>CM056381.1:5403302-5446519 GCA_029718625.1 Synaphobranchus kaupii | reverse complement strand
GTGATCCGAGTCCTCATTGGGTCGCACCAGCACATGATTTGGTCCCCTCTTTATCGTGGCACGGTGTTAATGAATGACCTTGCACGGTGTTAATGAATGACCTTGCACGCTGATGTTCAGTCGTCTTCATTTGCATACCCTAGCTTCACGTCGATGTAAAGATTGATAGTGTCTCCACACTTGACATAATATGCAAAATATTTTTATTTGAATATTAAGTTTCTGTTCTGTGGTCGTCTCTTCCCTCTCCTCATGTTTCCTGTTGAAATAGTCGGCGATATAAACCGCTTCATTTGTGGAAAACGATACATGAAATGGATCGTTTCTGGTCACAACTTTTGGTGTCCTCGCCTTTAGAGAATGTGTCCTGGCTGCTATGTTTACATTCACCAGTAATGTCCTCGCCTTTAGAGAATGTGTCCTGGCTGCTATGTTTACATTCACCGGTAATGTCCTCGCCTTTAGAGAATGTGTCCTGGCTGCTATGTTTACATTCACCGGTAATGTCCTCGCCTTTAGAGAATGTGTCCTGGCTGCTATGTTTACATTCACCGGTAATGTCCTCGCCTTTAGAGAATGTGTCCTGGCTGCTATGTTTACATTCACCGGTAATGTCCTCGCCTTTAGAGAATGTGTCCTGGCTGCTATGTTTACATTCACCGGTAATGTCCTCGCCTTTAGAGAATGTGTCCTGGCTGCTATGTTTACATTCACCGGTAATGTCCTCGCCTTTAGAGAATGTGTCCTGGCTGCTATGTTTACATTCACCGGTAATGTCCTCGCCTTTAGAGAATGTGTCCTGGCTGCTATGTTTACATTCACCGGTAATGTCCTCGCCTTTAGAGAATGTGTCCTGGCTGCTATGTTTACATTCACCGGTAATGTCCTCGCCTTTAGAGAATGTGTCCTGGCTGCTATGTTTACATTCACCAGTAATGTCCTCGCCTTTAGAGAATGTGTCCTGGCTGCTATGTTTACATTCACCGGTAATGTCCTCGCCTTTAGAGAATGTGTCCTGGCTGCTATGTTTACATTCACCAGTAATGTCCTCGCCTTTAGAGAATGTGTCCTGCCTGCTATGTTTACATTCACCAGTAATGTCCTCACCTTTAGAGAATGTGTCCTGGCTGCTATGTTTACATTCACCGGTAATGTCCTCTCCTTTAGAGAATGTGTCCTGGCTGCTATGTTTACATTCACCGGTAATGTCCTCGCCTTTAGAGAATGTGTCCTGGCTGCTATGTTTACATTCACCGGTAATGTCCTCGCCTTTAGAGAATGTGTCCTGGCTGCTATGTTTACATTCACCGGTAATGTCCTCGCCTTTAGAGAATGTGTCCTGCCTGCTATGTTTACATTCACCAGTAATGTCCTCACCTTTAGAGAATGTGTCCTGGCTGCTATGTTTACATTCACCGGTAATGTCCTCGCCTTTAGAGAATGTGTCCTGGCTGCTATGTTTACATTCACCAGTAATGTCCTCACCTTTAGAGAATGTGTCCTGGCTGCTATGTTTACATTCACCGGTAATGTCCTCGCCTTTAGAGAATGTGTCCTGGCCTGCTATGTTTACATTCACCGGTAATGTTAGGCGACTCCAAACAGGGAACAGACCTAATGAAAATAAACACATCGCTGTTTACATTAACATTTTTTTATGGATGCGTCCAAATCAAATATTTTCTGTCACATCCCCAGAAAAAGGCCTTGTGATGGTTTTGGTGGCAGTCTAGAGCACTGCTGTGTGTGTGTGTGTGTGTGCGCTTACTCATCTGTATATTCAGCTGATCTGTCTGAAAACGCACCAATGCGCTTTAAAAATGCAAAACCTGCTCATTGTGTGTGTGTGTGTGTGTGTGTGTGTGTGTGTGTGTGTGTGTGTGTGTGTGTGTGTGTGTGTGTGTGTGTGTGTGTTTGTGTTTGCAGTGCCTTTGTATTCTCATTCTGAAGTGATCACGCTGAGGAGCAACATTCAGACTCATTCTCTTCATATTCAAATCATCCTCAAGCCTCATGCTAACGGTGTAGCATTCACATTGTAATGAGTTCAGTTCAGACGCTTTATTGTCATGACAAACACAGGCGCTTGTATTCGCAAAGCGTAGGTTAGAGAAGAGAATAGCACCAAATTCCAATAAAACATTATAAATGCCATGTAAAAGAAACATGGCCTACAGATGTAACCAGATGGCTACTGTTGCCCGTTTTTTTTGTTTGTTTTTTTACTCTTCTCCTTTTCCCCATTGTGACATCAGCCTTCTGATTGTGACATCACCGTCGCTCTATTGGCTCTGCTCCATTTGACCCCTGACACGTTCATGATGTGATTGGTGGTTGTGATCGTGCACAGCTTGGCTGATTTTTCCTGGTTTGGTTTGGGGAAGTTTTATTGTTGGTACACTTATTAACACAGTTCCTTTAGTGACCACAGCCACCTGGCCTATGAGGACACTTCTTCCAGTGCTGTGCTACTGTGCTCACAATGTTATTGCACAAATTAAAACACAAAATTAAAGAAAACTAGTGTGTTTAAATGCTTAATAAAACCAGCATATTCACTGTTTTAGTTCTCAATGCTCGTCTTGAAACCGTATGAAAATGTGACCTTATTACTGACTCCATTTAAGATGTATTTTGCAATACTGGAAGTAGAGAAAAATGATCATAGCCCAGATTTTTTATTTTTTTTTAACCCACCCAAGAAACCTGGAACAGCCACTTTGCATCCAAATGGTTTCTAATCTAACTGCATTAAAAGAACATGCCATGCTGTGCGTGTTCAGGGATATTTCACATATGTGCGTGCGTGCGTGCGTGCGTGCATGTGTGTGTTATATGCTTTTAAAGAATGTTAATGTACATTAAATCAGTCACATGAGCTCACTGTCAGGCGGCTGTGAGACGGCAGCCGCAGTCTTTCTGATGTGATGCCGCTTGAGCTGATGAGAGATTGTGTTGTTGGGGTTGGGGTTGGGGTTGGGGTTGGGGTTGGGGTTGGGGTTGGGGTTGGGGTTAGGGTTAGGGTTGGGGTTATTACAGCTGTTTTAGTGAGTTCTGCTCTTACAGACAATTAAGAATAGTCTTCCAGGTTTAGTGTGGAACACACCTTAACAGTCACAGATGATTAGATTAACACACAGCTTTATCACCAGACCTGCCCACAATGCACCACACCTCCTCTACCCCACACAACCGCTAACGGGGGAGGGGGGGGGGGGGGGGGGGGGGGTATTGATTTGGCGGTTTCCTCCCGGGGCCAAACGACACACCTGCGTTTGAGACCCTTCATACTCGTGCTGGTAATTGTGCTGCTCAGACCTTTGCACTGTGCTGTGTTTGCGGTTAGGAGTGAGGAATGTCTTATCAACAGTGTGCCTATAATTCATCATCTAATGAGTCCTGTGGTTTGACTGTGAAAAAGTTAATGCCTCCTTGGACCCTTCATAATACACATGAAAAATAAGCTCTTGATTTGTGTTCCGTTTTTAGTTCTTGGTTAATTATTCTTTGACTAAATTCCTCATGTAAATTGTATGAAAAGTAGCGCTGAATAACTGAAACCTGTTTTTAGTTATTTACGCAGTGATGCTGGTGTCATGTGGCTCATGTCCTTATGTTCTGTGGAAGGGTCGAGTACAACGGAGACCTTTCCTGTGCATGACCTAGTAGTGATTTTTCTGATGTATTTATATATCATTTGTGTGCAGTAAACATTTACATGTTTTTACACGGTGATGGAGTGGAGCGATATGTGTAAACTCTGTAGTGATTGGTTGTTGATTTACAGTGATGGAGTGGGGTGATGTATACTCTGTAGTGATTGGTTGTTGATTTACAGTGATGGAGTGGGGTGTTGTATACTCTGTAGTGATTGGTTGTTATGATGATGTAAACTCTGTAGTGATTGGTTGTTGTTTTACAGTGATGGAGTGGGGTGATGTATACTCTGTAGTGATTGGTTGTTGATTTACAGTGATGGAGCGGGGTGTTGTATACTCTGTAGTGATTGGTTGTTATGATGATGTAAACTCTGTAGTGATTGGTTGTTGTTTTACAGTGATGGAGTGGGGTGTTGTATACTCTGTAGTGATTGGTTGTTGTTATGATGTAAACTCTGCAGTGATTGGTTGTTGTTTTACAGTGATGGAGTGGGGCGATGATGTGAAGCCCATCTCGGAGGAAGAAGCCATGGTCATCGTAAACCACCAGGCCACTGGGGACGTCTGCACCCTCATGATGTGCTTACAGGACAAGGGCACGGTCAGTGTGGCGGGGCTTCTGCTGAGGGGCGGAGCTTCTGCTGGGAGAGGGGCGGGCCTTCTGCTGGGGGCGGGGTGCTTTGCAACAAAAAGTTTTTGAAAGTGATCTCAAAAATAAACAGTAGCCTACTTTGAAAAATTTTACTCCAATCTTGATTTGACTGAAAGATCAAAAGATCAAACAAGCAGCAGCATCTCATTACAATATTTTTTCTTCATCCCTTTTACATCCAATCAAAGACCCCATGACCCACTTATACAGAGACCCTATTGCACCTTTAACCCCTCCCCTCCCCCTCCCCCTCTGTGTTTATCCCCCTGATGAGCTGTGTCCCATCAGTGCCTCTGTCCCGTCTGAAACGGGTTCAGATCCAAATACGGGACAGATCCCTGGCGCTGGTCCAGAGAGTGCTCACTGGCTTTGCTTCATACTGTTAAACGCTGCCAGGGATCTCCTCTATAGACTCAACAGAGCAGAGCAGCCAGTTTCCTAACCTCAGTGCAGACAAACAATATGCGCGTGTGTGTGTGTGTGTGCGTGCGTGCGTGCGTGCGTGCGTGCGTGCGTGCGTGCGTGCGTGCGTGCGTGCGTGCGTGCGTGCGTGCGTGCGTGCGTGCGTGCGTGCGTGCGTGCGTGCGTGCGCAACATAAAGGAGTAATAATGTGCATTCAAGTACATTTGATACATTGTTCATACATTTACACATACGCATAATTTACACATACACATAATTCATTGGACACAGTGACACTTTTTTTGTTATTTTGGTTTTGTACTCTAGCACTGAGTTTGAAAGGATACAATGACAATGTTGAAGTGCAGACTGTCAGCTTTAATTTGGGGGTATTTTCATCCATATCGGATGAACCGTTTAGAAATTATAGAACCTTTTGTACATAGTCCCCCCCCCCCCCCCCATTTTTGGGTATCAAAAAATATTGGACAGTTTAACAATGTAGAATAAAGTAATCATTTTTTATATTTGGTGACATATCCTTTGCATGCCATGACTTCCTGATGTCTGTGACCCAACAACATCAAAAGACTCTTGATATCTTTCTCCTGACTCATTTTCCGATTGAACTCTATTGAAGAATAAGTCAGCAGAAGAAACCCTTATGAAACCAGTGAGGGTTAGGGTTAGGGTTAGGGTTAGGGTTAGGGTTGTGACCGCTCCCTGTTGTCTTTGTCCAGGTGGTGAGGAAGATGATGTGGCTGATGGACCATGTGTTTAAATACACAAACTTTGGCCTGGTGTCCCTGATACATGGAGACTTCTTCATCAGACAGGTGTGCGTGGTGAGCGTGTGTGTGTGTGAGAGTTGGGCGTACTGTGTGTGTGTGTGTGTGTGTGTGTGTGTGTGTGTGTGTGTGTGTGTGTGTGTGTGTGTGTGTGTGTGTGTGTGAGCCAGCGTGTGTGTGAGTTGGGCGTACATGAGCGTGTGTGTGTGTGTGTGTGTGTGTGTGTGAGCCAGCGTGTGTGTGAGTTGGGCGTACGTGTGTGTGTGTGTGTGTGTGTGTGTGTGTGTGTGAGCCAGCGTGTGTGTGAGTTGGGTGTACATGAGTGTGCGTTTTGAAGCTCACGCGCTGGTTGTCTTGTTCCGGGTCGGCAGGGTAAGGCGCATCGGGACAAACAGCTGGTCTTTCTGAAGGACCACTTGGACCAGCTGTACCACAGCCGTGACAGGAAGTGGGTGGTGCTGTTCCCCGAGGGCGGCTTCCTGCGCAAACGGAGGGAAACCAGCCAGGCGTTCGCCAAGAAGAACAGCCTGCCGCACCTCACACACGTGACCCTGCCACGTCTGGGGGCCACACAGGTCATCCTCAAAACCCTCGGGCCCCAGCAAGAGAACGGCTCCCTGGGGCCCGGAGACTCCGCCCAACCAGGTAACTCCGCCCAGATACTGCACAGGAAGTTACGCAGTTATGTCATTTCCTCTGGTGCCAGGAAGCGTGTTGCATGGGGGGGGGGGTGCGTGCGTGCGAGCGTAAGAGCGTGTGTGTGATTCAGTCAGTCAGGTTCATTGAGTCGGTCACTAAATGATTCAGTCAGTCAGGTTAATTGAGTCGGTCACTAAATGATTCAGTCAGTCGGGTTCATTGAGTCGGTCACTAAATGACTCAGTCGGGCTTTAGTAGGAAATGTGACATATTTGCTTTGCGGCTTCTTGCCGTCGCAGCCAGGAAATAAAAATAAAACGCTGCTCTGCTGACTGGACACGTTTGTGTGAGACTGTCTGAAAGAGCCGCTGAGTTATAATCCAGAAAGCCGCTGAGTTATAACCCAGTAACGGCTCCTCTCTGCTCGATTCTCCATAATGGAGTAATAGCAGGTATATTAAACATTAAGTTCCACACAAAACACAATTGCATTATTTCATAGGCAAGGCCAGAATGAAACTGCAGTGCGTAATGACCCAGTATGTTGGGTGAGGTAGCGAAGTAATTTAGTTAAAGGGATCTAAATGTATTTTTTGAAGAACGGCTCGGACCATTAAGAGATATTAAATTTCATATCATGATTAGAAAATTGAATACCCAGCTACAGTCTGTCCTGCACGCTGATATTGAGTGTCTTTTGTGACCTGTCATTTGTCATTTGTGTGTGTGTGTGTGTGTGTGTGTGTGTGTGTGTGGTCATCTAGCGCTGCAGTATCACAGAAATTTTACTCGTTTGTTAATAACACAATGCTTTCAATACCAGAATTGTGAAAATGTGGGTGAGTTTGTCCCAGGTGATTGGGGAGGGGTGCATCGGGTCAGGTGATTGGGGAGGGGTGCATCGGGTCAGGTGATTGGGGAGGGGTGCATCGGGTCAGGTGATTGGGGAGGGGTGCATCGGGTCAGGTGATTGGGGAGGGGTGCATCGGGTCAGGTGATTGGGGAGGGGTGCATCGGGTCAGGTGATTGGGGAGGGGGTGCATCGGGTCAGGTGATTGGGGAGGGGTGCATCGGGTCAGGTGATTGGGGAGGGGTGCATCGGGTCAGGTGATTGGGGAGGGGTGCATCGGGTCAGGTGATTGGGGAGGGGTGCATCGGGTCAGGTGATTGGGGAGGGGTGCATCGGGTCAGGTGATTGGGGAGGGGTGCATCGGGTCAGGTGATTGGGGAGGGGTGCATCGGGTCAGGGGTCAGGGGTCGGGGGCTTTCTGTCTACTTGTCGGATCCGTGTCCGTTTTGCACACAGGTGCATGTGTCTGCTTTTGATTCAGTATTTTGTGATGTCTGATGGAGGAGTGGGTGTGGTTAGGAAGGATGCTGGCGTTTAACTGACAAATCCCTGTTTTCTGATTGGCTGCTGGCATTGAGCCGTTTGTGTTCTGAGTGAGCAGCACGGCGAGCAGCGTAACGCACACACGCACGCACACTCACACATACACGCACGCACACACACACACACACGCACACACACACGCACACGCACACACACGCACACCTGTAGCAGGTATTCCACCTGGCCGCCTGAGGAGCTCTGCAGCTGTTGCGTTCCGTCGTGGCCTGAAGACACACCTCTTCAGACTCCACCTTGACTGACATACTAATCTAGGACCTCTCATGATACTTGTTCCCTGTGTTTTTCCTGTCTGTTTGTTATAGTTTATAATAGTATTTAGAATAGAAGTGTCGTATAGCTGATTTACCCACAGCTTACTGTCAACTACATTCAACATTCATTACTAGGGATAGCTGCTACGTTATGGGAAGGATGTGCTTTGTCTTATCTGTTCTGTAGTGACTTCGATGACGTTTCTGTATGTACTTATTGTATGTCGCTTTGGATAAAAGCGTCTGCTAAATGAATGTAATGTAATGTTGAGATAGACAGACAGACAGACAGACAGACAGGCCGACCCTGCCCCTGAGTGAACAGCCCCGCTGCAGACCCACAGAACAGCCAATCAGCAGCAGCTCGGCCGTCACACTCTGTTTGCATATGGCTCAGAGTAACAGGAAATACAGGAATCAAATTTAAAGCGGGTGCTTTAGGCTCCGCCCTCCAGTGTTGTGCTCATGTTTTTGGTGAACGGTGAACTGAACGTATCAGTTTGCGACTAATGAACGTGAACGTGAGCGTCCTTAACTCCCACGAGAGTTAACTCCCGCTCACGCACTGTTTTACGCTCTGGTTTTACGGCGCCCGAGTAGTGATGGGCAGTTCGGCTCTCTCCGTACCGTTCAGTTTGAAGAGTCGCAGTCGCAAGCTTTTGGTTCTTCCGGTTAATACAGTCCCGTTTGTTTGTTTGATTCTTTCAAACTACCCGAGCCCATAGACTATAAAAATAGCCCGAGCCGTATCTCTTTCTCCCAGTGGCGCGAGCTGGAATTTGAAGCCGTTTCAGACAGCAGAGTCTAGCTGGTAGCAAATCAAGTTAGTAAACTAGCTTTGATATTTTATTCAGACCCAAATCACCTGATTGATGCTCATTTTTAATAGCCTATGCTCAATGTTTTCTGTTCACTGTCCCTTACTTTTCAAGCTAGTTTGCAATCGCATCCAGTTTACATTTATTTATGATTTTCCCATCTCAGATATTCTAGCAGAAGTTTAATGTAAGGCCTATAGTCTAAAATAACGCTGTCGGTCATTGATTGCAACGTTAGATATTACGTGGCCTAAGAGTAGACATTGAATGGTTATATTTGCATATAGCTCTTTTATTACTCTATGCAAATATAAATCTTATTTTTCCTCAGCTCCTAGAATCCAGTAGCCTACTGGAAATGTGGTGGATGGATGGCTGTATAGGAGAGATAGCCAGCCAAATCCAACAAACAAGCCAGATCTTGATGCGTGTGTCTGTGTACAGGAGCCTGTTTCCTTTATAAGTTTTAAATAGTATTTCGTAAAGATTTATTTGGACACCATAAAATATGTTTATTTGAACCATTGGGCTATTTATTTCTTCTAGTAGGCTATACAAAATAGAATTTATCTGTTCACTGTTGTTGTTGGGTTCTAAAATAAAAAAGCCACCACTTTAAATAAGAAGTAGCCTATTTGCTGTCATTAGCTGAACACAATCGCATATTAATTATGTTTTATACTGCAATTTGGTTGCAAACAGTCACATGTAATAATTTTGTAATAAAACGTTGGCTATTAAGGTGTTGGCGTCTCGGAATATCATTTGATATAACAGAATACCTTTGTCAAGGTTTCTGGTTGATCCACGCTGAGTAGCTAGGCTAAACCCGATTATTAATGGTGTAGGCTACAGCATTTCCTCTCTGTTAAATCTCTAAAGAACTTTGGTTTGTGTCACGGCTCTGGAGCCGTGGAATATTGCCGCAGCTCAGGGCTCTGAGTCGAGTTGATTTTGTGCTGAGAGTTGGGTAGTAGGCGACTGTAGGTACAGTACATCTTTTAACCGTTAGCAGTAGTAGTAATAATCACTTTGGAATGAGCTGGGGCGATTATCTAATTCACAAAAATGTGTACAATATTGTTAGATCGGAGCAGCTCATTTAAAAAAGTGTGTACTTGCACAACACTGCCGCCCTCATCATCTTAAAATAAATGTCAGTGTGAAATTTGCATACGGGTCAGGGCGGGGCGCTGAACTTGGGGTTCCTCATTAAATTGTCCACACTTCACACCCACTGTGGCTTCAACATCATGCATCTCCTCTTTCTTTACTTCCTCTTTCACTACTTCCTGTTTTAACTACTTCCTTTGGGTTCTGTTCTAATGAGACGTTGGCCTGTCAGTACCTCTGCTTTAAGTCATTCTGTGCTGATGTTCCTTCACAACCTAAATACTTTTTATTTACTTGCACACATGCACGTACACACACACACACATACATACCCACACACACACACACACACACACGCATACCCACACACACACGCATACCCACACACACACGCATACCCACACACACACGCATACCCACACACACACGCATACCCACACACACACGCATACCCACACACACACGCATACCCACACACACACACACACACACACACGCAGACACACACACACACACACGCATACCCACGCATACCCACACACACACACACACACGCATACACACACACACACACACACACGCGCATACCCACACACACACACACACACACACACACGCATACACACACAACACACACACACACACACACAGGCCTTCATTGCTGTGGCTCTGGTATTATAGTGCGGTGGAACAGAGAGGTTATTTCAGTTATCCTTCTTTATTGTGTGATGTGTGTTTAATCAGTCCTGCTCTCTCTCTCCACCCGCTCTCTCTCCCTCCCTCTCACACTCTCTCTCTCTCCCTCCCTCTCACACTCTCTCTCTCTCCCTCCCTCTCACACTCTCTCTCTCTCCACCCGCTCTCTCTCCCTCCCTCTCTCTCTCTCTCCCTCCCTCTCACACTCTCTCTCTCTCTCCACCCGCTCTCTCTCCCTCCCTCTCTCTCTCTCTCCCTTTCTCACCCTCTCTCTCCCTCCCTCTCACCCTCTCTCTCTCTCTCTCTCTCTCCCTCCCTCTCTCATCCTCTCTCTCTCTCTCTCCACCCGCTCTCTCTCCCTCCCTCTCACACTCACCCTCTCTCTCACCCTCTCTCTCCCTTTCTCACCCTCTCCCTCCCTCTCACCCTCTCTCTCTCTCTCCCTCCCTCATCCTCTCCCTCCCTCTCTCCCTCCCTCTCTCTCTCCTCTCAGGCAGTAAGGCCCAGGGCTTGCAGTGGATAGTGGACATAACCATGGCGTACCCCAACGCCAGGCCCATGGACATCCAGACCTGGATCTTTGGATACAGAGCCCCAACGGTCACGCACGTGCACTACAGGTAAGGGCCCACTGTCAAAAGCCTTCATCTATAGCTGGGGGTCCCCATCCCTGGTCCTGGAGAGCCACAGGGCCTGCTGGGGTCCCCAACCCTGGTCCTGGAGAGCCACAGGGCCTGCTGGGGTCCCCAACCCTGGTCCTGGAGAGCCGCTGGGTCTGCTGGGGTCCCCAACCCTGGTCCTGGAGAGCCACAGGGCCTGCTGGGGTGAGGTAATTGTGTAATGGGAGGCTGTAATTAATGTTGGTAACTGAGCAGTGGTTTATTGGGGCCGCAGGTCTGATCCGATCCGGTCCGGTATCAGTGCTCACCCACTTTGGCCCTGCAGACTGATGCTGCTGTGGGCCTGATGGACAGCTTTACTGAATAGATCCCTGCGCCAAGCAACAGCCAATCAGCACTCAGATCCATTTAAAAAGCACAGGCCAGTCCATGGTGTTTAAAAGCAGGCAGCCGGTTATGAGCAGAGCAGGGTGTGGCTGTGTTGTGGGTCATGGGGGGGGGGGGGGCTGTTTTAGTGGGGTGGCGGAATAGGTCCTGGTTCAGTGGGGGGACAGTACTCCGTATAAGACCTGAGTTTGGGGACCAGTGTTGAAGCATGATGTTGGAGCACAGTGTTGGAGCTAGTGTTGCACGGTACATCGAAACTTCGGTACTTTTTCGATACTTAAAAAAAAAAAACGGTTCGGTATTAGAATTTTCCGACGTTCGGTACTTTTAGGTCAAATGTGTGCTCTGCTGTTATGTGTCTGCATTACTGATTGAGAGGATGAAAGGTGAACGTTAGCTAACAATACTACGAGTCTGATTCTCTCACACGCGCGATATTGTTTTTGGCCGGCAGAGCTATAGGCTACTTTACGTTACCTACTAAACTAACGCCTTACTTCCACGGAGAATTTAGGTGAGCACAAAGTAAAGGATTTAACGATAGTTTGACTTGAAAAATGATGGTATAATCACTGAAAATAACCCCGATAGACTGTCGTCGTATTTTATCATGTCACGTATAGAAACAATAATATTTTTTTAAAACGTTGTACAAATGAGTATTCGCCGTTTTCCACAGTAGGCTACCTGATGCACTTTCGGTTTAGAAGACACCTAATTTTTTTTCTCCAAAATCTCTCGTATAAATATGCTTAAGAAACCAAGTACTTACCAGTATATTCAGCTACAGCTGTTTTCTGATGAACCCTGAAGAGTTTATCTTGTTATATTTCGCCAAAGTCCCGTACAGTCGACATTTCCGCAGTGACCACCCCTCTCACTTAGGGCTGAAATACGTTGCTGTACCTACTTGTGTGAATACACACGCACTTTCGTACGTTCTTTTTTAAACGTATTTAAATACATTAGGCGACGTATGTTATGGTTATTATATATATACTGTATGTGACTATTCTGAAATAAATGTATTCTGTAGCACATTTCTGAATGATACAGCTTCTTCTTCAGTTCGAACTTAAAACCATGGATGTGCAGGGAATATTTTTTTAGATATTGACATTTAAATAAAACTAGTAGAAACCAGGAGGAAATTGCCTCTGAAGGGCCAAAGTAAATAGGGTTAAGGTCATTTCAGTAGAGGTACCGAGTATCGAATCAGTATCGTTTCAGTTTCAAGTACCGTTTCAGTATCGAGTATCATGATACTAAACCTGGTATCGGTATCGAAGTCAAAATTTTGGTATCGTGACAACACTAGTTGGAGCACAGTGTTGGAGGACTAACACCACGGTGTTTGGAGCACAATGTTGGTTTTGTTCCGGAGGGCCTATGCCAGTAATGAAAGGCTTGGCGTGGTTGTCACGGAAACGCAGGACGCAGGTCTGCCTCTGTGTTGGGGAGGGAAGGCATCTTGGCGAGCCAGACATCCTGGGGCCCTTGTTCTCTCCTCCCCTTTCTCTCTCCCCCTCTCTCCCTCTTTCACTGCCTCTCCCTCTCCCGCTCTCTCTCTCTCTCTCTCTCTCTCTCCCACTCTCCACAGATTAAGGCCAAAGGCTGATTAAGGTGGTAATTATACTGCATCCATACAGAGAGAGGCTACACACACACACACACACACACACACACACACACACACACACATATGCGCGTATATGCGCATACACGCATGCATACATACATACATACATACATACAAACACAAGCGCACGTACAGCCCCTGGCAAAAATTATGGAATCACCACACTTAGATGATGTTCATCCAGCTTCTTTACTTCGTAGCAACTAAACAAATCACAGACATGGCACAAAACTATTTTTGTTTAATAGCTGAACATTCTGGCTTCGTGAAACATACCTCAAAAAAAATTTAATTATTTTAATTAATGGCATATTTTTTTCTAGATCAAGTAGAGGAAAATCAATCAATGTTGAGGAAAAAAATTATGGAATAACCTTATAATTTGCATTTCTAAAACAAATACCGGCTCAAGTCTAAAAATGCAAATTAGTCTGCAGTTAAGAGTGCTTACAGACCTTAACGAGCTGTTGGCTAATTGAAAAGAAAAATGGCCCCAACAAGAGAGTTGTCAATTGAAACAATGGAAAGGATTATAAAACTTTCAAGAAGGAAATCCAACACGAAGTGTGGCAAAAGATGTTGGTTGTTCCCAGTCAGCTGTGTCTAAAATTTGGTGCAAGTATAAACAAAATATGAAGGTTATAAAAGGAAAACATACGGGTAGACCAAGGAAGATGTCAAAGCGTCAGGATAGAAAACTCAAAGCAATATGCCTTGAAAATAGAAGATGCACAACAAAAAAATGAAAAACAAATGGGCGGAAACAGGAGTCAATGTTTGTGACAGAACTGTAAGAACAAAGCCAAACGAAAACCAGCACTAACACCTAAACAGAAGAAAACAAGGTTACAGTGGGCTAAAGAGAAGCAATCATGGATTGTGGATGATTGGATGAAAGTGATTTTCAGTGATGAATCACGAATCTGCATTGGCCAAAGAGATGATGCTGGAACTTTTGTCTGATGCCATTCTAATGAAACGTATAAAGATGACTGCCTGAAGAAAACAATCAAATTTCCCCAGTCATTTATGATATGGGGTTGCATGTCAGGTAAAGGACCAGGGGAGATGGCAATCATTACCTCAACAGTCAATGCACAGGTGTACATTGAAATTTTGGACACTTTTCTCATTCCATCGATAGAAAATAGGTTTGGTGATGATAATGCATCTTACCACAGAGCAAAGAGTGAAAGCTTTTCTTCAGGAAAGGCATATCAACTCAATGACACGGCCAGCAAACAGTCCGGATCTCAATCCGATTCAAAGTTTATGGTGGAAATTAAAAAAATTGGTCCATGACAAGGCTCCATCCAGCAAAGCTGATCTGTCAACCACTATTTGAGAAAGTTGGAACCAGCTTGATGGAGTATATTGTTTTTCATTAGTGAAGTCCATGCCTCAAAGAATTCAGGCTGTCATAAAAGCCCGAGGAGGAGCAACAAAGTACTAATTGTGATTTTTTTTTGTTGATGATTCCATAATTTTTTCCTCAGCATTGAGTGATTCCATAATGTTTTCCTCTACTTGATCTGGAAAAAAATATGCCATTAATTAAAATAATTCAATTTAATTTTTTTGAGGTATGTTTCACAAAGCCAGAATGTTCAGCTATTAAACAAAATTGTTTTGTCATATCTGTGATTTGTTTGTTTGCTAAAAAAAAGCTGGGTGAACATCCTCTAAGTGTGGTGATTCCATAATTTTTGCCAGGGGTTGTATATACATGCACGCACGCACATACATATACACACACGCACATACATATACACACGTACATACATATACACACACGTACATACATATACACACGTACATACATGCTCACACGTGCGCACACACACACACACATGCATACATACATACTGTATACACGTACGTACATGCATACATACACAGACATACACGCGCACACACACACACACACACACACACACACACACACACACACACACACGGGTCAATGACATGCATATTGTGTCCGAGTGCATTATATCCTTTTAAAATAATTTTATCAATTCATGACATGTCACTTTACTCTATAAAACCCATTTAGTTTGATTATACTTTCAGTACATTGAAATAATATATATTCTTATGTTTTGGCATCTCAAACCCCCAAAATGTGAGGTGGCGCAACCGTCCGTGCAAATGAACAGACTAAGAAAACTATTAAAAATGGTATTTTAATGATAATAAATTCAAAATAAAATACTATGGCATGATTTTATGTTTGAAACCTTTCAAATCTAATTTTACAAATACCAGTTGTTTTAAAGCTGTTGAGATAACTGAAAAACGTTTGTCCAGCAATTTGTATGTTCTCAAATGTCAGGGTGGCACAACCGTAAACATGGGACTTTTATTATAAAGTGAAGAGGTAATAACAGTAAACAGGATATTGCATTATGGCTGAGTGAAAAGGTTTGTAGATCTCTCTCAAATATTGATAAAAATAGCTAATAGCTGGTACACTTTCCATGTCAGGTGGTACAACCAATGTAAAACTAGGAAAATGTTATTTTATCAAAAAGCTCTTTATTCTCTTTAAAGATTACATGTATGAATTTGATAGCAGTGGCAAAAACTAATACAGACGTCCAAGTAGAAGCCTGTTTAATTTGAAATTAGTTGCAAAAGTCAGGTGGCGCAATCAGTAAGTCAGGTGGTGCAACTGCAAGGAATGTCACTATATGAAATAATCTTAGAGCTTTAAATAACATTATCTATTACATTTCTAAAATGTTTATTAGTTTTAAGTTAAAGATGTTATGCACTTTCAAACCTTTTTCATTACATTACATTTTACATTTTAGTCATTTGGCAGACGCTCTTATCCAGAGCGACGTACATTAGTGCATTTTCCAACTTGAAACAAGTGCGTTAAAACAACCCTAAAAGGTAAATACGATTTCAAACACCAGGCGCGGTCAGTATGATTTTTATTTTTTTTTCATGATTTATAATTCTAGATTTAGAGTTTCTGAACTCTGAGTTTGCATGTTATTTAACTTTTCACTGTATTGTTGTATATTTATGCATTGTCCCGTGTGGTACAACATAAGGTTTAGAACAGGCCTTCCCTACAGAAAGACAGTAGACTATAAGTTTGAACACAAACTTCAAGTTGGCTTGAAAAAGCAAAGGACAGAGAACACTAAATTTTGGTAATAGAAATTAGGCATTACACAACAAACAATAGACATTATTAGCAATGACATGTATTAGTATGAGCATGTTGAACTGAAATGGGCTATGAACTGAAAGCTGAATGGAACTGGATGAATCCAGGTTCTATTAAAAACCACTTTAACCACCAAGTGTAAAATCAGATGCTAAAGATACTAAATACCTGGCCACTAGAATGCAATAATCTTAAATTATTGTAAATACAAAACACAACCACAAAATAATAATGTGTCCGGCACTGTAGACACTCTAAGGGATACTTGCCAAAGATTTCACTTAGAATAAATAGTAGGAAAATATATATATTTTTACAAATATTTGGTTGCGCCACCTGACATTTTTTGGCCGGTGAAGTTAAAAATAGTCAAAAAATGAATTTAAACACTTTGAAATGTTATTTAAAGGTTGTATCAGCGATTTTGGGTGACGTCACTTCTGAAGCGAAATCCCAAACAAACAGAGCCAGCTCCAGCTCAGAGCCAATTATGTTATGTTTTAAAAAATAGTGTTCAAGCATCCAGAATTATAACCACGTTAATAACGTTTGTAAGAAACCAAACCGTTTGTAAATCCGTCAAGATTTCAGCGAGATAAGAGTATTAGCGTTTGTGCAGATCATTGTGATTGGTTGGAATACTGTTTATTTTGGTTTTGAGTGGTTGGTAGTACCATTTGTTTTTGTGTACGATCTCGGAGCATAGGCTGCCTACAGAGACGCGGTTTTTTGACGGCCTGCTTATGGGGCGGGCAGCTAGCGGATCGTGAGGAAAAATCAGATGAATGTGATCATTTATGTTTCGACCCAAAATCGCTGATACAACCTTTAACAAATGAGACTTGTTTAAACACATTTTTCCAGACTCAAAAATATGCATTACATCCATTTTGAAAAGACTTTTTAAAAATACCTTTTTAGAAGCTGTATATGATATTGACCCGCATGCATATAGAAACACACACACACACACACACACACAGGGTTGTGTACCAGGGCAGTGTGTTAGAGGTTAACATGCTGTGCTCTTGCTGAGTGTTTGAGTTTTTTGCTGTGCTTGGAAAGCTGATGTCCAGGTTTAGCGAAGTGTGCTTTCCTGTCTGTCCGCCCGCACGCCGTTACAATTAAGAGTTTAATTAGAACGGTGTGCTGAGCCCCAGAGCTGGACTCTCACTCACACACACACACACACACACACACACACACACACACACACACACACACACACACACACACACACAGGTTGCTGACCCCAAGAGCTGGACTCGCACGCACGCACGCACACGCACACACACACACACACACACAGGCTGCTGCTTGAGGATATTCCTGCAGACCAGCTTTGAATCGGCAGCGATTTCGTTTCACCGTTAGCATTAGCATTAGCATGTATGCGCTAAAAACGCCACACACCCCAAGCTGCCCTGATGAGATGGCGCTGGAGGAACACTTCCCTTTTATCTTTCAGTTCTCTCTCTCTCCCTCGCTCTCTCCCTCGCTCTCTCTCTCCCTCTCTCTCCCTCTCTCTCCCTCTCTCTCTCCCTCTCTCTCTCTCACTCTGAGACACTGATATTGATAAGCGTGGCTCCGGTGAATTCCCTCGTGTGCGAGCCGACGTTATGGATATACGAGCAGGATGATGTATTGCCGTCTCTGGCCGTGGGCCACACAGCCCAGCAGCTCGGGAAACATTGTGTAAAATCTCAGTTTTTGTCTGTGTCTTGGGGGGAGGGGCTATATGAGGGGGGCTATGAGGTCATCCTGCAGGTGTGAGCTGTACCAGGTACCTGTGTTTGCACTTTGGACCCAAAGAGCGCATTGAATTACATGAAAGATTTTAGAAATTTGTCTGTTCTGATCTCCCCCTCCCCTTTTTACAGAGCCCATACACACACACACACACACACACACACACACACACACACACCTCTCTTAAGCACAGGGTGTGTGTGTGTGTGTGTGTGTGTGCGCATTGGGGTGAGGGTCAGTGTAAACAGAAGCTCTGTAAATTGGCCGGTTAGTTTGACCTGCTTTGCTCTGTTGGTCTCTGATGACCGCTGCTCGTGTGTTTGGATGTGGGGTTATGGTGACATGTCCCACTCTTCCCAGTGTGTTTAATCCCTGTGTTTAGTCTGCACTGGCAGGGACAGCGTCTCACATCATTTCTGGGAAACTGAGGGTGGGATGGATATCATTTCAGCAGCCACTGCTCTGGAGTTTCTTGGCCTGACACAGACAGTATTTTAATTACCCAAGCACAAGACTGTTATACAGGGGAACAAACAATTAGAATTTATGATTCTCTGTCTCCCTCGTTCGCTCTCTCCCTCGTAATGGTAAATGATAGCTTTCTCTTGTTTTTCTGGCTGTTCTAATGTTACCTGTAATGAGGCTGCTGGCCATTTTCAGAAAGTCGACCTCCACCAGCTGTGGGGATAGACCCTGCGACTGGCACGTGATTGGTTACTCGCACACCCTGCGACTGGCACGCGATTGGTTACACACACACACACACACCCTGCGGACTGGCACACACACACCCTGTGACTGGCATGCGATTGGTTACAAACACACCCTGCGACTGGCACGTGATTGGTTACTCGCACACCCTGCGACTGGCACGCGATTGGTTACACACACACCCTGCGACTGGCACACACACACCCTGTGACTGGCATGCGATTGGTTACAAACACACCCTGCGACTGGCACGTGATTGGTAATTTGCACACCCTCCGACTGCGACGTGATTGGTTACACACACGCCCTTAGACTGCGATGCAATTGCTTACACACACACCCGTAGACTGTGATGCGATTGGTTACACACAAGCCCTTAGACTGTGATGCTATTGGTTACACACAAGCCCTTAGACTGTGATGCTATTGGTTACACACAAGCCCTTAGACTGTGATACGATTGGTTACACACAAGCCCTTAGACTGTGATACGATTGGTTACAGCCCTTAGACTGTGATACGATTGGTTACACACAAGCCTTGCAGCTGTGGCCTGATCTGGTTGTCTGAGAGTCCATTCGGTCGGCACTTCCTGTCCTTATGTTGAGACTCGGGGGGGCTGTTGCTCTGCTGTTTATTTCTCGAGTGTTTTTCTGCAATCTGGCTTCACATCAACAGAAGTGTGAAGGGGCTGCCTAATTAGTTGTCATGGAGACCACAAGGTCAGGAGGGTGGGCTCCGGCCCTGGGGTTGAGCCAGTGACAGGCGGGTGTGGGGGGAGGGTGCACTGTGAGCTTTATTGGACAGAACCCTTAGCTGTGTGTTCTGATTGGACGGGACCTCGCTCCTTGATTGGGTGGAACTTTGAGCTTGGTAGAATGGTGTGTCTGGTTTTTTAATAAAACTGCATGTACCCAACAACTGCTTTATTTGTGAGGGAAAAAAACACCTGTTCTGGCCCCGGATCGCTCATTCCTATTGGTCCCTTACCCGTGCGGATCGCTCATTCCTATTGGTCCCTTACCCGTGCGGATCGCTCATTCCTATTGGTCCCTTACCCGTGCGGATCGCTCATTCCTATTGGTCCCTTACCCGACCGCTCTGTCTTTAAAAGAAGTGTAAAATTGTTTATTTTTCCCCACACAGACAGTTTGAGTGTTTCCTGTTTGTTCTGCTGTTAAACAGCTGATGGACCATCCTTCCTTATTTAGGATCTTTTTTTAACCAGGAAGACGTGCCAGTAGAGCCCCCCATGCAGCTGTGTATCAGACAGAGGGCCTAGCGTAGCCTCTCACTGTAAAATTAGCACCAAGCGCTGCCGTCACTGTTAAATATAGACTCTCAGGGTGTCTCCGTGTGATCTGGGATTCATGTGTGATCTGGGATTCATGTGTGATCTGGGATTCATGTGTGATCTGTGATTCGTGTGTGATCTGGGATTCGACTCACTCATCCTGAATAAAGAACTCTCTACAGCCAAAATGCAGAAACTGTTCTTGGACTTAAAAGTCTGGGTGACGTTGCAGAAAAGGGGCGGTAACAGCTTCTCAGAGACACTTTTTAGGAAAATATGAAGTGGGTGAATCGGGAAAGACTGAACCCCCAAAATCCAGCGACCCAGGTAAAAACTTGTGGGTGGGAAGGAATCTCGGAAGGGACTCGGCTAAAGTGGATCCCGTCTTTCATAAACCCACCGTCCACCGTGTCTCTGTGGCCCGCGTGAGCCGTGAGATTCGCTACATTTGAACAGCACCTGCTTACACGTGCATTTCAAACAGGAATACTTTTTATAGCAGTTCATTATCTATTTTGTTATTAGTTTTATTATTATTGTATCTATGATTGTAACTGTTATTGCTATTAAAAGGCTGGTTGATGGTAAACGGGCGTGTCGTACAGGAAGGCCTTGTTTTTGGCCGTGTGGTGCAATGGGGTCAAATTCCTGCCCTGGGCCCATCTGTTTACAGGTCACCGGGGACCTTTGTCCAAGGGTGTAACAAAGTGCCAGCGTGTACCGGGACAGGTACACACACACACACACACACACACACACACACACACACACACACACACACACACACACACACACACACACACACACACACACACACACACACACACACACACACACACACACACACACACACACACACACACACACACACACACACACACACACACACACACACACACACACACACACACACACACACACACACACACACACAGAGAGACACACTCACGCGTGTGTGTATATTATAGTGGTATAGAATCCTGGGGATGGTGTAAAGCATATATACAGTATTTTCTCGAGTACGAGTTTTCTCTAAGTTGTTGAATCCTTAAGGCTGTTAACACGCTCACATACAAGGGCAGATGTCGTGTAACACTGATATATGATGGCCTGGTCTGTCCGTGTTTTCTGTGTGTTACCGTACAGAGGTCTTTTCTCTGGCAGGGTGCTGGTGGAGGAGGGTTTTTATTTGAAGTGTTACTCACAATATCACAGCAGGATTGTCTTCTGATGGAAAAACTCAAAAATCATGGTGAACTTCAAAAGGCCCGCAGGAGGCTGAACAAAGAATTTTCCAGCATTGAACCCCAGCCAAATGCATTTACACATCAGCAATTCCACTGTGTTGTCACAGTACGACAGGTGCATCCATTTGGGCATAAGCCAATTCCACTGTGATGTCACAGTGGATGTGTCTGAGGTACTGTGACATCACCGCATCCCTTGTGACATTAGTGTGTCAGACACATCCATTGTGACATCAGAGATGGGGCACCATGAATATTTCAGCTCTTTACAAATGGCCTCGTGACCAAGCCATGGCAGAAGCTAAACTCCCAAACCACCTGTTAAGTGGCGTAAACTGGAGCCGTAGGGTTCTTACTCCTGTTACCGTGGGGATCGCTTTCCAAAGGGGCGGTGCCTGTAAGGGCAGCAGCCACCATACCTTGTGCTGTCAGTAAGACGGATTTGAAAAGTTTTTTTGAGAGAATTTTGAAATGTCTAGTATGTGTAAAAGTCCAAAGGAATGTCTCACTAGACTTTTTGCAGAAAAAAATGTAATCTGAATTTGGCAAATGCAAATGGCAGATGAACGAAAGCTTAACTGTACCGTACCCTTAAGACCTGGTGTCCCAAAACTGTGGTTGAAGAAAAATTATTTGACTTTGATCTGCAGCATCTTTCAGACAAACAGATGGACACGCCCACTTACCAGTTCTAAAACTCGTGTATTTGTACAGCTACGTCCTGCCTGACGCCCATGTCTGTCCGTCTGTCTTCGTCCCATCTCAGTATCCCCTCTCAGACACCCTGCCCTTCCGAATTACCCAGCATGCTCTTCAGCTCACACCCGAATCCAAACTGCCTGCGATGAAGGTTCAGCTGCTCTGAATCGGGGGGGTATTTCACAATGTGGGTTTCAGGAGTTTTGTAAATATTTTGAAGTAACTTAGGCTCTCATCCAGTTGGATGTCATCAAATTCTAAATATTGACAATGTTAGCTGGCTAACTCCTTGATCCCGCTTTGTGAAATAGCCCCCAGAACACAGTCAGACCCGGGGCCGGGGGTTCAATGGGTGGGCGCTCCGTTTGCTAAGACCCCCCCCGCCCTGGGAAATTCCCAGAAAATTCCCAAGTCTGCCATCCTCTCATTAATGAGCAAGGGATTGTGGGAATTTGTGGCCAAACGACGTCTTTAACCTTTTTGTGTTGTCTTCAGTCCTGCATTCCTCTTCAATAATGAGGCCTTGAGATTAATCTCACAGCTGTGTGCTGGAAAGTTGACATTTTCCCTGCTTTTAAAGCATAACCTCTAGCTCAGTGGTCCCCAACCCCGTTCCTGGAGATCTACCATCCTGTAGGTTTTCATTCCAACCCTAATTTGGCACACCTGATTCTACTAATTAGCAGCTAAAAGATATTTCTAGCTGTTGAGTGGGGTGTGCTTTGTTAGGGTTGGAGTGAAAACGTACAGGACGGTAGATCTCCAGGAACAGGGTTGGGGACCACTGCTCTAGCTGATTTCAAGGTGATCTGGAATTCTGGAAAACGGTCCTTTTTTAATGAACTCACAGCTCCCTGCTGCCTCCTGCTGGCCAAGGCA
Organism: Synaphobranchus kaupii; assembly: GCA_029718625.1. Taxonomy (NCBI): domain Eukaryota; kingdom Metazoa; phylum Chordata; class Actinopteri; order Anguilliformes; family Synaphobranchidae; genus Synaphobranchus; species Synaphobranchus kaupii. The sequence goes on along the minus strand of CM056381.1, from coordinate 5,423,677 downwards.
GGAACAGCCTCATCCATGTGTGCTCAGACTGGTTTTAAATGTCTCACAGGTTACCTAGTTTGATCTTTTTCAGCACACACATGAGTCTTGTTTCCTTTATAAAACCGCGCTATGCTAACCAATTTAAGGAAAGGCCTTTATGATAAGCAGTAGTAGTGCTAATATTGTTGCTATTAGCATTGCTAGTGTAATACATTTTGGGGATGAAGTTTGTTTGGGTTTGATCTATTTTCACTTTGTGCTGCTAGATCTTTGGTTGCAGTTTCATATTAAATCTCAGTTAGTCACCGGTTAGTGAGCGGTTAGTGATGCTCGGTTAGTGAGCGGTTAGTGATGCTCGGTTAGTGAGCGGTTAGTGATGCTCGGTTAGTGAGCGGTTAGTGATGCTCGGTTAGTGAGCGGTTAGTGATGCTCGGATAGTGAGCGGTTAGTGATGCTCGGATAGTGAGCGGTTAGTGATGCTCGGTTAGTGAGCGGTTAGTGATGCTCGGTTAGTGAGCGGTTAGTGATGCTCGGTTAGTGAGCGGTTAGTGATGCTCGGATAGTGAGCGGTTAGTGATGCTCGGATAGTGAGCGGTTAGTGATGCTTGCTGTTCTGTCACATGTTTCTGCAGGATCTACCCCATTAAAGACGTTCCCATGGAACAGGAGCTCCTCACAGACTGGCTGTACCAGAGGTTCCTGGAGAAGGAGGACCTACTGGCACACTTCTACCAGACAGGTCTGTCATCCCTCTCTCTCTCTCTCTCTCAGTGCAGTGTTAATGTGTCTCTCTCTCTCTCTCTCTCTCTCTCTCTCAGTGCAGTGTTAATGTCTCTCTCTCTCTCTCTCTATCTCAGTGCAGTGTTAATGTGTGTCTCTCTCTCTCTCTCTCAGTGCAGTGTTAATGTCTCTCTCTCTCTCCTAGGTGCTTTCCCTCCTCCTAAGGGTCAGAAGCACGCTGTTTCCAAGGAGATGACCCTTGACCCTGTGTGGCTGTGTGTGATTCAGTCCCTGGCCTTTGCTTCAGGCTACATGTGGTACAGTGTCCTTCAGTATTTCTACTGCTGCTTCTTCTGAGCAGTCCAATCACTGCCCCCGGGTCAGTCAGCTGTCCAATCACAGCCATCCTCCAGAGGTGTGAATGTAAATTGGCCATGCCCAGGGAATCGCCACCAAACGCATTTCTGTGTGGAAACTGTTTTCCCCTGTGCGCATACGCAATCACACACACACACACTCTCTCTCACGCACGCACGCAATCACACACACTCAGGCAATCACACATGCACGCTCACACACTCACACACACACACACACACACTCTCACACAGACATACACACGCACGCACACACACACACAGACATATGTACATGCGCGCGCACACACACACATGCTCACACTCAATCACAAACACACAAACTTGTAGGCTCAGGGTTAACCTGGAGAAGGATGTGGATATTGGAGCCCCGCCCCCCTGTAGGACGGTGTGAGAGGAGGCCCCGCCTTCTTTCCAGGCCCTGCCCATTTCCTGCCCCCCCCCCCCCCCCCCCCTCCTCTGTAGCTGGTCCTGGGACGGCTGGACCACCAAGGCTCTACACCTGGGCCTCCTCAACCCGCCCTCCCCTCCTCGATTGCACTATAGATCCATACTGCCCCTCCTCCCCCGGGAAATATTCCTGGATTTCCACAAGTTGTCCGAACATCTTTTAAAGCGACTCTCACTGCAGCATTTTATTTTCCTTTGGAATTATTATCGTCGCGTCTTATTTTAATTTTTTTTTTATTTCTTTCGACCGTACCCCTGAAAAAGGCTTATAGGGTACCCTTGTTTACACTTGTCATCGATTTTAAGACAAACCTGATGAGGGTCGGGGGGATGGGCGGTGGAAGTGGACCCAGGTGACGGGGTCAAAGGTCACCCAAACCTCCCCCCAAGCGCACTAATGAAGGAGCACTGATGGTGTGTAGCCCTACACCCCCCCCCATGTTTCTCACAATGTCCCCCTGTCAGCCAACAAAGACATCGGCAGTCACTGATTTTAACAAAAACTAAAAATTGAGGGGGGGAAAATGAAGAAACAAAAACGGAAAAGAGTCTGCTGCACGGCGACTCATCTTCACGCGTGTGAGGAACTCGGGAGGACCACCAAACAAAGACGACGGACTTTAAAAACGAAAATTACCAAAACGGCGTGTTAAACAAGGTTTTTCCCTCCACTTTGCTTTCCTGCATTCTAAACCCCCGTTTGGCAGACTGGTCTCTGTAGGTGTCCTTACTGTACATTTAACAGCATAACCTGCCTATGTGAGTGTGTGAGAGAGTATGTGAGTGTGTGAGAGAGTATGTGAGTGTGTGAGAGAGTATGTGAGTGTGTGAGAGAGTATGTGTGTGTGTGAGTGTGTGAGAGAGTATGTGAGTGTGTGAGAGAGTATGTGTGTGTGCGTGAGTGTGTGAGAGAGTATGTGTGTGAGAGAGTATGTGAGCGTGTGAGAGAGTATGTGAGTGTGTGAGATTTGTTTTTTATTTCCCAGTATAATCATTAGCGTTTGCTATGTGGAGTCAGAATACTGACAAATGCACAGTTGGCTGTCAGATTGATTTTTTTATTTTTTTATTTTTGTTTTTAACTACTTGAAATGTTGTCATTGAGTCCTGATATGTTCAATCTTGTACATAAGAGCCGGGCAGGAAATCCATGTTTTGTTGACTAGAAATCTGTCGTTTTATGTCTAATGCTTCTGGTCTGTTTTAGTTTGAAATATCATGAATGTTTAAAAGGTGTAAACCTGTCATAACAAAGTGTTTTTTTTTTAATGATATAATTCTCCCCCCAGCAGTCTTGACAGTTTCACAGACTGTAAATGTCCTCACTGCTCCACAGGTACCAGGTACAAGAATGGTGCAGTTTGACTGATAGCAAAAAGTGAACTGCGTGAAACAGTAATGTCTGTGCTTTGTGTTCTGTCCGTTTACATGTCTATGACCAAGTGACCCAAATATGAAAGAATATTTCAGACCTGTGGAATGAGTCCTTAACCAGCAGAACCGTTGCTTGACCTGGTGAAAAACATAATTGTTCTCCATCAGAATATGTATGGAAACGTTTTTTCCTTCAAAAATTAAACTTTGAGGAATTGTCAGCAGAGTCCATTTTAAACCGTATCCGAGTACGGTTGAGATGCACAAGTCACCTGGTATGTAAAACTGCCATTTCAGATGTAGAACACTTGACTCTAGAGGTGCAAAGCAGTTTGAAAGCAGTGCATTATGGGTCAGAAATCACAACATTGGTAGCAGGTCTTGTCAAAATTCCATTACAGTTTGGGAAACATGCTAAACACGCCACCCTAACCCTGTTTTCACATGATGGAGTGAAAATGGCCCTTGTTTTACTGGACACATGGTTTTAGACAAAAACAGTAGGAATTTTAAACTATATCAGAGTAGTGGCTCCCGTTACCTGTCGTTTTTTCTATATAGCTTGTCATTTTAGAAGACGTTTTGTGGCTGGATATAAACAAAAGATTTAACAAATCTCCTTGAGGGTTGTACTACACGTCCTTTCAGATTAGATGAAATGAAGGAAAATGTTAACTGTTTTACTTAGAATTAATGGAAAACCACTTAAATACATTCACCCAATATTATTTTTGTATTTTAACAGTATTGAATGGTGTCTTACAGCCACTGAAGTGGTAAAAACACGTCTCTCTCCACCGTCCGTATCATTTCCCTGTCAGTGGCTTCCGTTTGAAAAGATTCCATAACCGCACGTGCGCGGGTCTTCTGTCTGTCCGTCCGTCTGCGCTGGCCTCCAGTCTGTCTGTCCGTGCTAGCGTGCGCCGATGTTTGGCAAGGTCTCCTGCCGCGCATTTTGCATCTTCAAAACCCGAGCAGAGCAGAGCGCACGGGAGTGACCAACAGCAGGAAAGGGTTAAATTCCCCGTGAGGATGTTAGGTCCTGTTAGGTCCCATTATCTCGCATCGTTGTAAGACCGATACGGGAGAGTTTTCGGATTCGCAGCTCACTGAAATGTTTACATGTTTTGCCGGAAATTGCTGTTGGCTGTGTTCCGCTACTGAGCAGAACCCGGTCGGGTTACCACGCTCTGTGCTTAGAACCCCCTTTATAATATAAGTGGAGTTTGTTTTACATGGATAGTTGATGAATAGCTGGTCTTGTAGATGTAAACTTGCCCCAAAGACCTCCCTGTCCTTTCCACAAGCTCTACTCCGCTTAGCGATGGTCAACTCCATTAATTAGAATTATGCAGGAAAGCGCATTTCTACACAAGCTTCCCCTGAGAGCTGAAGTAAAGTGGTTTGGTTTGTGTTTTATAAGCTGTCGGAATGATTCTGGACTGTGTATGAATGTGTGATGGGAGTCATCGAGCCTGACAAATGATGCTGACGTCAAGGCCACTCGGAGGCACGTTAGCACGTTAGCGTTGATGTTCATGTGATTGTGATGGAACTGTCACTTGCTCAAATCATTGTTTTTAGTTTTCTTCTATTTTTTGTGTAAATAAAGGAAATCTCATCCAACTCCCCAGTGAAAACCATGGTTTGAATGGTCTCAAATAGGCTGGCTGGCTGAACAGTCGGCTGAACCGTTTGCCTTTTGTGGGCGTGTTTTTAAAGATGATGGATGGACCTGGACCCGTGACCAACGCCTTGGTGCAGATATAAGAGGCCCAGCAATGGGACAGCTGGCATCTGTAGTTGGGACGTGCTAGATGTCTTTAGGAGAAGCTCACCAGTCTGTCCCACTGGCTGTTGTGTTCGTCTAGGAAATCGACTGTTTTTTCATCGTAGTCATTGGAAACATCGTTTGTGGGGTTTTTTTGTTTGTTTTTTTACATTTTTATTTCTTTATATTTATGAAGAATGAAAGGAGATGTCTGAACTTTGGGAGCTGAGTCACATTTTACTGGTTTAAAAATAAACAAAATAAATAAGTTTCAAGATTGTTGTCTGTCGCATTTCAAAAAAGAAATAGCAAAACCCTGTTTCACAAAATATTGCCAATTCAATAAATCTTAACTAAAAAAAATTAATAAAAATGTTTAAAAAAATTGAAATGGCTGCCTCATACTTAATACCCCATTTAGTTCTGCCACCAGCCTCCATTTGATACGGAAGATTCCGTCTCCTGGGTAACCGAACCCCTCTGTTTAAGTGCCTTTTTTTGTTTACAGTTGAATGGACCCACAGGTGGAAGCTCCCGGTTTTCAGCACGGAGATCCGGTGTCCCGGCACGTGAAAAGGATTCTGAGACACGCAATGGATCCGTGACTGGCGAGCTTCAGCTGCTCAGAGCTAGTGCTAACTCAGAAACTCATGAGGTGCAGTTACCACAGTCATTGGTGATGGTATTGTGGTAGAGCACTGGTTTATAGTAATGTGTGTGTGTTGTGTGATTGTGTGTGTGTTGTGTGATTGCGTGTGTGTTGTGTGATTGTGTGTGTGTTGTGTGATTGTGTGTGTGAGAGAATTTGGGGAGACGTGGGTGTGGAATTCTGGGAAGCTGCATGCTGCAGGCAGCCAATCAGGCCAGGATGCTCTCAGCGAACCAGTGTGGTAAAGGGGATTACAGAACGGGCCGTATTATGACACACAACATTGGAAGCACTATAGATAATTTAGATAATTACATTGTCATAATTTGTGTGGCGTAAGCTGTGTAGACTGCATGTAGGACCAGAGCTGTGTAGATGCATGTAGGACCAGAGCAGTGTAGACTGCATGTAGGACCAGAGCTGTGTAGACTGCATGTAGGACCAGAGCTGTGTAGACTGCATGTAGGACCAGAGCTGTGTAGACTGCATGTAGGACCAGAGCTGTGTAGACTGCATGTAGGACCAGAGCTGTGTAGACTGCATGTAGGACCAGAGCTGTGTAGACTGCATGTAGGACCAAAGCTGTGTAGACTGCATGTAGGACCAGAGCTGTGTAGACTGCATGTAGGACCAAAGCTGTGTAGACTGCATGTAGGACCAGAGCTGTGTAGACTGCATGTAGGACCAAAGCTTTGGTACAGTGCTGGTGATTCTCTCATGGGGTGAAATTAGGGTATAGTTGAGGTCGGAAGTTTACATACACTTAGGTTGAAGTCATTAAAACTCATTTTTAACCACTCCACAGATTTGTTAGTAAACTATAGTGTTGGCAAGTCAGTTAGGATATCTACTTTGTGCATGACACAAGTCATTTTTCCAACAATTGTATATCACAATTCCAGTGGGTCAGAAGTTCTGAGGGTGATTGGGTTGAATGGGGCGGGTCCCGGTTCTGAGAGTGATTGGGTTGAACGGGGCGGGCCGGCTGGGTGGGTGGGGTCCCGGTTCTGAGAGTGATTGGGTTGAATGGGACGGATCTTTGTGTTTTAATCTAATGTCGCTGATTACATCTTAATTATGTATTAATGCTTACATATGAATTAATGTCTCGACGCAAACCACAATGTCATGTACATTGTATACTGTACATGCAATTACTTGTACTCAAAACGTTCAGGCAGTTTTGCATATGTCCGGGTAGGAGAGTAGTGGTAGTCGGGGAGTGAAGAATATTGGGACGCACCCCCAGATGGTGAGATCGTGACCCCTGACCTTACAGAGGAAACAGGAAGCTCATAAACACAGCAGGGGTGTGTCCCAATCTAAAAATACTCTCCTCCGTGCCCCGGAAACCGAAACCGATCTGCGTTTTAATCTAATGTTGCTGATTACATCTGTTACATATTAATGTCTCGACGCAAACGTTGGGTACATTCATGGATACTATACATGCAACTACTTTCACTTGAAACGTTTAGGCAGTTTTGCATACTTCCGGGTAGGAGAGGAGTGGAGGAAAGGAGGAATATTGGGACGCAGCCCCGGGCTCTGAGCGCGCGACTCCCTGCTCGCTGCCTTAGCGGCCGCTAATAGTGTACACCCCACCGCAGAGTGACGGTCACTCGCAATCCCATCATGCCTCTCTCAGATGGAGAAGATACCCGTGCAGGGAGCATTCACACACAGATCATTTTCTATTTTAAAAAAATTTAATTCACACTTTATTTTTAGTTTAGCATACACACACACACACACACGTGTGTGCACAGACTGCACACACACACACACACACGTGTGCAGACTGGGCACACACACAGAAATTTGCTATTTGTTCTAGACATTTAGATTACAGTTAAAGACAGCGATGGTGTAGTCTTAGCAATAGAGTGTGACCCTGATGTGAATAATAAGTACAGCGTCTGTAGTCCTGCAGCCATAACACCTTCATCTGCGTGGAACGTTATTTTGGCGCCATCTTGTGGCAGCAGAAGGAAACACATTTGGGTCGGTTTCAGATGCCCCTGATATAAATTAAGTTTATCTGAAGTGCAAAAATACGACCTGAGAGCCAAACCAAACAGTTAACGCAGCGCATACGCACTTGTTAGTAATGTGGAACTGTGGAAACGGACTAATCCAAACTTGAGCTGGTGAACCTCCACAACAATGACGACATACTGTTCAGAGACACAAACCCCACATTCACTCCGAGGCACAACACTTTTGGAAAACAAACTAATAAGATCTAAATAAATGTACACAATTCCAGTGACTGAGAAATGACCCATGTGTGTGCAAAATATAGGTACAGCAGTAAAACATGACAAAATGAAAATGGATCAGTATACCAAGATTTTAAAGTAAGCTCCAATTGCTACCTGTACTAAAGGGATGTTTCCCCATTTACACCTTTTCCCACTTAAAACATCAAAGGCCTTCGTGAATAAAGTTTTAAACATCTTTGGTTTACATTCCAGGTGGGTCCAAACAGCACAGGAAGTTCACCATTATGTTAGAGTTTAAGAGAATTTCACTAAATTATTCTCTGTGCAACTGATACATATAAAAAAGGCCTGACATTCCCACACGTCTTTTAGATTGTCTGCTTCTTACTAAGGGTTAAAGGCATTTTCCCCTTTATATTCAAGTACATAAGTTAAGAGATAAAACTGATGAGGTTAACAGACTCAAAGGTCTGACTACTTAAGGGTGGGTGACTCCGCCCCCCTCTGACGATGCTCTTATTGTGCGCCGGCCCGGCTGAAGGACCCTTTATCGGATGCCCAGTATCTGCCTGCTCTTGAGTTGGTAGTTCCTCTCCATGTAGTCGAGGGCCTGGCCGCGCATTTGAGCCACCTGTAGCCTCTTCTTCAGGTCCTGGCTCTTCAGCTTCAGGTGCCGCTCGGGAATCTTGTTCTCCTTGCTGTCGCCTGCGAAGTGGACCTTCTTTTTACCGGGAGAAGGGGACTCCACCTGTCTGTCTGCAGGCAGAACCAGAGAGAACCATTCACACATTACTGTCAGACTTATACCTGTAGTGTACCAGACAGAGACTGAAGCCTTCTCATGTACAACGGCACAAAAATTAAAACTAAAATGCTCATGGAAAAGTTGCCATAGCGATGGCAGTGAGGTTTCACAAACCCAATAATGGGTGGAGCTACAATGAGCCACCAATCAGACTTGTTTGAACTGATAAAAAGGCTTTGCTCTCCACAGAAAATAAAACTGATTGGATTAACATACTGCTCCACTTCTCTCTCACTAACCCAAACCAGCACAGCAGTGGTACAAGGTGGGGCTTTTAATCACAGCCTTTCAAAAGGGTCCCTTCTATAAAGAAGTTTTCCCTGAAGTGATCAGTTTCAGTGAAGGCTTTGGGTGTGGTGGGAATGGCTGCGAGCCATCTGAAGATTGTTTTAAATCCTTGCATTCTCATTGGATAAAGAAGACAGTCATTAGCCTCACTTCAGTGATTGATGGGGGTGTGTGCATTAAGCATATAGACAGGAAGCCTCACTTATAGGAAAAGTGGCAGTCTGTGTTTTTGTTTGATAAAGTTACTGAATTACATTTTCCTGATAAAAAAACAAAGTAGGACCCATCAGTCAGTGAATACCTTTACCACCCAGGATTAATAAAGTTATTTTATTTACAGATAAAAACATTAAAATGGCTGTGGCGAGGTGGGTCAAAGGTCAGCGCTTTCCACACTTAAAAGGCGGCGGCAGGTCGAGGTTTCCCACCCGTACCTCTCAGCTCATTGGAGTACAGAGGAGCCATGACCTTCTGCTGCTGCACGAGGTTACAGGTCCTGACCAGGCTCTCCGCCCTGAAAACACAGGAGGGTGTGAGTGCGCGAGCGAGAGAGAGAGAGAGGGTGTGAGTGTGTATGTATGTGTGAGAGAGAGAGAGATAGTGTGAGCACGCATGCGCATATGTGAGGGTGCGTGACCGTGACATTTTACACACAACAGGAAAAGCGGTTTCTGGGGTGTGGCCTTTCAGAGGGGTGACCACTAAAGGCAGAGGTAGGCCCCACATCTCCAACAGGACGTCAGACCACAGCTGCATTTCAGCCATTAAGTTCTTCATTTTAAGTGACCGTTTGGAGACGAGGTTGTGTGGACCCCAGCCAAGGAAACCATGGAAACCAGCCACCAGGACCCAGACTGACACCCCAATTAATAAAGAATCAATAGTCTCAGGTAGTCACAATGTTGTGCCATAGCCATGCACACAATTCTCCGCTCGTCCCGTTTGGCTCTCTGTCTGTGTCTGTGTCTGTGTCTGTGTCTGTGTCTGTGTCTGTGTCTGTGTCTGTGTCTGTGTCTGTGTCTGTGTCTGTGTCTGTGTCTGTGTGTGTGTACTACCCCAGTAGCAGTCTTCCAGTCACACCGTTAAATTTCACCACAATCATTCCCTTACTTAGACAGCATGTGTGCTAAAAGAAATTTATAAAATTTCACCAACTCTATAGTGCAAGCTTGAGGTCTAACCTCTGCAGCTGAGAACCTCCTAGAACAGCAAGCGTTCGCCCCACACCCTGTTTGTACAGTTAATACAGTTTCCCACACTGAACATGAGCTAAAGTCAAACATTTCTCAAGCTGACAGAGAAGTTAAACATTATCAGGTTTACCTTGCGAGCTTCTCATCGGACAGTCTTTCACGAGCACAAAGTTCCTGTTCCCTCTCTGGAAGGGAGGGGGGAAATAAAAACAGTAAACCTTTACTCGGGACAGTTCGCTTATTTTCAATCATCTGCAAATGTGTGACACGCCCCTCTCCCAGGGCGGCAGGTGCAGAGCTCAGTCGGTACGCCCTTGAGCAAGGTCACGACTGAAACAGAGCTGCAGCTCAGCACTGCGTGGATCACGCCAGGAGAAAGGGTTATGAATAAAAGCAACGGGCAACTATCCATTCCCCTGGTCTTCTCCATCTCACACACACAGGCCTGTCTCCTGCGTCTGAATCAGAGCCGTCTACTGCGCCCTGTCTCCTGCGTCCGAATCAGAGCCCTGTCTACTGCGCCCTGTCTACTGCGTCCGAATCAGAGCCCTGTCTACTGCGTCTGAATCAGAGCCCTGTCTCCTGCGTCCGAATCAGAGCCCTGTCTACTGCGTCTGAATCAGAGCCCTGTCTACTGTGTCTGAATCAGAGCCCTGTCTCCTGCGTCCGAATCAGAGCCCTGTCTACTGCGCCCTGTCTACTGCGTCCGAATCAGAGCCCTGTCTACTGCGTCTGAATCAGAGCCCTGTCTCCTGCGTCCGAATCAGAGCCCTGTCTACTGCGTCCGAATCAGAGCCCTGTCTACTGCGTCCTGTCTACTGCGTCTGAATCAGAGCCCTGTCTCCTGCGTCCGAATCAGAGCCCTGTCTACTGCGTCCTGTCTCCTGCGTCTGAATCAGAGCCCTGTCTACTGCGTCTGAATCAGAGCCGTCTCCTGTGTACAGTGTATGGGCAGATGTGCCATGTTTTGTATGCAAAAAAAAAAAAAAAAAAAGTCCCTACTATTTTCCAACCGTACTGTGGAAGTGTCGTAAGACGTCCCACCCTTGCGCGGCCGTGTCACGTGTTGTTTTAGTTGTTGAAGAAAGTCAGCGAAGCTGCACCTCATTTTTTAAAACGAGGCTGCGCATCATTTATGCGACCAAAATGTTTGCGTACTTCTTGGTGTGCTCTCGAATATACTCAACGAAACCCCGGATGTATATCATACGGGGGTTTTAAGTATGCTATATTTAGACAAAATTTTGCCTACTTAACGACCCTTTCGTCCCGTCTTCTCAACAAGCCTACCTAATAGTATGGAAGGGTGCTGATACACACTCACACACTCACACACTCACACACTCACACACTCACACACTCACACACTCACACACTCACACACTCACACACTCACACACTCACTCACACACATTTTGTGTCATGGCTCCACAGGATGAATTTAAAGGCACAGCGCTCTGCTCCCCTCTCACTCACGCTCCAGTCTCTCCTCCCGCTCCTTCAGGGCCCTCTCTCGCTCCTGCAGCTGCTGCTCCTTCAGCCTGAGCTCCGTCGCTACGACGACAGCCGGCGCGTCAGCGGGAGCGACCGCGGCTTTCGGCCGCTCCGGCTCTTCGGACTTCCGGCGGTTCCGGTACTCCGCCTTCCTCTGCTCCTCAGACACAACGTCCGCCAACAGGCTGCTCTGGATGATGGACTCCACCGACGGTCTCATGTAGTCCTGCACAGACATGAATAATCAATCCATCACAACGTGAGGGGTGCCACTGAAAACCTCAGACATTAATAATCCACTGTGCAAGAGCGTGTAGGCACTGGGGAAAATCAGTATAAATTTACAACACTTTCATTGCGATATCACATGATCACATTTAGCCAATGGGGAAGCTCAGGTAAAGAGGTGTCTGTACCTTTAAGTGCAGCATTCTGCACACAAGGGAATTCAGGTCCTCGGAATAGCGGTACGGTATCCGCCGGAACTTCCCCTCCCGGATCTTCTCCGCCAGCTCTTTCTGATTATACGCCGTGAACGGGGGCCTGCGCGAGACGGACACACAGGTCAACCAATCACACGGCAGCTCCACGCAGCCAGCGCGAGACGGACACACAGGTCAGCCAATCACACGGCAGCTCCACGCAGAACACTTCCAGTCATCTTTAGAGCAGATACTCACGACAGGGCACAGAGCTCGTACACTAAACATCCCAGAGACCAGATATCAGATTTCTCATTGTAAGAGGTCCGATTCATTTGTTCCTGTAAAAGAAATTGGAAAATGTTTCAAGCCACAAACAAATAAAAACCACACTCCAATATATTTAGTAATTACATAACATACATCCCACCTTTTCTAAAAGAGTACAGTCATGATACATGTTTTGAGGGGTCTTACTGGAGACATGTAGTAAGGAGTCCCGACGAACGTTTTAGCGAAGCTGGTGTCGTGGTTCAGGATTCTGGCAAGGCCAAAGTCCCCCAGCTTGACGTTCTGCTTGGCGTCCAGGAAGATGTTGGCGGGTTTGAGGTCACGGTGCAGCACGGTGCGGCCGCCATCACTCCGCCGGTGACACTCTTTCAGTGCCAGCGACAGCTGAGCCAGGACGCGCAGGATTAAATCTTCATCCAAGTAGCGCCTGTTGGACACAAGAAGGCACACGTGCCATGGCATTTATTTAATTTTTTATAAACAGACCTATCTGCTGAAATCATTGTGCATGGTCCCGGTAAAATATACATTTAACCCCCCCCCAAAAAAATGAAAAAACAAAACAAAAAAAACCTTTATGAAGACAACTATGACTGGTGAAAGGTAGTTGCAGGTTTCGAAACCGTGAAGGAAAGCTTGCTTGTGCACGTGCTGCCTGGGGCTTGTCCATCCCCTCGCGACTGAGAGGCAGCTAATACAAATGTAAACAATGCACATCGGTATCAAAAAAAAAGGGGGGGGGGGGGTTCTGACGTGACGTCATTGTTCTGGTCAGAAACTCCGAGGCGCGCGCGCACAGTGACGCACCTCTCTTTGATGCACCTCGTGAGCAGCGCGGACAGGTCGCCGCCCCCGCAGTGCTCCATGACGATGTACAGCGTGCTGTTGCTGCGGTCGATGATGCGGTCGTAGTACCGCACGATATTGGGGTGCTTGAGTTCGCGCAGCAGGTTCACCTCGGATACCAACATCTGCTTTTCGGCTTCTGCCATTGTACCATAATCCAGCTCTTTCCAAACTAGAACCTGACAATAAAAACTACAAATTATCTGGAAACCATCACACCAAACACCATAAACCCAATGCACTGAGGGTAGTAATTACAGTAACGTTAATATTCACGGCAGATTGTTTTGTTTTCCTCGCAATGCTGATCTTTGTGTGGCGTAAACTTGTTCATTTAACGTAACTTTGCTGTAATTAGCCAATATAACGTTAGTATGGCGAACTAACTTAGCTCATCATTGGTGCTCGTTACTTGACAGCCTGGTTAACAAACTGGTATTGGGAACTAACGTTATACATGCTAGCTAACGTTAACTAGCCAACATGCACAACCGCAAACGGACTCTAACGTTAGCATAGTAACCTCGTAACGTTAACTTAGCCAACTTAGGTTAGCATTTAAGATCATATTTAGTAAACTACGCACAACGTTAACGTTATTTAATATAGCGAATGACACACTCAGCACGCCACTAACGTTAGTAGAATTACACCTACCTTTCCATCAGACTTCCTCCTTATCTTCTGACATTTCCCGTAAGATCCGGATCCTATGGTATACAAAACCTCATAATCTTCCACGCGTGATGGCATCTTATAATGTCACAATTTGTAGTTTCTCTGAGATATCTCTGCAATATAACTTCTATCTCCACATAAGAACTGCAGAGCCAAACAGCTGTTTTGTTCTTGGGCTTCGCTTTGTGTCCTTTTGTGTTGTGAGTTACAAACAGTAAATAATCTCCTCTGTCTGATTGATCGCTCGTTGAAAACAACGTGAGAATTTCCTAATAGTTTTTTCTCAATGTGGCGATCTCTTAATTCTCTATAAATTAGCTTCCTTAGCAAAACAGGACAAGGCGACGTTTCAAAATTGGTGCTGTAAGTCGTCAATCTGATTGGTTCTCTTTTTAGGGAAGCGAGATTTTCATTGGTTAATAAATGGAAACAAGCAGAGGTTGCTAAGCGTCAGATAACCGCGAGAGAAGGGAGACAACCGCGCGATTTCGTTGCTCATTTAGTGGGTAAATATACAATTTTCTTTTTGTAAAGTATGTCAAAATAAAAAAAAAGACTTAATTTAAAACTGTGTAATTACAAGTGGAAAACCTTTGTATCAATTACTATGGAATGAGCATGAACCGAAAGCAAATAATTGTATTTTTTATGAAAAAGCTTTTTTATTATAATTACATTTTTGTTTTACAAATAATATCAGCAGTTATGGCCAATATAAATCAACATGGATTTTGGGGAGAGCAAATTGATAAATTGAGAGTATCTGTGAGATTCAACAAGAAATAATACATTCCTTCCACAAGGGGTCATTAAAGCACTCTGTACAGTTTGCTAAAGCAAGATAAATCGGTTTGCATAAGAATCCAAGATCAAGAAGATTATTATATGCCCTATATGTCACCACACCTCAGGTCATTAGCATTACTTAAAGAGACTTGATTAGATGCAATTTATATGATAAGAATGTAGACAACTTGTAACACACACACACACACCATTGATGTTTATAGTATAAATCCTCTTTGCATACACACACAAACTCATATACGAACGCACAGGCACGCACACACACACACACACACACACACACACACACACACACATACACACACTAAATTTGTTTTACTGTAGTTTCAAAGGGTTGGTACATCTAAGCAAAGGTGCTTGAGGTTTTTCCCAAGTTGTTTTCATTGGTCTTTAAACTCAGTCATTCAGGAGATTATGTGATTTAATGATGCTTAACATAACATAACTTAATGATGAGAACAGGCCATTCAGCCCAACAATGCTCGCTATCTTCCTACCACAGGATACCTAGCTCCCCTCTACAAACTAGATAGCGTCCAGCACCATATCAAGTCTTCTGCCTCTAATGTTTGTGCAGAAGTAAAAATATATATATATATAAAATCAGGATTACCTACTGAGTGCCTCAAAACAAGTAAATTAAGCTTACAGACAAATGTGAAAATGGTCTGAATCCATTATCTACTGACTCCATTATCTACGTGCCACAGGCAATGTACAAATGATCTGAATCCATTATCTATGTGCCACAGGCAATGTACAAATGGTCTGAATCCATTATCTACGTGCCACAGGCAATGTACAAATGATCTGACTCCATTATCTACGTGCCACAGGCAATGTACAAATGATCTGAATCCATTATCTATGTGCCACAGGCAATGTACAAATGGTCTGAATCCATTATCTACGTGCCACAGGCAATGTACAAAGGATCTGACTCCATTATCTACGTGCCACAGGCAATGTACAAAGGATCTGACTCCATTATCTAAATGCCTGTAGTGGGATGACATGCACCTTTATTGTTTTACATTCTGTCTGTTGTTGCAGGAAGGTAATTGTATAACTCCCATGGCCAGAGGACAGAGTGTTACATTACTACTATTTTAAGAGAAAAGAGACCATTATTATCAGTGTCAGATAGCAAGAAGAGTGATGGCATTTCTATAATATTTCTGTTTTTGATATTCATAAGATGGTGAAAACATCCATGAGACAAGCATGAGATTAGTCAAGAGAAAGCATGTGCACTGAAGATCTCTTTGGCATTAGGTGCTAATGAAATGCATATTATCCAAATCAGTAGAAAAACTTGCTCACTTACTATTCGCTCTACCACACATCTGATTTATTAAACCACTGAACTGGTTAACATTTATTTACACCCTCATCTGATGACATCATGAGATACTTTTATCTTCATCTTCTTTGGTGAAGACCCAGGTAGGGTCAAAACATCAACCAGTCCTGAGGTCTAATAAGCCAGGTGTGCTCTGGAGCAAATAGTATGTATGCAGGATTAAGACCTAGATCTGACTCCCCCAAAAATGTTCCTACCCCCAGAAATTTCCCTGTGGCCTATCAAACGGGGGATGAGTGTAAGTAGGTTTCCAGGCCCTGTCTGTGCTGCTGGTATCCAGCTTCATTGTGACTGCCTTCCTGGTCTCACCAGTAAGCTCACTTTTCAAAGATGGGGCTCACTTATGAAAGATGGGGCTCACTTATGAAAGATGGGGCTCACTTATGAAAGATGGGGCTCACTTATGAAAGATGGGGCTCACTTATCAAAGATGGGGCTCACTTATCAAAGATGGGGCTTCATTAACATGCAGTCCCCTGGATGAGAGGCCTCAGAGTTTCAGATCAAAGCCACAGTTACAGTGCTGTCATCTTCACACCACAAGACAAGATTGTAAATGACGCAATCACACTCTCCCACCACCTTACTTTTTGAACACGTTTTTACATATTTATGAAGTTACAATGGCCAAACAGCTTTGCACAGTTTCAACACAAATCTGTCTATTTAGAAGGAAATAAGTAATCTAATCAGATCAGATAGGCAATCTTTCTCTTATCTCATTCTACTTTATCTCTTACACTTTACCCTCACAGACCATGTATACAGCAATTGTACAGTTATGAATGTGAATATCCACAGAGTATCTGATTAACTTTAGTCAGGCTCATGAGTAACGCCCTGGTTATGATGCTTTAATCTGGTTTTGCTGTTGCAGCACTGATGGGTATCAGAGGTAGGCTAGTTGTGGGATTTTAATGTTAATCTCCTTTAGCGTGACCATTTGCAGCAGAAGGATAGAACTTTTCAGGGGATTGCAGCTTCATTTTGGGGACATCACATGCATGTTCACCCAAGGGCAAAACAAATTCTGTTTACATCACATAAAATAAAAAGAATTAAAACTGGTCATGGTAAAATCTAAAAGACAAATCCGTTGCAAAAGCATCCCAAATAATCAATCTCTCTCACGCCTGTTTGATTGGGCTTCTTTTTCTTGATGACATGTGACCAAGTCATTCCACTTCCGGTGGATGTGAAATTCAGACTCTTTTTGTTTAACAGTTAATCATATTTACTATACACTTCCATGTATACAGATACCTATACATTCTTTTTTTTTTTTTTTACTTGACATGTAATTCAGATTTAAAATGAATATCAACACTATTAACCTATGGCTGCCTTCTTGCCATTTCTTTTATTTTATTTTATTTATCCTTTATTTTACCAGGAAAGTCCCATTGAGATTAAATCTCTTTAAAGGGTGTCCTGGCCAAGCAGCAGTGAGCAATACAATACGTAGAACAATACAAGACAACATTCAAACAATACAGTAATAGAGAAAAAAATTAAAAATACATAAAGATAATGACACTTAGAAACAAGTACACTCCTCCGTTACAGTTTAAAAAGAATATCTTTTAAATATTTTAAATTCAACAAGCAGAGACACCAAACAGACTGAAGACATAACGTGCTGCCATCTTGGATTGACGTGCATGGCCAGTGCATAAGGCCTTAACAAAGGCCTATGAAGCAGGATTACTGAGTTAGCTGGACTGCACTGAGTAAAACCCAGAACCCTCCCAAATCTGGAACATGGACTGAAGTAAAAAGAGCTGCTCCAGGTTTTACTCCGTGCAGTTATCCAGCTAACTCAGTAATCCTGCTTCGTAGTATACCCCCCATATTTGACCTTGAATATTTTTTTTGGTCAAACCCAAATCTTGCCCTCCTGGAAATAAAGCACACCAAATACAGCCCATTCTGAACATGGCTTTGATATGTAAGAATTAAACAAAAACAAACTCTTAAATCATCCTTCTCATATGTAAGATGTCATTGTAAGACTGAGGCAGCTCTATTCCAGTTGAGTAATGAGGAGAGACTGGCCTACATTTCCGTTAAGATCCTGGGGTGAAGAACACTTTTCGGTTAAAAGACTGACTGCTTGAAGCACCAGCCCAAATGCTCACTTTTTCATAATAATAAACCTTTCCCTCTTCAAACATCATGGATCAATTGCAGCGTGCTTAGCTGGAGTTTAAACCTCAGGTTCAAACCCCTAGACCACAGAACTGGAACAGCTATTCAAAGCTGTGGAATAAAGAGGAATAATAGCTTCTATCGATTCCGTTCTGTGCGAGTTTGGCGATGGTGCGTAGGCAGAAACAGGTGGTTGAGCCACGTGTTTTGAAGGAAAGCCATGGGTTTACACTGAGGTAAGATGCCCGTGTGTCCAGTGCAGTGGGGTTGTTTCATGAAAGCGGTTTGGGGAGACAATTGGACATTCCAAATTGGGGTGGGAATTGGATATAGACAGCCCCATGTTGGGCACCATATTATTAAAGAAAAAATTTAATTAAAATAAAAAATAAAAAGAGGAATAATAGCTCTTCCAGTCATAATGCAGTTCTATAAAAGAAAGTTGTTGTCATTTCTGAATAAAAGAGAATGGAAATAATGAGAGCAACATGCAACATAAAGCAAATCACAATAAAGGAATCCATTACTGTAAAGAATATATACGTACATCACTACAGTGATTCTGTTTGTCAAACACCAAATAGAAGAGTATGCAATAAAATATAAACCATGTATGACAAGTATCAATAATAATTGCAGTTATCATCTATATCATCATTTCAAATGCAAAATATTATCTTAGTGCATACGTGTCAACTTTTGTTTATGGAAGTTATTGTAAAAACTAGTGAAACATTTGCACACACAAAAAAAAGAAAAATGTGGCGCATAAAACTATCAATCCAATATAATTTATTGAAATTAGATGTAAATTATTAATATAATATCTATTAGGATAAACAGATACACCTCCCTATACTAAGGGGAAAATACCCTTCATATCTTAATTAATTAGGCTACATCACATCACATTAAACGGGTGAGTGTCCTCACTCACACAGAATAAGCTGTTGCACTTCCAAAAACCACAATACATAATATTCTATTGTTACCAGTGTGTTCCATCTGTACACTGCAGTCTGGATGCCATTAAATTGTTCATATTCTGAATATCAAACAGCATTTAATTTTTCAGTTACACTTTAAAAGCCACAGGAAAGGCCTGTGCTTAGTTGACTCTGCGCTTGTTAATATTGAATGCTGATTAATTAGGAAATAATGGTTCTCTATGAGTGGACCGTGAAGCCCTATTGTTACAGGGACTTCTGAAATCAGTGTGGAAATGGCTTCCAGTGCATATGCCTGTGTGATTAAATTTCTGTGCTCTGGCTCGAAAAATAAAGACATGACTCATGAATTATGAAGTCGGGGGCTGTTTGGAAGACCAGCCCTTATCATTATGTACACTGTTTACCATGTCTTGTGCTCTGGTAAGAAGGCTTGCGGTTTAAATGGCCTGCAAAAGCTATAAGATATAATGGCTCTGAATCGAATCTGCAGATTAATTACCGTATCTCTGTACAATCTTGTTTATTCCCCTGTTCTCAATGTGCAGTTATTTACTTCAGTGGCAATCTGTTTTGTTCAATCCAGGTCGTGAGTAAACGGGGTGATGGCATTCTGATGTGGTTACTCTCTATATTCTCTAAGGTGTAGACTATAAACCTTGCTGGTCTTAGTGCAAATATTAAACATGCATACATTTATCATTCAGTAAAACACTAATTATTCTAACCAGCAGATTACTGATGGCATTTAATTTAGAGTATGTACAATTGTTTATAAACAGTTTCCTAAGGGAATCTATTTTTTTGGCTTACTGTGCCTGAATACATTTTGGAAATAGGCTTAGCACTGTAAGAATCCAGGTATGCACAGCGCCACAGACGGTAAACTAAACTTTTACTTGATGAGAACAACGTCAATAAAGCAAGAGTCCACATTTCTGCGCGTCGTCACAGATGAAAAGAAGCTGAGAGTCGAGTGGAGAACAAAAAGCGAGTGGAAAAACCCACAGCATTTCTCGTGGGTGAGTCTTTGTTGGTTTTTAACAGGGGATTCTGCGGGTGATGAATGACCCTCCGATCAACCAATAGAACTGTGAAACGTAGGCGTTACACGGGATGACCGCACATAGCAACAGCTTGCTCGCGAGCCAGGGAAAAACGGCGATCCCTCCGCGCGAGGGTGACGCGCACTGGAATTTAATTTGCCCAAGCGCATCACGTGATACGTTCACGCCAACCATAAACTAGTGCGCATTGCATGCGATGAGAAAAGAAACGGACCCTGTAGCTAATCGGTGTCGCCTTGTTTGTGAAATCGGTGGAGGGATCGACAATCTCCGGTACTCCGCTGCCCCGCTACCAATCGCCAAGGACCGGGGCGTGTCTCCCCAAATCGCCTCGTTCCGTGTGAAAACTTTACCGGTTCGGGTGCAAAGTTACAACCGTCTGCAAACAGCTGAGCTGTGGATCATGCTAACTTACGCTGTAGCAGCTAATCAGGAACTGTGCTCTTTATTTTTTTCCAACTGAATTGAATCGTCAAAT
>CM056381.1:5368606-5397802 GCA_029718625.1 Synaphobranchus kaupii | reverse complement strand
ATGCGCATCCTTACATAAAAGCAAATGCAGATATGAATTACATTTCACGATGTCGCTAAAGCGATTGCATTTAATTAAGTCAGTAAAAATCTTCCATACATGCTGTCTGTGAATGATCTGTGTAAAATGATCTGTGTAAAGCACTCTGCTGTCTGTGAATGATCTGTGTAAAGCACTCTGATGTCTGTGAATGATCTGTGTAAAGCACTCTGCTGTCTGTGAATGATCTGTGTAAAGCCCTCTGCTGTCTGTGAATGATCTGTGTAAAGCACTCAGCTGTCTGTGAATGATCGGTGTAAAGCACTCAGCTGTCTGTGAATGATCTGTGTAAAGCACTCTGCTGTCTGTGAATGATCTGTGTAAAGCACTCTGCTGTCTGTGACTTATCTGTGTAAAGCACTCTGCTGTTTGTGAATGATCTGTGTAAAGCACTCTGCTGTCTGTGAATGATCTGTGTAAAGCACTCTGCTGTCTGTGACTTATTTGTGTAAAGCACTCTGCTGTCTGTGAATGATCTGTGTAAAGCACTCTGCTGTCTGTGAATGATATGTGTAAAGCACTCTGCTGTTTGTGAATGATCTGTGTAAAGCACTCTGCTGTCTGTGAATGATCTGTGTAAAGCACTCTGCTGTCTGTGAATGATCTGTGTAAAGCACTCTGCTGTCTGTGAATGATCTGTGTAAAGCACTCTGCTGTCTGTGAATGATCTGTGTAAAGCATTCTGCTGTCTGTGAATGATCTGTGTAAAGCACTCTGCTGTCTGTGAATGATCTGTGTAAAGCACTCTGCTGTCTGTGAATGCATAAGCAAAGCATATGAGAGTGCTGATCCGAGATCAAGCTTCCTCTGTCCATATACTACACATATCAAACATATCCCTTATGAGCTAAAAGAGCAAACTGATCTGAAATCAGCGCTTCTGTCCTCAGATGCTTTATGAATACTTTACATGGGCCCTTATGGGTTCTGTCCAGGCTCTGTTTCTGTCCACTCTGGAGATCGGGCCTTGGGTCTGCCGGAGTAGCACAGATTACTAAAATGTCTCCATCAAACACAATGAAAGGGGAAATGAGTTTTCTTCTGTGTGTATCTGTGTGTATCTGTGTGTGTCTGTGTGTGTGGTGTGTGTGTGTGTGTGTGTGTGTGTGTGTGTGTGTGTGTGTGTGTGTGTGTGTGTGTGTGTGTGTGTGTGCTTGTAGGGAACTGGGCTTGTAACTCTGAGGTTGTGGGTTCAATTCCCAGGCGAGGCACAGCTGGAGGGCCGTAATGAGCAAAAGTACTGAGTCTGAAGTGCTTCAGTAAATATCCAGCTAAGAGAATGTAAGCTGTGTCGCTGTGGATCAGAGTGTGACTGCAGTGTAAAGGGCTGGCATCAGCGTGAGTAGACAGTACAAGAGGCAGGAAGTGCAGCACTAAGGAAGTGACGTTCTTCTGACAGAAGGCCCCATGACAGGGGGGAAGCAAAGCAACTTTACATTTTATTTTGTTTGAAATTTGACGCCTTGAATCTCGTCATCTGAGCTTTATTTTCACCCCGTTTACATTTCTAACACACTGTCCTTCTGCGGCTCAAATATCTGCTTTTGTTGTTTGTTTTTGCTGGGAATTGAGGTTAGAAAGACCCAATATAACAGCCAGTATGGTTATACATGTCTATACGAGTATATATCCTCAGTTACATCGACGTTCTGAGTATATTATTAATCTCTCAAGGCCCATTCTTTGTGTTTAATAATAGTGGGAAGTGAAATGTATTTGAGTAATGTAGGCTTGCATTATTTTCAGGGCATGAAATTAACTTTTTCATCCACTGGCCAGAGTGGCTTGTGGATTCTAAAAATCACCAGCAGCCATTTTCTACATTTTAGCAGCCACATTACCTTTTACAATAGAACACAACCTGGTTGGTTACCTGCCAAAGTGGCTGCAAGAGTAAATATCTTACCAGCCACAATCAAAGTGTTACCAGCATTTGTCTGGCGTTGGGTGTTAATTTCACACCCTGATTGTTTAACATCTGATTTAATAAAGAAGTAGGAAATGAAGCCAGCAGAGAGAGACGCTGTAGTGTGAACAGTTTGTTTCCTGAGACACAGCTGCTGTTCCTCCTCCTCTCACTCTCTGTGTTCCTCCTCCTCTCTCTCACTCACTCTGTTCCTCCTCCTCTCTCTCACTCTCTGTGTTCCTCTCCTCTCTCTCACTCACTCTGTTCCTCCTCCTCTCTCTCACTCACTTTGTTCCTCCTCCTCTCTCTCACTCACTCTGTTCCTCCTCCTCTCTCTCACTCACTCTGTTCCTCCTCCCTCTCTCTCACTCACTCTGTTCCTCCTCCTCTCTCTCACTCACTTTGTTCCTCCTCCTCCTCTCTCACTCTCTGTTCCTCCTCCTCTCTCTCACTCACTCTGTTCCTCCTCCTCTCTCTGACTCTCTGTTCCTCCTCCTCTCTCTCACTCACTCTGTTCCTCCTCCTCTCTCTCTCTCACTCTGTTCCTCATTTACCAGTGCATTTATGTACATTTTAAATAATCAATTCTGAACTTTACAATTTAATTGAAAGATTAGTTTTCAATTCGCAACTTGACCTTTGAGGAATGCACCAGGAATGCGCCAGCTTGTTGGAGACCCCGCCCCCCCACTCATCTCCACCAATCAGAAGCTGCATTGTTAGGGAGTGTTGGGGGGTTGGAACGGAGACCAGTTTCAGTAAATGGAGTCCCTCCCTCCCTACTGGCTGATGGTGGTGACCTGGTTGTACATCACAGCTGACAGGAAGTTGATCGGCGAGCCAGGGGGGGGGGGTTGGTGTTGGTTAATGCCCCACAGCGCAGGGGGGTGATGTGGCACTGAAGCTTGCAGCATATCATTGCATTTTTATCAGATGAATAGCCCCTTATTTCCCCTCATCCGCCCTGCAGTGTTCAGACCTCCAGAGAAGGGCGGGTTTTGGGGTTCAGTCTGAAATAAAACCCCCTTGTTTGTGTGTTTGGCGGTCTGGCGGCTTTATCGCTCTGTAATTGTGCTGTCGTTCTGAAGGCCAGGCTCTGCAGGGAAGGTGATTTATATCTCCCCGTTTATCTGTGCGATTCTCCGCCTTTCCACAGTCCGTTTACCGCCTGTTCACTGCACCCCCGTAACCGTGAGGGACTTTTGAGGCTCGACGCTCCTGGGAATGCTCGTGTTGTGTAGACGCTCCTGGGAATGCTCGTGTTGTGTAGGGTTTCTTATTAAAAATTGGATTAAATATTAACAAATGAATAAATATGTATTTAGAATTTCTAAATATTATACATTACTTAACTATAAGAATTGTATGTCTAAATTAGGTGTATTTTTCAATAATAAAATAAGGTTTATTTGGCTATTTGTTTATATATTGATTTATTTGTTATTAAATGAATGTCGGTTGTGTACTGGGCGTGTCCGCGCTCTGACTCCGCCCTGTTTCCGCACAGACGTGCAGCGGAACGACGTGCTGGACGTGCAGATGAACGGCAGCGCCCCCTACGAGGATCTGGATCAGAGTGGCGGTGCGGCATCGCAGCTCAACATGCGCGGCGTGTTCCTGCACGTTCTGGGCGACGCCCCTGGGCTCCGTCATCGTGGTGGTGAACGCCCTCATCTTCACCTTCGTCTGGCAACCCTGCCCGCCGGGCGTGCCGTGCACCAACCCCTGCACCGACCACCAGCACGCCAATCACACGCTGGTGGATCGCCACGGCAACGGCACGCAGGCGGAGGTGCGGAGCTCGGGTCCCTGCTGGGTACTCTACCTGGACCCCACGCTGTGCATCATCATGGTGGTCGTCCTGCTCTACACCACCTACCCGCTGCTGAAGGAGTCGGCGCTCATCCTGCTGCAAACCGTGCCCAAGCAGATCGACGTGCACCAGCTGAACGAGCGCCTGCGTGACGTGGAGGGCGTGCTGGCCGTACACGAGCTACACATCTGGCAGCTGGCGGGGAGCCGCATCATCGCCACGGCGCACATCAAGTGCCACGACCCCACCTCCTACATGGACGTGGCCAAGCGCATCAAGGCCTTCTTCCACGACCAGGGCATCCACGCCACCACCATCCAGCCGGAGTTCGCCACCGTCAACTCCGAGTCGCGCATCTCC
Organism: Synaphobranchus kaupii; assembly: GCA_029718625.1. Classification (NCBI taxonomy): domain Eukaryota; kingdom Metazoa; phylum Chordata; class Actinopteri; order Anguilliformes; family Synaphobranchidae; genus Synaphobranchus; species Synaphobranchus kaupii. The sequence continues at coordinate 5,393,684 of CM056381.1, read as the reverse complement.
CTGTGCGAGCTCTCCTGCCGGACTCAGTGCGCCCCCAAGCTCTGCTGCGGGGCCGCCGACAAACCGGGGCCCGCCGGCGCCACGGCAACCTCCGCCGCCGACGGGAAGGGCGCCGCCCTGCAGGTGATCAGCGAGATGGCGGGGGAGCAGGCCTCTGTGCAGGACCCTGAGCTCACCTTCTCCAGAGAGGTGGAGTCTTCTCTGTGAGGGGTGGAGTCAGGCAGTGTAGCCCCGCCCCAATCCTGAGGCCCCCCCTCCACACACACACACACACACCTCCCTCCTCTGCTCTGAGCCCTGATCCCGCCCCCTGGCATCACAGTTCATTTGCAGCACCATGATAATCTCTGATAGGTCACTTCTCACAGCGAACACCCCGTTAGCGCCCGTTAGCGCCCGTTAGCGAGCAGGAAGTGCAAAAGCATCTTCATACAGGACGCGGGGGCTGTCGCCTCTTTAAAGAGAAAAAGAGCAACAAAGTGAAACCACGCACACACACACACACACACATGCGCGCACACACACAGACACACACACACACACACACACGCGCACACACACTTATGCAGGTGTAAGCACATGTGCAGGTTTCATGGACTTTTCCGCTCATAAAGTTAAGACTTTTCCGTGTTTCTTTGCACAGTTTATTTGTCAGCCCCTCTTGCCCCAATTGAAAATTTAAAAATAATTTATGTATTTAAGTTATGAGTCAGGATCTTATGTAATAGATGCTTTTTTAAATGTAGCTAAAGGTAACATTAAAACATGTTGTTTGTTGCCTGTAAATAATGGAGGTTTTGGCATAAGCCATGCGTGCTGTAGCGTTGATCCAGGGAGGGGACGTCCCGCTGAGTTACAGTGTCTGTATGGATTTGTTTTATTGCCTTGAGACTCTGTAAAAAATAGTCTTTGTAGCGGAGAGTAAAGGCAGCGTTAGTCTCTCTTCCACCTTTAACTTTTCCAGCAGCACAGAAACACAGTTAAGTACATATTTGCAGCATTTGATAGACGTGGCGGGTGCAGTTTTTTTTATTTTATTTTTTTGATTGCCCCGAAAGGTCCAAAACTAGCATTAGCACCCGGGTACTGTGCATTACTGCCCGGTTCTGTGCGTTAGAGCTGGGTTCTGTACAGTAGAGTTGGGTTCTGTGCGTTAGAGCCGGGTTCAGTGCGTTAGACCTGGGTTCAGTGCGTTAGAGCTGGGTTCTGTTGCAGTACAGTTGGGTTCTGTGCGTTAGAGCCGGGGTTCTGTGCGTTAGAGCTGGGTTATGTGCAGTAGAGCCGGGTTCTGTGCATTAGAGCCCAGTTCTGTTCAGTAGAACCCGGGTTCTCTTCATTAGAGTTCTGTTTAGCTCCTTTGGATTTGTCACTTGAAATACTGGTGGGAACTGGACAGAGAAAGTTGCTGCTTGTGTGAATGTTGTTCTCTCTTTAGAGACTGATATTCACTGAGGGGGGAGGGGCCAAATTCCCCTACTGTTCCATTTAGGAAAGAGACTTTTATTCTTCCCTGTGCTGTGAATCACTCAACAGTATACAACCCAGATAACGCCTGATTGGCCACTCGGATTGGGGCGGGCAGGGGGAGGACTGAACCTTTCCTCTGGCATCCTAAATGTGGATATAAGTCTTTTCCCCTCTCCTGAAGGGGTGCTAGTCAGTCAGATTCTCATGGATTCAGGCAATCTTTGTGCCCGCACCCCCATTCTAAAGTGTTTAATGCAATCTTTTAAAAATGTGGTTCACAGATGCATTTCACATTTCCAGGCAGATTAAATGTATGCAATGTGGATAAACATGTTCTGTAAGGAGAGGGTATATATGTATATGTGTGTATATATATATATATATATAGACATGCATCTCGGTGGAAGCGGAGTGGTGCCAGAGGGGGAGAATACTCTGTCCGTGCAAAAATTTAATTTGTGATGTCATTTTTGGATTTTTAAATGTACATGGCAGTTTGAACAGTTGTTTTTTATGGTGTATATTCCTGTAAAGAAAAACAGTGTTGTCATGGTGAATTAAACACCCCGTCCTTCTGTTCTGTGTCTTTGTGTTTTAAGATTCTGCTTCTCAGGGTGTTATTTCTGCCTCATTATTTCAGTGTTATATAGGAGGGTGTTAAATACATGGGTGTTAAATAGTTTGGTGTAAAATGGTCACATCATTGACTCAACAGGCACAGCTGGTGATTTTTGGAGAGAGAAAAAGAAACCCTAAGTAAGGTTATCCAGGTTATTTGGGTCATCTACAAAGCAAACCTGTAGTATTGATCAGTTGTAGGTGCTGTCAGTGTGTTTGTTTACCTGTGAGATACGGAAAACAAACGGTTATCCAGGGAACCGTGAAAATCTTCAGCACAAAGTTCAGCTCACAGAAAAGCGCTCGATCAGCAGGTCCCGGCTTTTCACAGTTTTATACCACATAACCCAACACCCCTGAGGAGGGGGGGAGGGGGGGGGGGGGGTTACAGGTGAGCCACACAGGTAAGGTCCTTATGAGAGCGGTGGCTGCCAGCTCTTCTGAAGGAGGTGGGAACAGGAGTTGTCCTACCAATGACAGGCCACATAGATGGGGGAGGGGAGGGGCTTGTGATTGGTGAAGAGAGGAAGTGACAGATGGTCTATTTGATGGGAGGGGGGGGAGGGTGTCAAACTGAATTCCAGCAGTGTGTGTGTGTGTGTGTGTGTGTGTGTGTGTGTGTGTGTGTGTGTGTGTGTGTGTGTGTGTGTGTGTGTGTGTGTGTGTGTGTGTGTGTGTGTGTGTGTGTGTGTGTGTGTGTGTGTGTGTGTGTGTGTGTGTGTGTGTGTGTGTGTGTGTAAAGGGGAAGTATAAAGTAGAGCTGTTCCCTCCCCACCTTGCTGCAGGTATACAGGTGAGAGTTCTCATGCGATTCTGCTTCTGAACCCAAAGCCAGAGTTTGTGATGTCAGAGTGGGCTGTGGATGGTGGAAAAGAGTGCTGAAGAACAGAACTCATAGGGTTAGGCTGGGAGGAGTGTGGAGGGTGGGGGGTGGGGGTGACGGTTAGGCTGGGAGGAGGGTGGGGGTGGGGTTTGGGCAGGTGGAGTGGGGGGGGGGGGGGGGGGGGGGGGGGGGGGGGGGGGGTTAGGCTGGGAGGAGTGTGGAGGGTGGGGGGGGGGTGTAGGTGCAGCTGTCCAAGCACAGGCCCTGGGGGGCCACACAAACAGCTGCTTTAATTTGTTAGAACAACACAGAGAGCCCCACCCAAGCCTTTGAAGAGCCAGTTCTACAGCAGAGACTCTTAACGGGTGTATCTGAGTGGGTCGGGGCGGGGGCGGACACGCAGCGGGTGATTCTGAGGTGGGCGAGGCGGGGCGGACACGCGTAGCGGGTGATTCTGAGTGGGCGGGGGGGGGGGGGACACACGTAGCGGGTGATTCTGAGTGGGCGGGGTGGACACACGTAGCGGGTGATTCTGAGTGGGCGGGGCGGACAGTTACCATCCGGGAGGGTTGGGGGATTGGGGGATTGGGGGATCCTCCTCATCAGTGGACAGAAACAAGAAAGAAAACCTTAATATTACGAAATCCGAAATATTACAAACATAATTTTAACACGTTCCTGCGTATATTAGAATTCTATATCTTCATTCTATAATATTTTGATACACATTTGAAACGTATTGCTTTTGCATGGTAACGAGTAGATTTTGTTAGGGCTGTTTTTTTCAGCAATTTGAGTTTTATAAGTTTTTATGAGTTTATTAAATAAGGTGTTGTACATCAAATGCATTATTACTATACATGTTATACTCTTTCTGAGAGCCAGGTCTTGTACATAGCGATTATTTTTTGCATATTTCTTTCGTTTCAAGTCTAACTCGACCTTTGACCCCTATGAGCCCTGGCTGTGTTCTTTTTAGCCATGTGTCACTTCACCCCACCACCCCTCCTAATCCCAATAACAAAGCCCCCCAGGACAGATGGTCAGGCCTTCAATTCACTCACTGATCCCCTCCCCTCCCCCACCCCACCCCACCCCACGCACACACAAACACAGTAGAATCAAACCAGAGGTGTACAGGCACTCCTCCTTAAACCTGTTGCATGCTGGGATAACTCAGTTGTTCTTTTAGGATGCAAGCACCCCCCAGGCATTGGGTTCGTCCCAGTACTTGAAAAATGCACCCTCCTTTCCTCCACTACCACCTCCTTTGCGTCCTAATCTAATGTTGCAACGCAAACCACAATGTCAGGTACATTGTATACTGTACATGCAACTACTTGTACTTGAAACATACTGGCTGTTTTGCATACTTCTGTGTAGGAGACGAGTGGAGGAAAGCCAAGGAGGTGAGGAGTGAAGAACGGATTGCAGCCAAGATTTAGGTGGCAGGTCCCTTGGCTGCCATCCCGTCACCTCATGGGGTTAATGAACTCTGTAAATAGTTTCGTGCACGTGCATGGCTGCTGTACAAACCGCGATTATTACACTGAACTAAACGAAATAAAACAGGAATGACCTTAAACGCTGTTCAGTTAATGCAGGCACGAAGGAACCCACCTCGAGCTGCGTTCACGTCACTTGCGATCTTAACATCCACCGGGAAGCACAAACACAGGTACCCTAACGTAAACGCGATCATAACATCCGCCCGGGAAGCACAAACACAGGTACCGTAACGTAACGTAAACTCGATCATAACATCCGCCCGGGAAGCACAAACACAGGTACCCTAACGTAAACGCGATCATAACATCCGCCCGGGAAGCACAAACACAGGTACCCTAACGTAAACGCGATCATAACATATCATATTTATTTAAAAAGTAGCATCAAGCACCTGTTAAGCCGGGGGAGGGGTGGGGGCTGAATGAGCCAGGAGGGGGGGCACGGTCTGGCATTCGACCTCGGAGGCGGCCCGTCACTTCAGCGCTATTTCTGTAATCTAAATCTGTTCCCAGCATGCTTTGCTTGTGTGTCATCCTCCCTGCTTTGTTTGTCTCATGCCTGCTCTCAATCAACAGAATAAAATATTTCCCAGGATTCAGTGCAGTAGGCCCAGATTAAATCCAGTGAAGATGCATACCGTCTTTACAAATTTGACTCATCAAATGTTTCCTTCGTTGATTGCCCGGCCTCTAATGAAGTTTCCTGTTTTGGCCGTGTTAGCAGTCGCCTCATTTCAGAAATGATCAAGGATAAATTCACTGGGTTCCAAGGGGTTTCAGCGTTAAGGACAAAGCACATTGCTGTTTGATCTAATCCGGACGAAGCACATTGCTGTTTGATCTAATGCGGACGAAGCACATTGCTGTTTGATCTAATCCGGATGAAGCGCATTGCTGTTTGATCTAATGTGGACGAAGCACATTGCTGTTTGATCTAATCCGGATGAAGCGCATTGCTGTTTGATCTAATCTGGACGAAGCGCATTGCTGTTTGATCTAATCCGGATGAAGCACATTGCTGTTTGATCTAATCCGGACGAAGCACATTGCTGTTTGATCTAATCTGGACGAAACGCATTGCTGTTTGATCTAATCTGGATGAAGCGCATTGCTGTTTGATCTAATCTGGACGAAACGCATTGCTGTTTGATCTAATCTGGACGAAGCACATTGCTGTTTGATCTAATCTGGACGAAGCCCATTGCTGTTTGATCTAATCCATGTCTTAAATCTCTGCTCCCAGCAGGCAATGCAGTCCTACCATTATCTCCATCAGCATTTCTATACATTTGCAAAGAAACGCAAGCGTGGAACAGTGATCGGTTAACTCTGGGCTGCTTGCGTAGAAACGGCAGTTTTCTGCACCAAACACAGATTTTCAAAGCCTTTGCTAATAATGTGACCTTATAAATCTGGGTCAAATAACTTGCATCAGCTCAGAAGAGGCCCCCAGCATTTGTTCAACTAAATTTCTTTTTAAGGTAAGCAGCAGCCCGACTGTTAGCCACATGACTCCTAACCCTTCAGAGTAAAGGAATCCCAGCAGAGAACACTCTGTGCAGAGAACACTCCTTTAAACACACAGCCTCCTGTTCCCTCAAACAGTCAAGTTCAGCAGAACATTGAACACAGAAGGAAAAGAGTGATGTCACAGAAGGAAAAGTGATGTCACAGAAGGAAAATAGTGATGTCACACCAGCATTATTATAAACATGTGGCATTCAGTTATATGAATGCCACATGTTTGCTAAATGCTATATTCCAGGGAGATTCCACTAGCATGGGGCACATTTCCAAAATATCACTCCTGCTAGTAGTAGAGCAGTCAAAGCTGATGCCTGTCATAAAATATTAATATGTGCATGTTATTAGTAAGAAGCAAAATAAGTAGTAGTAATAATAATAACAGTAATAAAAATACTAGTAGTAATAATGCAGTGCCATTGCTCTTAATCATAAATCCATAAGGCACAGCTGTGTGGGACCCTACTGAGCTGCTCGCAGCGGGAATGAACAGTCCAGCCGTTCCTAGTTATTAACTGTACATTAATATTTATTCCCAAAGCCCACCTGCCTGCGTGAGGAATGTGTGGAATCTGAGACCCTCCCGACAGGTCTGTGTTTTTAGGCCGTTAACCTGACGAGCAGGAGGAACCAGGCCAAAAAAGTGTCATTAAATACCGAACATTACCCTCCTCAGGAATCAATGGCATAATGAAAAGGAAGACTAATCTGTATCGACTTTTACATTTAATAAGGGCTTTATCTTTATATCTTACCGACAGCCAATGGGGCCGCATTAATATCACTTTCTACAGAGACAACTGATGCTTTTAAGTGATTTAAAAAAAAATGCTTTCTCATATTTTGATTTGGAAATAGCGATCAGATTTGCCTTGGTCAGGGTGTGAGGGTTTGGGGCAGGGCGGTGTTTGGCTTGTGTTGGGGTAGTATTGCATGATAGCAGGTGGGTAGTGTTTAGATTGGTGTGTTGGGATAGTATTGTATAATAGTGGAGCTGTTGTAATCACTGCAGATATAAGGGCCTGGGGCTCAACATTAGGAAGCACACACAGTATCGTTACAGGTCATAAAAACTGGCCAGTTGGGCGGTTGGTTTGAAACCAGGGTAATGCAAAGCACTTATCATCTTAATTTGATTTATTAACTATTCTATTCATGTGTTTTTGTTTTTTTCATTTTCATGTGAAATGAAGTAAATACAACATTATTATCCGACTAAAAAGTTTAGTTTTAACATATTATTAAGGTGCACTGAACTGAAATGAAAGCATTTTGGGGAAATGTGTCTTAATTTGCAGGCTCCTCTTTGCTGTCTCAGCAGACATGGGGGCAAAAAGAAGAATCGAAAGCAGTGAAAAGCAGAAAAGGGCAGAAAACCACACAATGGAAGAAGGGATGAATAGAGGGAGGGGGTTTGGTTATAAAAGCAGAGGGGGGGGCGGAGGTTACGTTATAAAAACAGGTTTAAAATCTCTGTATCTCCAAATGCAAGTGTAAAACCGTGCTCTGCAATATGTGCAAAACTGTTAATGTGTTTCCACAGAAATGTGCAAGGCTGGAAAAACGTGGCTGATTTGGAAGATTTCACAATGTTTTTACAGCGTAGTTCGACTTCCTGTCCCAAGCTGAAATCTCCAGCGCTGTGCGAGTCTTTTATCAGTGGAATGTGAGGTCAAAGTCACACTGCCATACAGTCACAGAGACTGAGCCCGCTCTGCCATACAGTCACAGAGACTGAACCCGCTCTGCCATACAGTCACAGAGACTGAGCCCGCTCTGCCATACAGTCACAGAGACTGAGCCCACTCTGCCATACAGTCACAGAGACTGAGCCCACTCTGCCATACAGTCACAGAGACTGAGCCCGCTCTGCCATACAGTCACAGAGACTGAGCCCGCTCTGCCATACAGTCAGTGACTGAGCCCGCTCTGCTGTACAGTCAGTGACTGAGCCCACTCTGCCATAGTCACAGTGACTGAGCCCGCTCTGCCATACAGTCAGTGACTGAGCCCGCTCTGCCATATTCACAGTGACTGAGCCCGATCTGCCATACAGTCACAGTGACTGAGCCCGCTCTGCCATACAGTCAGTGACTGAGCCCGCTCTGCCATATTCACAGTGACTGAGCCCGCTCTGCCATACAGTCACAGTGACTGAGCCCGCTCTGCCATACAGTCAGTGACTGAGCCCGCTCTGCCATATTCACAGTGACTGAGCCCGCTCTGATGTACAGTCACAGTGACTGAGCCCACTCTGCCATACAGTCAGTGACTGAGCCCGCTCTACCATACAGTCAGTGACTGAGCCCGCTCTACCATACAGTCAGTGACTGAGCCCGCTCTACCATACAGTCAGTGACTGAGCCCGCTCTGCCGTACAGTCACAGTGACTGAGCCCACTCTGCCATACAGTCAGTGACTGAGCCCGCTCTGCCGTACAGTCACAGTGACTGAGCCCGCTCTACCATACAGTCAGTGACTGAGCCCGCTCTACCATACAGTCAGTGACTGAGCCCGCTCTACCATACAGTCAGTGACTGAGCCTGCTCTACCATACAGTCAGTGACTGAGCCCGCTCTGCCGTACAGTCACAGTGACTGAGCCCGCTCTACCATACAGTCAGTGACTGAGCCCGCTCTACCATACAGTCAGTGACTGAGCCCGCTCTACCATACAGTCAGTGACTGAGCCCGCTCTACCATACAGTCAGTGACTGAGCCCGCTCTGCCATAGTCACAGTGACTGAGCCCGCTCTGCCATACAGTCAGTGACTGAGCCCGCTCTGCCATACAGTCAGTGACTGAGCCCGCTCTGCCATACAGTCACAGTGACTGAGCCCGCTCTGATGTACAGTCAGTGACTGAGCCCGCTCTGATGTACAGTCAGTGACTGAGCCCGCTCTGCCATACAGTCACAGTGACTGAGCCCGCTCTGCTGTACAGTCACAGAGACTGAGCCCGCTCTGCCATAGTCACAGTGACTGAGCCCGCTCTGATGTACAGTCACAGTGACTGAACCCGCTCTGTCGTACTGAGCTTGTGCCGCGATATGACAGGAGACTGAGCGACTGCTTGCTTCTCCATCTACAGTGATGCTTTTTGTGGTTGATATAGAAAATAAAACATTTGCACTGCTTGTATAATATGGAGTCCAGCCTCTTGTTGCATTGATAAGAAAGATGTTATACTGAATAATAATGTTTATGTAATATTTGTTTGAAAAGTGAGGTTTGTGTGATAACTGTGAGGTCACCGCCACAGGTATCTGATCTTGGTGTTGATGGGTTGTCATGTTGGTGGTTGATTTGCATTCATGAATTTCCACTGAAAACCAAACCCCTGCATGCCTTAGACAGTGAACGGCCACAGAGACAACTATCCCATAGTGCATTGCTCCATGGTGTTTATAAACAAACACCACAGCCTTTTTAAAAGCGAATAAACACAAACGCACATGAGAAATACTCTTGGTTTCCTGTTCTGTGAATTGTGTGTTGTTATTTTCCCCAGTGGATGGACCGTTTAATGAGTTTGGAATGTCGTCATTGCTGAAATCTATTCATCGCCTTCTGTTTGAAAATTACGCAACACGGTTTTAAATAAACATGGCAGCTCTTTCTCGAGGCAGTGTGTCTGCACTCTGTCCGCTGGACCATAGTGTGCATTCACCAAAAAAACAAACATGGAGACGGCAGGTCGGATCATGATTGCATTAGGCCCAAAATAGATTATCATCACCTCTCAGCCCCCCCCCCCACACACACACAGACAAACACATACACTCACATACACACACACTCACACACACAGTCCTTTGAACTGAAACAACGGTTAAATAACTTTACTTTCACACTGTTGCTATTATAATCCTGAGGAAATGATCGCTTTCCGGAGAACGGAACTCCGATGCTACGTCTCATCCAGGTTATACAATAAGAGGCTGATAAACATTCTATCTTGGAATGAGAGTCTGTTTCCATGACAACCAGAAGGCACCTGCTCAGAACAGACATGGTTACACACACACAATTTTCATATAAAAAATTGTTTTTGTGAAACCCTTGCCCCTATGTGAAAATATACTTGTAAAATAGATTTGTCAGTTAATATTAACTATGTACAGAATAAATTTCAATATCCAATATCAAATTTGTGCGTGCAGTGGATAGCACTGTCGCCTCACAGCAAGAAAGTCCTGGGTTTGAATCCAGACCAGGGGCCTCATTTATAAAACTTTGCACAGGTTCTACACTAAAGGTTTACATACGCACAAAAGAAGAAACCTGCGTACGCTCAAAAATATCCTTAAGCTCAACTGCGCACAATCACCTTGAAATTTTACATATGTGCATGAGCCTAGTAACTCCCACAATTAACCGTAAACTGTTATGCCCAATATGATGAGCATATGAATCAGCTTGTCATTCCACTCAGAGAAAATGGAGATGCTTGAAGTGGCACATGAAGGAGATTCATCCACACAAAATGTAGAAATGTTACGTACATCCATATCTCCCATGGTTTAAACCCCTCACCATCAAACTGAAATCACATTGTTGGGCCTGATATCACATTGTTGGGCCTGAAATCACACTGTTGGGCCTGAAATCACACTGTTGGGCCTGAAATCACACTGTTGGGCCTGAAATCACACTGTTGGGCCTGGCTTTCAGCAATGGAGTGGATTCTGGGATTAAAGAGCGCTTGGATCTTATGTGTCTGTGCTGTTAGGCCTCCCTGATGACATAAACTGAATGTAGTTCCAGTTTATGCTGGTGGTGTCAGTACTCCCTATTTTATTATCTGCTATGTATTAACATGGAAGTGTTATACCAGAACGATTGAAAATTTCTCTATAAAATTATCTAGGATCTCTACATTCACCAAAGATGAGTTCTACCATGATTAATTTCTGGAAATTTCCCAACCAAAATAAAACACAGACACACACACACACACTCTCTCTGTCTCTTAAATTGAAATAAGCTTTATTGGCATGGAAATGGTACACTTGCCAAAACATGTTCTGACATAAACAGATAACAGATCTCTCTCTCCCTTCTTTCTCCCTCCCTCTCTCTCTCTCATCTCCGTCTCTCCTCTCTGTCTCTGTCTCTCTCTCTCTCTCTCTCCGTCTCTCCTCTCTGTCTCTGTCTCTCTCTCTCTCTCTCTCTCTCTCTCTCTGAGAGCTTCGGGGGTAATGGGTTCATGGGTTTTCATATGATTTTATAGTCCTAATGAACCCATAAAGTAAAGGGCAAAATAAAACAATCATAACTGATGATGTCATATGATATTAAATATTAAAGGACTTGATTTCAAAGATGCATCTAATTTCAATTCCCCAAACAATTGTTTTATTATTTTAACAACTCTGCATCCTTGAACTATGTCTCTGAGTTTATCTTCAAGTCATAAAATAACAGAGCATACCAGGCAGTGGTGATCTCAAAGGCTAGACTGTGTTAGTACAGGTTAGTACAGGTAGTACAGGATCTCTCTCTGAGCTACAGGATCTCTCTCTGAGCTGCAGGATCTCTCTCTGAGCTACAGGATCTCACTCTGAGCTGCAGGATCTCTCTCTGAGCTGCAGGATCTCACTATGAGCTGCAGGATCTCTCTCTGAGCTGTAGGATCTCTCTCTGAGCTGCATGATCTCTCACTCTCTGAGCTGCAGGATCTCTCTCTGAGCTGCAGGAACTCTCTCTGAGCTGTAGGATCTCTCTCTCTGAGCTGCAGGATCTCACTCTGAGCTGCAGGATCTCTCTCTGAGCTGCAGGATCTCTCTCTGAGCTGCAGGATCTCACTCTGAGCTGTAGGATCTCTCTCTCTGAGCTGCAGGATCTCACTCTGAGCTGCAGGATCTCTCTCTGAGCTGCAGGATCTCTCTCTGAGCTGCAGGATTTCTCTCTGAGCTGCAGGATCTCTCTCTGAGCTGTAGGATCTCTCTCTGAGCTGTAGGATCTCTCTCTGAGCTGTAGGATCTCTCTCTGAGCTGTAGGATCTCTCTCTGAGCTGCGGATCACTCTCTCTGAGCTGCAGGATCTCTCTCTGAGCTGCAGGATCTCTCTCTGAGCTGTAGGATCACTCTCTCTGAGCAGATTAACTGAGTGAATTGGCCATCCCTACATACGACTGAGTCTACCTCCACCTGCGCATTAGAGCTTGCCTACATACGACTGAGTCTACCTCCACCTGCGCATTAGAGCTTGCCTACATACGACTGAGTCTACCTCCACCTGCGCATTAGAGCTTGCCTACATGCGACTGAGTCTACCTCCACCTGCGCATTAGAGCTTGCCTACATACGACTGAGTCTACCTCCACCTGCGCATTAGAGCTTGCCTACATACGACTGAGTCTACCTCCACCTGCGCATTAGAGCTTGCCTACATACGACTGAGTCTACCTCCACCTGCGCATTAGAGCTTGCCTACATACGACTGAGTCTACCTCCACCTGCGCATTAGAGCTTGCCTACATACGACTGAGTCTACCTCCACCTGCGCATTAGAGCTTGCCTACATACGACTGAGTCTACCTCCACCTGCGCATTAGAGCTTGCCTACATACGACTGAGTCTACCTCCACCTGCGCATTAGAGCTTGCCTACTTACGACTGAGTCTACCTCCACCTGCGCATTAGAGCTTGCCTACATACGACTGAGTCTACCTCCACCTGCGCATTAGAGCTTGCCTACATACGACTGAGTCTACCTCCACCTGCGCATTAGAGCTTGCCTACATACGACTGAGTCTACCTCCACCTGCACATTAGAGCTTGCCTACATGCGACTGAGTCTACCTCCACCTGCGCATTAGAGCTTGCCTACATACGACTGAGTCTACCTCCACCTGCGCATTAGAGCTTGCCTACATACGACTGAGTCTACCTCCACCTGCGCATTAGAGCTTGCCTACATACGACTGAGTCTACCTCCACCTGCGCATTAGAGCTTGCCTACATACGACTGAGTCTACCTCCACCTGCGCATTAGAGCTTGCCTACATACGACTGAGTCTACCTCCACCTGCGCATTAGAGCTTGCCTACATACGACTGAGTCTACCTCCACCTGCGCATTAGAGCTTGCCTACATACGACTGAGTCTACCTCCACCTGCGCATTAGAGCTTGCCTACATACGACTGAGTCTACCTCCACCTGCGCATTAGAGCTTGCCTACTTACGACTGAGTCTACCTCCACCTGCGCATTAGAGCTTGCCTACATACGACTGAGTCTACCTCCACCTGCGCATTAGAGCTTGCCTACATACGACTGAGTCTACCTCCACCTGCGCATTAGAGCTTGCCTACATACGACTGAGTCTACCTCCACCTGCGCATTAGAGCTTGCCTACATACGACTGAATCTACCTCCACCTGTGCATTAGAGCTTGCCTACATACGACTGAGTCTACCTCCACCTGCGCATTAGAGCTTGCCTACATACGACTGAGTCTACCTCCACCTGCGCATTAGAGCTTGCCTACATGCGACTGAGTCTACCTCCACCTGCGCATTAGAGCTTGCCTACATACGACTGAGTCTACCTCCACCTGCGCATTAGAGCTTGCCTACATACGACTGAGTCTACCTCCACCTGCGCATTAGAGCTTGCCTACATACGACTGAGTCTACCTCCACCTGCGCATTAGAGCTTGCCTACATACGACTGAGTCTACCTCCACCTGCGCATTAGAGCTTGCCTACATACGACTAAGTCTACCTCCACCTGCGCATTAGAGCTTGCCTACATACGACTGAGTCTACCTCCACCTGCGCATTAGAGCTTGCCTACATACGACTGAGTCTACCTCCACCTGCGCATTAGAGCTTGCCTACATACGACTGAGTCTACCTCCACCTGCGCATTAGAGCTTGCCTACTTACGACTGAGTCTACCTCCACCTGCGCATTAGAGCTTGCCTACATACGACTGAGTCTACCTCCACCTGCGCATTAGAGCTTGCCTACATACGACTGAGTCTACCTCCACCTGCGCATTAGAGCTTGCCTACATACGACTGAGTCTACCTCCACCTGCGCATTAGAGCTTGCCTACATACGACTGAATCTACCTCCACCTGCGCATTAGAGCTTGCCTACATACGACTGAGTCTACCTCCACCTGCGCATTAGAGCTTGCCTACATACGTAAGAATGATCTTTCTTCCTCACAAAGGCAGAGTGCAGCGATCACTAAAACTACCCCACCGAACCGAGTTTAAAGAACAGACTGCAGGTGACAGTCATAGCCTCTGGGCAGCACTAATGCAGATTTCTCTGAGCTCACTCTGGGGCAGTTTGAGTGCTCATCCTCCCTCAGAAGCAGTGAGATACTGTAGAGCTCTTAATCCCAAGCCAAATGCCGTTCTGTCGTAGCTCATTCCAGAGGCCTGTGCCAAACCTGCAGTTCCACTCTGTTAACCCCTGAACTCAAGCAGAGTAAATAACAGGCACACTTCTAAAAGGGTGGATTGGAGGAACGACTGGGTTCTCCCAGCGCTAATCATAACCTCAGAGTGATTACACCCCTCTAATCGTACAGACGGCGGTAATCTCCGCGTGGCCGCTACAAACGCATAAATGACCGTTTGTGGTGCAGAAGCATAACGGGGCTGCCGCTACGTGTGATCTGACCGAAGCTGACCGCGACCGCAATTACCGGTCAGGTTCCATCGTGCATCAGTGTCCAGCACGTGTGTCAGGTCTTAAATCGCTCTGCTCGGTTTGGCCGTCTCTGTGATGTCAGGATACGAGCGGGCCAAACCCACAGTCAGGCATACTCCGTTTCTCTTTCATGCCGGTGAGTCACCTGAATTTTGCCCGTTACAGAGCGCAAGCGCGCAGTTTCCTGTGTGAACTTGCTTATGAATTCACACAGAGATGAAATTGAGGCGATGAAGGCCTGTAAGATCATTAAATGATGATTTGTCGTTGATCCAGCAGAGAGCAGACAGAGGCCCAATGAGAGGAGAGCAGACAGAGGCCCAATGAGAGGAGAGCAGACAGAGGCCCAATGAGAGGAGAGCAGACAGAGGCCCAATGAGGGCACAGATAGGAGAGCAGACAGGCCCAATGAGGGCACAGATAGGAGAGAAGACAGGCCCAATGAGGGCACAGAGAGGAGAGCAGACAGGCCCAATGAGGGAACAGATAGGAGAGCAGACAGGCTCAATGAGGGCACAGATAGGAGAGCAGACAGGCTCAATGAGGGCACAGATAGGAGAGCAGACAGGCCCAATGAGGGCACAGATAGGAGAGAAGACAGGCCCAATGAGGGAACAGATAGGAGAGCAGACAGGCTCAATGAGGGCACAGATAGGAGAGCCGACAGAGGCCCAATGAGGGCACAGATAGGAGAGCAGACAGGCCCAATGAGGGCACAGATAGGAGAGCAGACAGGCTCAATGAGGGCACAGATAGGAGAGCAGACAGGCTCAATGAGGGCACAGATAGGAGAGCAGACAGGCTCAATGAGGGCACAGATAGGAGAGCAGACAGGCCCAATGAGGGCACAGATAGGAGAGCAGACAGGCTCAATGAGGGCACAGATAGGAGAGCAGACAGGCCCAATGAGGGCACAGATAGGAGAGAAGACAGGCCCAATGAGGCCACAGATAGGAGAGCAGACAGGCCCAATGAGGGCACAGATAGGAGAGAAGACAGGCCCAATGAGGGCACAGATAGGAGAGCAGACAGGCCCAATGAGGGCACAGATAGGAGAGAAGACAGGCCCAATGAGGCCACAGATAGGAGAGCAGACAGGCCCAATGAGGGCACAGATAGGAGAGAAGACAGGCCCAATGAGGGCACAGATAGGAGAGCAGACAGGCCCAATGAGGGCACAGATAGGAGAGCAGACAGGCCCAATGAGGGCACAGATAGGAGAGCAGACAGAGGCTCAATGAGGGCACAGATAGGAGAGCAGACAGGCTCAATGAGGGCACAGATAGGAGAGAAGACAGGCCCAATGAGGGCACAGATAGGAGAGCAGACAGGCTCAATGAGGGCACAGATAGGAGAGCAGACAGGCCCAATGAGGGCACAGATAGGAGAGCAGACAGGCCCAATGAGGGCACAGATAGGAGAGAAGACAGGCCCAATGAGGGCACAGAGAGGAGAGCAGACAGGCCCAATGAGGGCACAGATAGGAGAGAAGACAGGCTCAATGAGGGCACAGATAGGAGAGAAGACAGGCTCAATGAGGGCACAGATAGGAGAGAAGACAGGCCCAATGAGGGCACAGATAGGAGAGAAGACAGGCCCAATGAGGGCACAGATAGGAGAGAAGACAGGCCCAATGAGGGCACAGATAGGAGAGCAGACAGAGGCCCAATGAGGGCACAGATAGGAGAGCAGACAGGCCCAATGAGGGCACAGATAGGAGAGCAGACAGGCCCAATGAGGGCACAGATAGGAGAGCAGACAGGCCCAATGAGGCCACGCGATGACCTGATTTATAACCCCTTGCTTTAGCCTGATGGCATAGGCCTCACTTCAGTGTAACGGTGCCTGTGGGCGATGTTGTGCGTGACGTGCTGCAGAACCCATTTTTTCTCCTGAGGGCATTTCTGCACCACAAACACAATTATGTAGCTATGCGTTGCGCAATATTTTGACATTTCTCTGCACTGGAGAAAAAAAAAGAAAAAAGTTGAGTACTCAAAATTTAAAGGCAACTTACTTCACTCAATTTTGAGTTTTGAGCTTAATTTGTATTTTTAAGTTATGCCAACTAACATTTCTTAGTACAGAAAACATACTTTTAATTGTTAGAAAACTTAACACTCAATTTAAAGTTTTTCTAGCAATGAAATTTAAGTTTTATGAAAAAAAAACGAATAAATGTTCGTTGGCAGAACTTGACTTGAAAATCCAAGTTAAGACTTTCAAAAATTGATTTAAGTTGCCTTGAAATTTTGAGTAGGCCAATTCTCAATCTATGAAATCTCTGACTTTGCTGAAGTACACTTGAAGTGTACTATTTTATACTTTAAGAAACTTCAAGTATATATTGAATATAATTTAAGTGTGCTTATTAATATAATTCCCCTCCACATTTGGTTTATTATTCCGCCTGACCAGGGCCTAGTCTGAGAGAACAATGCAAATGCGTGCGTCAGCAGACGGAACGATTTGCTCAGCAATCATGTGATCAGCAAAAAAAAAAAAAAACTTGCTTAAAGTCACAAGGCACGTTTCACTTTCTATCACATTCTGAGCTAAGCCAAGCCGTCCCTGCGTTAGGAAGTAATTTTTAACCATGTGCACATAAAATAGTGATGATTAAAACATGCTATATAGATATCTGCTTTGGTAGGTATTTATCTTCCAGCAGCTATACCACCATGCACTCTGCTCCTGCTGAATGGCTGAAGCTAAGCAGCTATACCACCATGCACTCTGCTCCTGCTGAATGGCTGAAGCTAAGCAGCTATACCACCATGCACTCTGCTCCTGCTGAATGGCTGAAGCTAAGCAGCTATACCACCATGCACTCTGCTCCTGCTGAATGGCTGAAGCTAAGCAGCTATACCACCATGCACTCTGCTCCTGCTGAATGGCTGAAGCTAAGCAGGTGTGGGTCTGGTTAGTACTTGGATAGGAGACCTCTTGAGAAAACTAAGTTGCTGCTGGAAGTGGTGTTGGTGGGCCAGTAGGCCAAATAAACCCCGATGCCCCAGTGCAGTGATGGGGACACTGTGCTGTAGGAGATTCCGTCTTTCGGATGAGACGTTAAACCGAGGTCCTGACGCACTGTGGTCATTAAAGATCCCATGACACTTACCGTAAAGAGTAGGGGTTTCCCTGGTGTCCTAGCTAAACTCCCAACCTTGGCTCTTTCAATCTGCCACCTAATCATCCCCCAGTTTCATTGGCTAAAATTTGTTCTCTCCCTCTCCACCTCAGCTGATGTGTGGTGAGCATTCTGGCACAAAATGGCTGCCGTTGCATCACCCAGGTGGGTGCTACCCATTGGTGGTGGTTCAGGCAAGTTTCCCCCTCATCATTGTAAAGTGATTTGAGTGTGAGAAAGGCGCTATATGAATGGCAGGTATTATTATTATTATTGTTACTTCTTCCTGGCTTGATTTCATGTGAATCATGTACCACATATTTCATAGTCGCTTACGAATGACTTACCAAGGTCCACTAATGCATCATTATATTTACATAATTCAAAAGAAGCAAATAAAAATATGGCGTGAAGCTGTACCGTATGGACCACGCAGTTGAGCGGGTCTGGAGCTCGCGTGACGCTGTGCCGTACGGACCGCGCAGTTGAGCGGGTCTGGAGCTCGCGTGACTCGTGACACTCTGTACCATATAGACTGCGGCCAGTTGGATGCACTGATTCCAAGTGGGGCCCCCAGCGCATCACAAACAGTAGAACAATGTCTGAGTTCATTGTGCTGTTCAGTCCTTTTAGAGAGGGGGGGGGGGGGGGCAGAGAAAAGACCTGTTTGTTCTGCTCTGTTGCACTTGTTTCATGGTCTCACATTGACGAGGAGACGACTTTAGGAGGGTGTGTGTTTTGTTTTGGCACGGCTCGTGGAGCGCTCAGAGAGCAGTCTGCTCAGCACACACTTTTAAAAGGACCCATTTTCCCAGTTTTTTTGCGGGTTTTTGTTTGTTGTCGTTTAATGGCTAAGTGCTGTGGATGGACCTGACTGGCACGGAGCACCAGAGGGAAGAACAGCGAGAGACCAACACAAGCGCTGACTCCGTTTCTGTTCTTATACAACCCCCTCTCACCCCCCCATGCCCCCGTCTGCCCCCGTCTGTCAGCATTGTGTTGCCCTGGTTACACATTCAGAAGTGACATCATTGTCCCATCAGAGGAACACACCCTGGCTCCGGTCTGTTCAGCAGGAGACACTCTTGTGACAACATGTTTAACCCCTGAATCGTGAGGGAATGGTGGGGGAGGGCTGCATTTGGGCAGATAGCCAGCCCCACCCCCATATTTAACTTAACTTTGACTAGTCTATTAAAGCAAGTGACTGACTTTAGTTAGAGAGTTAGAGGGGTACTGGAATATATGAAAATATTTTTTGCCAGTAAGTATTTCATATATATTACATTTTATATATATTATAATCTTTATATATTATTTCTGTCCACTTATTTTGTATACATTTAACTATATTTAAAGTTTTAAAGTATTGAATTGTTTTGTTAATTTTACCAAGGCTTCTCTGTTGACCGGATAGCAGCCAGTCTGGGTCAGGTAGTTTAATGCCATTGGTGAATGAGTGTGTCCATGTTTATACACACTGAAAGGGCTCTATACAGAGTCCACATGACCGTTTGTGTGTCTGAAGTAGTGAAAGTGATGTAACAGCCCCACCTAGTGGTGTACGATGTACTTGCAGTTTTTCCAGCAGACAGTGACTTCTAGTAAATATAATATACTGCAATATATTATAAATATGTGGCCATTTTTTGAAAATATAACAATGAGAAACAGCAAAGAACCACAGAAATGAGACCAGGTGTGTGTGTGTGAGTGTGGGTCTGGTGTGTGTGTGTGGGTCAGGTATGTGTGAGGGTCAGGTGTGTGTGTGTGGGTCTGGTGTGTGTGTGTGGGTCAGGTGTGTGTGAGGGTCAGGTGTGTGTGTGGGTCAGGTGTGTGTGTGGGTCTGGTGTGTGTGTGTGTGGGTCAGGTGTGTGTGAGGGTCAGGTGTATGTGTGTGTCAGGTGTATGTGTTAATCAGGTGTGCGTGAGGGTCAGGTGTGCGTGTGGGTCAGGTGTGTGTGTAAAGATCAGGTGTGTGTGAGGGTCAGGGCTGCTGATGTTAAGTAACCTGTGAAGCACTAGCATTTTTATGTTCATTAAGACGTAAACTTACTTTATACAGATTTCAAATTGGGGAAAATAGTAAAAAGCCTGTAATTCACAAACATGCTATATGGAGGTCCTAACACAGGGTCCAGTCTTTTTTGTTGTTGATTGTCAACACATTGAAATGACTAACTCCTGATTGGTTAAAACATAAATCACCATGTGACTAACATGAGCATCACCGTCTCCAATAAAACTAAAACCAAATCCTCCACTAGTGGGCAGTATAAGAACTTTATTTCAATTTTAAAATCTCAGTTGAAAAAAATAGGCTTCTTTGGATCTTTTTTTATAGTGAATACCAGTCTCCATATCTCCACTGTTAGGAGTTATTAGTGAATACCAGTCTCCATATCACTACTGTTAGGAGTTGTTAGTGAATACCAGTCTTCATATCTCCACTGTGAGGAGTTATTAGTGAATACCAGTCTCCATATCTCCACTGTTAGGAGTTATTAGTGAATACCAGTCTCCATATCGCTACTGTTAGGAGTAATTAGTGAATACCACACTGTATTTACTCTGACATAATTTCCTGTCGTAGCTCCTAAACGGTCCTGCCCATGCAGTGCGGTGACCTGGGCTGTGTCTGAATCAGAGCCCTGTTCCCTGTCCACTGTTCCCTGTCCACTGTCCTCTGTCCACTCAGACTCCTGTCTACTATGTGCCCTGTCCCCTCACATTGCAAGCAGTGTGCGAAAGAAATCCCGCAAAACTCTTTCCAAACTAGCGAGGAAGTAGTTTGTAATATCTTTTTTAATTTTTTAATTTTTATTCAGAATATCAATCAGTTAACATATGACAATTGTTAAAAAGTGTAGACTATTAATGAAGATAGAATTAACAAAAATAAAAAAGAGTATTTCGTAATATGACCCACTCTTGTACCATAGATATGCATATACGCTCGTCTTTTCCGTTTTTACTTCCGAGTTACTGAAATTGTCGGGTGAGTGCACAGTTCTGCAGATGAGTGTGCTCCTGAATTCCCTCAACAAAACCCAGGAAATAAGGGGTTCATCCAGGTATTTTAAGTGCCCCCCATTTGTGAGAAAAAGTCGCCCACCTCAAAAGCTTTTTGACGAAGTGGACTCAAATATGCGTACTGAACAGGGTGTAGGGCTCTGATTCGGACCACAGCCCTGGCCTCCTCTCTCTCCTCGTTTGCCTGTGATTCAGCCTCCTGTGGGCGGCGGCACGCTTCAACCGGTCGGCCATCTTGCCCCTCTTGCTGCAGGCTGTGCCACCCACCTGTGTTCTGTAGGCTGCTGGGCTTTGAACCCGCAGCCACTGTCATGCTGTGTGGGAGCTAATCTGCCACTAGTGCCGAGCATTCTCAGTACATACTGTATATATCACCATCTGTTCTTTACAGGTTCTGTTCAACATAGAGATGAAAAGTACAAGAACAAGGTCATCTGTTCTCTCTCTCTCTGCTATATTAGAAAGTGTTACGTTTATGTAATAGGGTATGTTTTTGTGTGTTCAATAAAGGAACATCAAAAGCAGAAAACCATCTCTCTCTCTCTCTCTCTCTCTCTCTCTCTCTCTCTCTCTCTTTCTCTCTCTCTCACTCTCTCTCTCGCTGTCCTTTCTGTGCCATTGGACAGAATAAAAGCAGAAATTGAAGCATGTCCTTGTTACCGAACGCTGCATAAAAAAAACCTTTTAAAAGCTGAAGGAGGCGGAATGGACTGACGGAAGAGAAACCTGTGTTGCCGTGGCAATTCTAAAGGTCTGGTGAATCTGTGGCCAGTTCTATTCACCCCCGGTGTCTGCTGGGAAATGGAGTAAATGTAGGATTTGAGGCATGATTATGCACCTCTTATATCATAAAACTGTTATAAAGGAAAACACACTGGGCAGCTGTGTTCTTTTTTTTTGAAAGGCATATTTTCATAATTCTTTTGATTTTAGCTATTAAAACTTTATTATTTGTTCCATTTCCTCCTTTCTCACATACAGACATACAGCCTCAGCCATTTGGATCTCTCGCTGGTTTCCTGGAGAGGCATTGTGCTGTTTCTGTATTTAGACGCAGTTGCGGTTGCCAGGTTGTTCTGTTTAGCTGCAGAATCAGCTCCTCAGAGGAGGACCTGCACTGGAAGCCCTGCACTGGAAGCCCAGGCCGGCTGCAGCTCCCTGCTTGGCCAGAGGGGGCGCTCACTGCTGCTCATATCCTGGGGGAATTTCATTAGGCTACACATGCATACTGCACAATTACATTAGGTTACACATGCATACAGCACAATTACATTAGGTTACACATACATACTGCACAATTACATTGGGTTACACATGCATACTGCACAATTACATTAGGTTACACATACATACTGCACAATTACATTAGGTTACACATGCATACTACACAATTACATTAAGTTACACATGCATACTGCACAATTACATTGGGTTACACATACATACTGCACAATTACATTGGGTTACACATGCATACTGCACAATTACATTGGGTTACACATACATACTGCACAATTACATTGGGTTACACATACATACTGCACAATTACATTGGGTTACACATGCATTCTGCACAATTACATTAGGTTACACATACATACTGCACAATTACATTAGGTTACACATGCATACTACACAATTACATTAAGTTACACATGCATACTGCACAATTACATAGGGTTACACGTGCATATTGCACAATTACATAGGGTTACACATGCATACTGCACAATTACATAGGGTTACACGTGCATACTGCACAATTACATAGGGTTACACATGCATACTGCACAATTACATTAGGTTACACATGCAAACTGTCTGTGTTTTTCATAAAGAAATTGGTGGTGGTACAAGTGAGTTTCCCCCTCATCATTGTAAAGCGCTTTGAGTCACCGGTTGGTGAGAAAGGCGCTATATAAATGCAAGGCATTATTATTTTTTATTATTATTTTGAAGCCCTGGCCAGCCCCCAATTTCCTCTGTTAGGAGTTATTAGTAAATACCAGTCTCCATATCTCCACTGTTAGGAGCTATTAGTAAATACCAGTCTCCATATATCCACTGTTAGGAGTTATTAGTAAATACCAGTCTTCATATCTCCACTGTTAGGAGTTATTAGTGAATACCAGTCACCATATCTCCACATGTTAGGGAGTTATTAGTGAATACCAGTCTCCATATCTCCACTGTTAGGAGTTATTAGTGAATACCAGTCTCCATATCTCCACTGTTAGGAGTTATTAGTGAATACCAGTCTCCATATCTCCACTGTTAGGAGTTATTAGTGAATACCAGTCTCCATATCTCCACTGTTAGGAGTTATTAGTGAATACCAGTCTCCATATCTCCACTGTTAGGAGTTATTAGTGAACACCAGTCTCCATATCTGGCTGATTGTGAAGCCCTGGCCAGCCTTTGTGACTGTATGAGAAATGGTGCCACTGGCCACGTGGAGGGCATCGGCATGTTGTGGTTTTTCAGCGGTAAAGCCAGGATTAACACAGATGTCTGTTTGGATTAGAAAAGAATCTGTCTGTCTGCTCCCAGCCCACCTGCCCAAGGTGTGAGAGTATCCTCTGTCTGTCTGTCTGTCTGCTCCCAGCCCACCTGCCCAAGGTGTGAGAGTATCCTCTGTCTGTCTGTCTGTCTGCTCCCAGCCCACCTGCCCAAGGTGTGAGAGTATCCTCTGTCTGTCTGTCTGTCTGCTCCCAGCCCACCTGCCCA
Organism: Synaphobranchus kaupii; assembly: GCA_029718625.1. NCBI lineage: Eukaryota > Metazoa > Chordata > Actinopteri > Anguilliformes > Synaphobranchidae > Synaphobranchus > Synaphobranchus kaupii. Next base: position 5,370,182 of record CM056381.1, on the reverse strand, counting down.
AGGTGTGAGAGTATCCTCTGTCTGTCTGTCTGTCTGCTCCCAGCCCACCTGCCCAAGGTGTGAGAGTATCCTTTGTCTGTCTGTCTGTCTGCTCCCAGCCCACCTGCCCAAGGTGTGAGAGAATACTATGCCAAGTTTAGAGTGAATGCTCCCCACACCCCCAACAGCGAACCTGTACTAAAGATGCCTACTGATATCTGCCCATTTCATTCTGCAAGCTCTCTCCCTTTCTCCCTCTCTCTCCCAATCTCCCTTTCTCCCTCCCCCTTCATCTCCACCTCTCTCTCTCTCTCTCTCTCTCTCTTTCTCTCTCAGCTGATAAAGCTTATTGTGGACAAACAGGCTTAGAATCATCGCCATGGCAACCACAAATCTTAATGAGGCAACGAGGTCTTCGTCGGGCTGCAAGCTCGGGTGTTACCTGCAGATGGGCAACCGACAAGTAATGGCAGGTCACTTCCCAGAGAGAGAGAGAGAGATAGAGAGAGAGAGGGAGAGGGAGAGGGAGAGGGGGAGAGAGAGGGAGAGTTATAAGACAGAGGAACAGTGTCTGTAGCTTACACAAGCCTCTGAGCTCTTTAAAGCTGTGCTTCTATCTCTCTGTACCCCTAATCTCCGCTGTGCTGCTTCTCTGTTTGGGACCCCCCCATCTCTCTTACCCGCCACTGAGACGTAAGCTCCAGGTAGGCATTTTATTACACTTTGGCTTCTTTTCAAAAGAATATCAATCTTTGGGTTGTTTATTTTGGATTAAATACCTGTGTTACTCCCATGTCTGTTAACATAATAATTTCCTAAATTTGTGCATACAGTTAAATATTCTAAGATATAAAATGTATATAATCATAGCATAATAATGTTATAAAAAGGTGCGTGTGTGTATACGTTGTTCTTATATGGGATTGTAATATGCAAAATGTTTTTATCACTTAACACCCCTGTAATGAATGTGTAACCATCAGTTATGTAGTATTTGCCCCATTGTTATAACATCATAGGGGACTATGGTTGATATATGAATATGGATGATATATAAATATGGTTGATATATGAATATGGTTGATATGGTTGATATATAAATATGGTTGATATATGAATATGGTTGATATATAAATATGGTTGATATATGAATATGGTTGATATATAAATATGGTTGATATATAAATATGGTTGATATATGAATATGGTTGATATATAAATATGGTTGATATATGAATATGGCAAACTGTTAAATGATGACAAAGGAAATAATAAAAAAGCTTTTGAGTTCCGTTGAGGCTGAATTACAAAAAAGAAAAAAGGTAAAATATACCAGCTTGCTATTGGTAAAAATCTTTAAAAATGTGTATTAAAATTTACCAATTGATTTTTTAAAATGCAATATTTATATCACAAAAAAATATACAATGTCCATTTCAAATGGTGTAAAAACAGCAAACCCAAGGAAATGGAGAATGTGAATGTAATTTTAATAGAATAAAGGATTTCAGGGATAAATGTGAAGCACACAAACTGTATGAAGATGAACATGATTGAATGGCTGCATTTACAGTAAATGATGTCATCCAATGGGTGT
>CM056381.1:5330508-5368106 GCA_029718625.1 Synaphobranchus kaupii | reverse complement strand
CCAATCAGACCCCAGAAATGATGTCAGTGAAAAGTCAGTGAACATCATGATTGGCTGAATAACAACAAAATGGAGCCCCTGCTGTCTGGGACCAGGGTTACAATCTGTGCTGTAAACTTTGGACTACAATAAAGAGGCTTACATTGGACTACAGTAAATCCCATCATCCCTTGGGACAGGTGCTGCTATGGAGGAGCGAGACCTCCGTTGGCATGCGGAATGAGACGGAGAGAGCGAATCAGCAGGCCCCCACTCGTCATCCATGTGAGACGATGCCACGTTTCCCTGATCTGTGATGTATTAGCTGTCCTGCACATTTCCCCTCCTCTTGCGTTTCTCATCTGTGCTCCATTAGCTGGCCTGGATGTGACAATGGTGGTCTGTTGTCTGCGAATATACTGACATACATAGTAGATATGTAGACTTTCTGAAATTATAATGATAAATATATTTAAAAGAGGCATGTTGTATGTTTTCCAGGTACAATATCTTGTTGATATCAGGGCTGGGCGATATATTAATTATAAAATGTTATTTGAGCGCGATAACGATCATGTGGTGTATTTCCTTTTTTTCAGTATTTTACCTGATGCGGTAGTAAGCATCCAAAGGGGCAGGGGCAACGTGAATTCAGGGGCAACGTGAAATGCTTCCAGAAAAAAAATCACCACTGACATTGGATGATGAAAAAAGAGCCTTGCAGCTTCCATATGATTGAGAAAAAAAAGACATCACATGATCACATGAAGGTGTTCACTGATTGGCTGTCTTATCAACACCCAATAGATATCAGTAGTGATTTTGTTTCCGGAAGCGTTTCATGTTGCCTCTGAAGTTTCGATGTTCACGGCATAAGGAATAATTAAAGAAAGAAGACTTTAGTAAAGGCAGTGCACCACACGGTGGTGATGACTGTTATTGCACTCAAAAAATTTTTTTCAATAACTATTGAATGCATATGTGGTCCAACCCCATTTGATATACACTACTCACAAAAAGTTAGGGATATTCGGCTTTCGGGTGAAATTTCAGGATGAACCTAAAATGCACTATAACCTTTACAGGTGAAATTAATTTGACCTTCTCTAAACTTTTGAATGCACATGTCCAACTATTCAATGTTTCAGTACTTTTTGCACAACTTGCTGTTCTCTAACAAGGAGCTGAACGGCAAAATTCACAACAGGTGTTTGATCCATGAATCGACCAATACATTTCCTGGTTCAATTAGAATTGGTATTTAAACAGTCCTCTTCATCATGCTGTTCACATTTTGACATCATGAGACCAAGACGACACCTAACAATTGAATCAACAGTACCTCGCCATTGCGAGCTTCAACAGGATGTTCTCAGAGGGAAGTGGCCACTGAGCTTAGAGTGTCACAGAGTGTCATCAGCAGGTTGCAACAGAGATACAGAGAGACTGGAAGAGTCACAGAAAGGCATAGAAGTGGACGTCCTTTGGCCACATCCCACACTGATGACCGCTTCATTGTGAACAGTGCCCTGTGGAACCGGATGATGAATGCCACTCAACTCCAGGCACATTTAAGGGAGGTGAGAGGCACCCAAGTGTCACGTCAGACCATTCGAAACCGTTTTACATCAGCGTGGTCTGCGTGCTAGACGACCTGCAAGGGTACCTGACCACACCACCAGGCACAGGCGTCATCGTCTTGCATGGGCCAGGGAGCATTTACGCTGGACAAGGGACCAGTGGGCCTCAGTGCTGTTCTCTGATGAAAGTCGATTCACGAGAGCAGAAATGATGGCCGCCAACGATGTTGGAGACGTCAAGGAGAGCGCTATGCATCAGCCACTGTTGTCACCAGACGACCCTTTGGTGGTGGCGGTGTTACAGTGTGGGCAGGTGTGTCTAGTCAATACAGAACTGCCCTACACTTTGTGAATGGTACAGTGACAAGCCCATACTACCTGAATAACATCGATTAATCCAGTCATTGTGCCCCTGCATGAACAACACAGGCCTAATTTCATCTTCATGGACGACAATGCTCCAGCTCATCGAGGTTGCATCATTAGGGAAGGCTGCTGGAGACTGGGGGTACCTCAAATGGAGTGGCCTGCACTTTCTCCAGACCTGAATCCCATAGAAAACCTATGGGATCAGCTGACTCACCGTGTAGAGGCTGGTAACTCTGTACCCAGAACCTCAATGACCTGAGGGCCGCCCTTCAAGAAGAGTGGGATGCCATGCCTCAGCAGACAATAAGTCGACTTGTGAACAGCATGAGACGTCGTTGTCAAGCTGTAATTGATGCTCAAGGGCACATGACAAGTTATTGAGACATTGACATTTTTGTTGTGGTATACCCACCACTGTTGTTGGCTTTTGTTTCAATAAATTGTTTGAGATGAGGAAATCACCATTGCATGCTTCTACTTAAATGCCCTACTTTCATGATACGTATAATATCACTGTAGCGTGAACTTACATTTTCCATAAATTTCACCCGAAAGCCAAATATCCCTAACTTTTTGTGAGTAGTGTATTTTATTTAATTATATTTGGAGTATATTTTTTAGGGTTAGGTGTTCTGGGTTAAAGCCAGTCTGCCGGCCGGCTCCCAGATGCCACCGCTCAGTCAAAATGGCTCCTTCCCCCTCCCCCTCCCCTCTACAGTTTGGCTGTTTTGTGGCCGTCCCCAGCCCCCCCACTGTCCAGGACGACACCCATTTTCCACATGCGCTGTGGGGCCAGCAGAGTTTGGGGACCCAGAGGATGTGGGAGACCCCGGGGCCACAGTTTTTGCCCTGCAGCTTTTTGGGACGGAGGAGTTTCAGGAAAGAACGACTGGGCTCTGTGTCATCATGGCCAACACCCGAGTCTATGTCGAGGTCAGTCTCTCTACTACCCAGTCTATGTCGAGGTCAGTCTCTCTACTACCCAGTCTATGTCGAGGTCAGTCTCTCTACTATCCTAGTCTATGTCGAGGTCAGTCACTCTACTACCCAGTCTATGTCGAGGGTCAGTCTCTCTACTACCCAGTCTATGTCGAGGTCAGTCTCTCTACTACCCAGTCTATGTCGAGGTCAGTCTCTCTACTACCCAGTCTATGTCGAGGTCAGTCTCTCTACTACCCAGTCTATGTCGAGGTCAGTCTCTCTACTACCCAGTCTATGTCGAGGTCAGTCTCTCTACTACACAAGTCTATGTCGAGGTCAGTCTCTCTACTACCCGAGTCTATGTCGAGGTCAGTCTCTACTACCCAGTCTATGTCGAGGTAAGTCTCTCTACTACCCAAGTCTATGTCGAGGTCAGTCTCTCTACTACCCAGTCTATGTCGAGGTCAGTCTCTCTACTACCCAGTCTATGTCGAGGTCAGTCTCTCTACTCCCAAAGTCTATGTCGCGGTCAGTCTCTCTACTATCCTAGTCTATGTCGAGGGGTAAGGGGGTTAAATACAGGGCATGTCCCCAATAGTGGGCCTCAGGAGCAGTAGGCTCTGCTCATTACTTTCTGTTATATTACTGCCAGGGCGTAGCCGTGATTTGGCACATGCGGGGGGACACTTATGTGCTCAGGGGTGCGGGGGGAGGGGGTGCGGGGGGACACTTATGTGCTCAGGGGGGGGCGGGGGAGGGGGTGCGGGGGGGACACTTATGTGCTCAGGAGGGGGGGCGGGGGAGGGGGTGCGGGGGGACACTTATGTGCTCAGGGGGGGGCGGGGGGGACACTTATGTGCTCAGGGGGGGGGCGGGGGAGGGGGGTACGGGGGGGACACTTATGTGCTCAGGGGGGCCGGGGGGGACACTTATGTGCCTCAGGGGGGGCCGGGGGCATTCACTTTATTTCATAATAATAACTAATAATAATATATATATCACAATGATCTAAATAATTACCTACTTAAACTGTGTCAAATGAAATTCTGAGCCTATGTGGTAGCCCAACCTTGGTCCCTGTGTATGCTGGTTTTTGTTCCAACCACATGCAATCCCAGAATTTGGGCTACCTTTTAACCACAGCTTTTAACCTTTTTGAAAACGGGAAACTCCGAGTATGCTTACGGTCTCTTTGTGAATTTTCGGTTTGTCTTTGTTTATTCAGGACATATTTTGAATAACATTAATATCACATCTCACGGGTGTGACCAAGAGAACAAATTTGCGGAAATGCCGAATTCAATTAAACCTGATATAAGGCAGGTTTGGGTAGATTTTTCATGTCATTCCATTTTTCGGGAGAACATATAAAGACATGTCTGAGTAGCCTATAGTGTTTCCCGTTATCGAAAAGGAGATTTATCACGGTTTTTTGAAGGCAAAACTACTTACCCCCTTTGGAACACGTTTAAGACACCAAACTATAGAGGCTAGTTACGGTTTAAAACCCCACTGAGACGCTGCAGTTAAAATGTAAAATTTAAAAAGCTATCAGTGATAATAATAATAATGGGAGGTTGTGCTATGCACATGATGGGATTATTACGATTATAAATGATGGGATTATTACTATTGTAAATGATGGGATTATTACGATTATAAATGATGGGATTATTACGATTATAAATGATGGGATTATTACGATTGTAAATGATGGATTATTACGATTGTAAATGATGGGATTATTACTATTGTAAATGATGGGATTATTACTATTGTAAATGATGGGATTATTACTATTGTAAATGATGGGATTATCAACACTCTGATGATGGATCCAGCAGAGTTCTGGCAGAACCATAGACCGTAAACAAATGGGCAAGAACTCTTCGCTACGCCCCCACGTCCACTAAGCCCCTGTATTGCTGTCTCATTAACTGTATGATGTGTGTAACTTGATTGTCTTGTTGGGAAACTTGTGTTTTCGATCTCAATGGGGGTACAAAATAAACCCCTCCTCCCCCCCCCAGGTGTCTGTGAATGGGGTAGAGAGGGGCGGGGTGGAGGTAGCCAGTCCTGCGTGGTGTCGCCCCTCTCGGACCCCGATGCCTCCCCGGGTTGGGCCGTCATCCAGGACGGCTGTCTCATCGAGCCCACGCTCACGCAGATTCGGAAGGGCAGGGCCATCGAGGAAGACCAGGGAGAGAGCGGCGGAGCGTACCACGCCCTGCGGTTCAGCTTTGTGCTGAAGCCGCTCTACGTCAATCCCGTCCAGTTCCTTCACTGCAGGCTCCACTACTGCAAAGAGGGGCCCCGAGGGGGCCCAACACAGGGCAGCTGCCAAGGGAGGGCCCCGTCTGCCCCCCACTCATCCCTCAGCCACACAGCCAGCAGGTACTCGCATCACCATGGCAACACACAAGAGTCTCTACTGTAACCAGACGATCAGCCCCTGAGCTTCCTCTCTGTGCCGTGGATTGTATGGGGGATTGTATGGGGGATTGTATGGGGGATTGCATATGGGATTGTATGGGGGATTGTATGGGGGATTGTATGGGGGATTGCATGGGGGATTGTATGGGGGATTGTATGGGGGATTGTATGGGGGATTGCATGGGGGATTGTATGGGGGATTGCATATGGGATTGTATGGGGGATTGTATGGGGGATTGTATGGGGGGATTGTATGGGGGATTGTATGGGGGATTGCATATGGGATTGTATGGGGGATTGTATGGGGGATTGTATGGGGGATTGTATGGGGGATTGCATATGGGATTGTATGGGGGATTGTATGGGGGATTGCATATGGGATTGTATGGGGGATTGTATGGGGGGATTGCATATGGGATTGTATGGGGGATTGTATGGGGGATTAGGGGATTGCATATGGATTGTAGGGGATTGCATATGGGATTGTATGGGGGATTGTATGGGGGATTGTATGGGGGATTGCATATGGGGGATTGTATGGGGATGAGGGGATTGCATATGGGGGATTGTATGGGGGATTGTATGGGGGATTGTATGGGGGATTGCATATGGGGATTGCATGGGGATTGTATGGTGGATTGTATGGGGGGATTGCATGGGGGATTGTATGGGATTGCATATGGGATTGTATGGGGAATGGGGGATTGTATGGGGGATTGCATTGGGATTGCTATGGGGTGATTGTTATGGGGGATTGCATATGGATTGTATGGGGGATTGTATGGGGGATTGTATGGGGGATTGCATATGGGATTGTATGGGGGATTGTATGGGGGATGTATGGGGGATTGCATATGGGATTGTATGGGGGATTGTATGGGGGATTGTTATGGGGGGATTGCATATGGGATTGTATGGGGGATTGCATATGGGGATTGTATGGGGGATTGTATGGGGATTGTATGGGGGATTGCTATGGGGGATTGTATGGGGGATTGCATATGGGATTGTATGGGGGATTGTATGGGGGATGTATGGGGGATTGCATATGGGATTGCATGGGGGATTGTATGGGGGATTGCATGGGGGATTGTATGGGGGATTGTATGGGGGATTGTATGGGGGATTGCATATGGGGGATTGTATGGGGGATTGTTATGGGGGATTGCATATGGGATTGTATGGGGGATTGTATGGGGGATTGCATATGGGATTGTATGGGGGATTGTATGGGGGATTGCATATGGGGATTGCATGGGGGATTGTATGGGGGATTGTATGGGGATTGCATATGGGATTGTATGGGGGATTGTATGGGGGATTGCATATGGGGATTGTATGGGGGATTGTATGGGGGATTTATGGGGGATTGCATATGGGATTGTATGGGGGATTGTATGGGGGATTGCATATGGGATTGTATGGGGGGATTGTATGGGGGATTGCATGGGGGATTGTATGGGGGATTGCATATGGGATTGTATGGGGGATTGTATGGGGGATTGCATATGGGATTGTATGGGGGATTGTATGGGGGATTGTATGGGGGATTGCATATGGGATTGTATGGGGGGATTGTATGGGGGATTGTATGGGGGATTGCATATGGGGGATTGTATGGGGGATTGTATGGGGGATTGTATGGGGGATTGCATATGGGATTGTATGGGGGATTGTATGGGGGATTGTATGGGGGATTGCATATGGGATTGTATGGGGGATTGTATGGGGATTGTATGGGGGATTGCATATGGGGATTGTATGGGGGATTGTAATGGGGGATTGCATATGGGATTGTATGGGGATTGTATGGGGGGATTGTATGGGGGATTGCATATGGGATTGTATGGGGGATTGTAATGGGGGATTGGTATGGGGGATTGCATATGGGATTGTATGGGGGATTGTATGGGGGATTGTATGGGGGATTGCATATGGGATTGTATTGGGGGATTGTATGGGGGGATAGTATGGGGATTGTATGGGGATTGTATGGGGGATTGCATGGGGGATTGTATGGGGATTGTATGGGTGATTGTATGGGGGATTGTATGGGGGATTGCATGGGGGATTGTATGGGGGATTGTATGGGGGATTGTATGGGGGATTGCATATGGGATTGTATGGGGGATTGTAATGGGGGATTGTATGGGGGATTGTATGGGGGATTGTATGGGGGATTGCATGGGGGATTGTATGGGGGATTGCATATGGGATTGTATGGGGGATTGTATGGGGGATTGTATGGGGATTGCATGGGGGATTGTATATGGGATTGTATGGGGGATTGTATGGGGGATTGCATATGGGATTGTATGGGGGATTGTATGGGGGATTGTATGGGGGATTGCATATGGGATTGTATGGGGGATTGTATGGGGGATTGTATGGGGGATTGCATATGGGGGATTGTATGGGGGATTGTATGGGGGATTGTATGGGGGATTGCATATGGGATTGTATGGGGGGATTGTATGGGGGATTGTATGGGGGATTGCATATGGGATTGTATGGGGATTGTATGGGGGATTGTATGGGGGATTGCATATGGGGGATTGTATGGGGGATTGTATGGGGGATTGCATATGGGATTGTATGGGGGATTGTATGGGGGATTGTATGGGGGATTGCATATGGGATTGTATGGGGGATTGTATGGGGGGATTGTATGGGGGATTGTATGGGGGATTGCATATGGGATTGTATGGGGGATTGTATGGGGGATTGTATGGGGGATTGTATGGGGGATTGCATATGGGATTGTATGGGGGATTGTATGGGGGATAGTATGGGGGATTGTATGGGGGATTGTATGGGGGATTGCATGGGGGATTGTATGGGGGATTGTATGGGTGATTGTATGGGGGATTGTATGGGGGATTGCATGGGGGATTGTATGGGGGAATTGTATGGGGGATTGTATGGGGGATTGCATATGGGATTGTATGGGGGATTGTATGGGGGATTGTATGGGGGATTGTATGGGGGATTGTATGGGGGATTGCATGGGGGATTGTATGGGGGATTGCATATGGGATTGTATGGGGGATTGTATGGGGGATTGTATGGGGGATTGCATGGGGATTGTATGGGGGATTGCATATGGGATTGTATGGGGGATTGTATGGGGATTGTATGGGGGATTGTATGGGGGATTGCATATGGGATTGTATGGGGGATTGTATGGGGGATTGTATGGGGGATTGTATGGGGGATTGTATGGGGGATTGCATGGGGGATTGTATGGGGGATTGCATATGGGATTGTATGGGGGATTGTATGGGGGATTGCATGGGGGATTGTATGGGGGATTGCATATGGGATTGTATGGGGGATTGTATGGGGGATTGCATATGGGATTGTATGGGGGATTGTATGGGGGATTGTATGGGGGATTGCATATGGGATTGTATGGGGGATTGTATGGGGGATTGTATGGGGGATTGCATATGGGGGATTGTATGGGGGATTGTATGGGGGATTGCATATGGGATTGTATGGGGGATTGTATGGGGGATTGTATGGGGGATTGCATATGGGATTGTATGGGGGATTGTATGGGGGATTGTATGGGGGATTGCATATGGGGGATTGTATGGGGGATTGTATGGGGGATTGCATATGGGATTGTATGGGGGATTGTATGGGGGATTGTATGGGGGATTGCATATGGGATTGTATGGGGGATTGTATGGGGGATTGTATGGGGGATTGTATGGGGGATTGCATATGGGATTGTATGGGGGATTGTATGGGGGATTGTATGGGGGGATTGTATGGGGGATTGCATATGGGATTGTATGGGGGATTGTATGGGGGATAGTATGGGGGATTGTATGGGGGATTGTATGGGGGATTGCATGGGGGATTGTATGGGGGATTGTATGGGTGATTGTATGGGGGATTGTATGGGGGATTGCATGGGGGATTGTATGGGGGATTGTATGGGGGATTGTATGGGGGATTGCATATGGGATTGTATGGGGGATTGTATGGGGGATTGTATGGGGGATTGTATGGGGGATTGTATGGGGGATTGCATGGGGGATTGTATGGGGGATTGCATATGGGATTGTATGGGGGATTGTATGGGGGATTGTATGGGGGATTGCATGGGGGATTGTATGGGGGATTGCATATGGGATTGTATGGGGGATTGTATGGGGGATTGTATGGGGGATTGTATGGGGGATTGCATATGGGATTGCATGGGGGATTGTATGGGGGATTGTATGGGGGATTGTATGGGGGATTGCATGGGGGATTGTATGGGGGATTGTATGGGGGATTGTATGGGGGATTGCATATGGGATTGTATGGGGGATTGTATGGGGGATTGTATGGGGGATTGTATGGGGGATTGTATGGGGGATTGCATGGGGGATTGTATGGGGGATTGCATATGGGATTGTATGGGGGATTGTATGGGGGATTGTATGGGGGATTGCATGGGGGATTGTATGGGGGATTGCATATGGGATTGTATGGGGGATTGTATGGGGGATTGTATGGGGGATTGTATGGGGGATTGCATATGGGATTGCATGGGGGATTGTATGGGGGATTGCATATGGGGGATTGTATGGGGGATTGTATGGGGGATTGTATGGGGGATTGCATATGGGGGATTGTATGGGGGATTGTATGGGGGATTGCATATGGGGGATTGTATGGGGGATTGTATGGGGGATTGTATGGGGGATTGCATGGGGGATTGTATGGGGGATTGTATGGGGGATTGCATATGGGGGATTGTATGGGGGATTGTATGGGGGATTGTATGGGGGATTGCATGGGGGATTGTATGGGGGATTGCATATGGGATTGTATGGGGGATTGTATGGGGGATTGCATATGGGATTGTATGGGGGATTGTATGGGGGATTGTATGGGGGATTGCATATGGGATTGTATGGGGGATTGCATATGGGATTGTATGGGGGATTGTATGGGGGATTGTATGGGGGATTGTATGGGGGATTGCATATGGGATTGTATGGGGGATTGTATGGGGGATTGTATGGGGGATTGTATGGGGGATTGCATATGGGATTGTATGGGGGATTGTATGGGGGATTGCATATGGGGGATTGTATGGGGGATTGTATGGGGGATTGTATGGGGGATTGTATGGGGGATTGCATATGGGGGATTGTATGGGGGATTGTATGGGGGATTGTATGGGGGATTGCATATGGGATTGTATGGGGGATTGTATGGGGGATTGCATATGGGATTGTATGGGGGATTGTATGGGGGATTGTATGGGGGATTGCATATGGGGGATTGTATGGGGGATTGTATGGGGGATTGTATGGGGGATTGTATGGGGGATTGCATGGGGGATTGTATGGGGGATTGTATGGGGGATTGCATATGGGGGATTGTATGGGGGATTGTATGGGGGATTGTATGGGGGATTGCATATGGGATTGTATGGGGGATTGTATGGGGGATTGTCTGGGGGATTGCATATGGGATTGTATGGGGGATTGTATGGGGGATTGTATGGGGGATTGCATATGGGGGATTGTATGGGGGATTGTATGGGGGATTGTATGGGGGATTGCATGGGGGATTGTATGGGGGATTGTATGGGGGATTGCATATGGGGGATTGTATGGGGGATTGTATGGGGGATTGTATGGGGGATTGCATATGGGATTGTATGGGGGATTGTATGGGGGATTGCATATGGGATTGTATGGGGGATTGTATGGGGGATTGTATGGGGGATTGCATGGGGGATTGCATGGGGGATTGCATGGGGGATTGTATGGGGGATTGTATGGGGGATTGTATGGGGGATTGCATGGGGGATTGTATGGGGGATTGCATATGGGATTGTATGGGGGATTGTATGGGGGATTGCATATGGGATTGTATGGGGGATTGCATATGGGATTGTATGGGGGATTGTATGGGGGATTGCATATGGGATTGCATGGGGGATTGTATGGGGGATTGTATGGGGGATTGCATATGGGATTGTATGGGGGATTGTATGGGGGATTGTATGGGGGATTGCATATGGGATTGTATGGGGGATTGTATGGGGGATTGTATGGGGGATTGCATATGGGATTGTATGGGGGATTGTATGGGGGATTGTATGGGGGATTGTATGGGGGATTGCATATGGGATTGCATGGGGGATTGTATGGGGGATTGTATGGGGGATTGCATATGGGATTGTATGGGGGATTGTATGGGGGATTGCATATGGGATTGTATGGGGGATTGTATGGGGGATTGTATGGGGGATTGTATGGGGGATTGCATATGGGATTGCATGGGGGATTGTATGGGGGATTGTATGGGGGATTGTATGGGGGATTGCATATGGGATTGTATGGGGGATTGTATGGGGGATTGCATATGGGATTGTATGGGGGATTGTATGGGGGATTGTATGGGGGATTGTATGGGGGATTGCATATGGGATTGCATGGGGGATTGTATGGGGGATTGCATATGGGATTGTATGGGGGATTGTATGGGGGATTGCATATGGGATTGTATGGGGGATTGTATGGGGGATTGTATGGGGGATTGCATATGGGATTGTATGGGGGATTGTATGGGGGATTGTATGGGGGATTGCATGGGGGATTGTATGGGGGATTGCATATGGGATTGTATGGGGGATTGTATGGGGGATTGTATGGGGGATTGCATATGGGATTGTATGGGGGATTGTATGGGGGATTGTATGGGGGATTGCATATGGGATTGTATGGGGGATTGCATATGGGATTGTATGGGGGATTGTATGGGGGATTGTATGGGGGATTGCATATGGGATTGTATGGGGGATTGTATGGGGGATTGTATGGGGGATTGCATATGGGATTGTATGGGGGATTGTATGGGGGATTGTATGGGGGATTGCATATGGGATTGTATGGGGGATTGTATGGGGGATTGTATGGGGGATTGTATGGGGGATTGCATATGGGGGATTGTATGGGGGATTGTATGGGGGATTGTATGGGGGATTGCATATGGGGGATTGTATGGGGGATTGTATGGGGGATTGTATGGGGGATTGCATATGGGATTGTATGGGGGATTGTATGGGGGATTGTATGGGGGATTGCATATGGGATTGTATGGGGGATTGTATGGGGGATTGTATGGGGGATTGTATGGGGGATTGCATGGGGGATTGTATGGGGGATTGTATGGGGGATTGTATGGGGGATTGCATGGGGGATTGTATGGGGGATTGCATATGGGATTGTCTGGGGGATTGTATGGGGGATTGCATATGGGATTGTATGGGGGATTGCATATGGGATTGTATGGGGGATTGTATGGGGGATTGCATATGGGATTGCATGGGGGATTGTATGGGGGATTGTATGGGGGATTGCATATGGGATTGTATGGGGGATTGTATGGGGGATTGTATGGGGGATTGCATATGGGATTGTATGGGGGATTGTATGGGGGATTGTATGGGGGATTGCATATGGGATTGTATGGGGGATTGTATGGGGGATTGCATATGGGATTGTATGGGGGATTGTATGGGGGATTGCATATGGGATTGTATGGGGGATTGTATGGGGGATTGTATGGGGGATTGCATATGGGGGATTGTATGGGGGATTGTATGGGGGATTGTATGGGGGATTGCATATGGGATTGTATGGGGGATTGTATGGGGGATTGTATGGGGGATTGCATATGGGATTGTATGGGGGATTGTATGGGGGATTGTATGGGGGATTGCATGGGGGATTGTATGGGGGATTGTATGGGGGATTGTATGGGGGATTGCATGGGGGATTGCATATGGGATTGTATGGGGGATTGTATGGGGGATTGTATGGGGGATTGCATATGGGATTGTATGGGGGATTGTATGGGGGATTGCATATGGGATTGTATGGGGGATTGTATGGGGGATTGCATATGGGATTGTATGGGGGATTGTATGGGGGATTGCATATGGGATTGTATGGGGGATTGTATGGGGGATTGTTTGGGGGATTGTATGGGGGATTGTATGGGGGATTGCATATGGGATTGTATGGGGGATTATATGGGGGATAGTATGGGGGATTGTATGGGGGATTGCATGGGGGATTGTATGGGGGATTGCATGGGGGATTGTATGGGGGATTGTATGGGGGATTGTATGGGGGATTGCATATGGGGGATTGTATGGGGGATTGTATGGGGGATTGTATGGGGGATTGTATGGGGGATTGCATGGGGGATTGTATGGGGGATTGTATGGGGGATTGTATGGGGGATTGCATATGGGATTGTATGGGGGATTGTATGGGGGATTGTATGGGGGATTGCATATGGGATTGTATGGGGGATTGTATGGGGGATTGTATGGGGGATTGCATATGGGATTGTATGGGGGATTGTATGGGGGATTGCATATGGGATTGTATGGGGGATTGTATGGGGGATTGCATATGGGATTGTATGGGGGATTGTATGGGGGATTGTATGGGGGATTGCATATGGGGGATTGTATGGGGGATTGTATGGGGGATTGTATGGGGGATTGCATATGGGATTGTATGGGGGATTGTATGGGGGATTGTATGGGGGATTGCATATGGGATTGTATGGGGGATTGTATGGGGGATTGTATGGGGGATTGCATGGGGGATTGTATGGGGGATTGTATGGGGGATTGTATGGGGGATTGCATGGGGGATTGCATATGGGATTGTATGGGGGATTGTATGGGGGATTGTATGGGGGATTGCATATGGGATTGTATGGGGGATTGTATGGGGGATTGCATATGGGATTGTATGGGGGATTGTATGGGGGATTGCATATGGGATTGTATGGGGGATTGTATGGGGGATTGCATATGGGATTGTATGGGGGATTGTATGGGGGATTGTTTGGGGGATTGTATGGGGGATTGTATGGGGGATTGCATATGGGATTGTATGGGGGATTATATGGGGGATAGTATGGGGGATTGTATGGGGGATTGCATGGGGGATTGTATGGGGGATTGCATGGGGGATTGTATGGGGGATTGTATGGGGGATTGTATGGGGGATTGCATATGGGGGATTGTATGGGGGATTGTATGGGGGATTGTATGGGGGATTGTATGGGGGATTGCATGGGGGATTGTATGGGGGATTGTATGGGGGATTGCATATGGGATTGTATGGGGGATTGTATGGGGGATTGTATGGGGGATTGCATATGGGATTGTATGGGGGATTGTATGGGGGATTGTATGGGGGATTGTATGGGGGATTGTATGGGGGATTGCATATGGGATTGTATGGGGGATTGTATGGGGGATTGCATATGGGATTGTATGGGGGATTGTATGGGGGATTGTATGGGGGATTGCATATGGGGGATTGTATGGGGGATTGTATGGGGGATTGCATATGGGGGATTGTATGGGGGATTGCATATGGGATTGTATGGGGGATTGTATGGGGGATTGCATATGGGATTGTATGGGGGATTGTATGGGGGATTGTATGGGGGATTGCATATGGGATTGTATGGGGGATTGTATGGGGGATTGCATATGGGATTGTATGGGGGATTGTATGGGGGATTGTATGGGGGATTGTATGGGGGATTGCATGGGGGATTGTATGGGGGATTGCATATGGGATTGTATGGGGGATTGTATGGGGGATTGCATATGGGATTGTATGGGGGATTGTATGGGGGATTGCATATGGGATTGTATGGGGGATTGTATGGGGGATTGCATATGGGATTGTATGGGGGATTGTATGGGGGATTGTATGGGGGATTGTATGGGGGATTGTATGGGGGATTGCATATGGGATTGTATGGGGGATTGTATGGGGGATTGCATATGGGATTGTATGGGGGATTGTATGGGGGATTGTATGGGGGATTGCATATGGGATTGTATGGGGGATTGTATGGGGGATTGCATATGGGATTGTATGGGGGATTGTATGGGGGTTGTATGGGGGATTGCATGGGGGATTGTATGGGGGATTGCATATGGTATTGCATGGGGGATTGTATGGGGGATTGTATGGGGGATTGTATGGGGGATTGTATGGGGGATTGTATGGGGGATTGTATGGGGGATTGCATGGGGGATTGTATGGGGGATTGTATGGGGGATTGCATGGGGGATTGTATGGGGGATTGCATGGGGGATTGTATGGGGGATTGTATGGGGGATTGTATGGGGGATTGTATGGGGGATTGCATGGGGGATTGTATGGGGGATTGTATGGGGGATTGCATGGGGGATTGCATGGGGGATTGCATGGGGGATTGCATGGGGGATTGTATGGGGGATTGTATGGGGGATTGTATGGGGGATTGCATGGGGGATTGTATGGGGGATTGTATGGGGGATTGCATGGGGGATTGTATGGGGGATTGCATGGGGGATTGTATGGGGGATTGTATGGGGGATTGTATGGGGGATTGCATATGGGATTGTATGGGGGATTGTATGGGGGATAGTATGGGGGATTGTATGGGGGATTGTATGGGGGATTGTATGGGGGATTGCATGGGGGATTGTATGGGGGATTGTATGGGGGATTGCATATGGGATTGTATGGGGGATTGTATGGGGGATTGTATGGGGGATTGCATATGGGATTGTATGGGGGATTGTATGGGGGATTGTATGGGGGATTGCATATGGGATTGTATGGGGGATTGTATGGGGGATTGCATATGGGGGATTGTATGGGGGATTGTATGGGGGATTGCATATGGGGGATTGTATGGGGGATTGTATGGGGGATTGTATGGGGGATTGCATATGGGATTGTATGGGGGATTGTATGGGGGATTGTATGGGGGATTGCATATGGGATTGTATGGGGGATTGTATGGGGGATTGTATGGGGGATTGCATATGGGATTGTATGGGGGATTGTATGGGGGATTGCATATGGGATTGTATGGGGGATTGTATGGGGGATTGTATGGGGGATTGTATGGGGGATTGCATGGGGGATTGTATGGGGGATTGCATATGGGATTGTATGGGGGATTGTATGGGGGATTGCATATGGGATTGTATGGGGGATTGTATGGGGGATTGCATATGGGATTGTATGGGGGATTGTTTGGGGGATTGTATGGGGGATTGCATATGGGATTGTATGGGGGATTGTATGGGGGATTGTATGGGGGATTGCATATGGGATTGTATGGGGGATTGTATGGGGGATTGCATATGGGATTGTATGGGGGATTGTATGGGGGATTGTATGGGGGATTGCATATGGGATTGTATGGGGGATTGTATGGGGGATTGCATATGGGATTGTATGGGGGATTGTATGGGGGATTGTATGGGGGATTGTATGGGGGATTGCATATGGGATTGTATGGGGGATTGTATGGGGGATTGTATGGGGGATTGTATAGTGGATTGGATTGGATAGTGGATTGCATAGTGGGTACTAAACCCGAGGGAACAGCATTGACTTTTCATCCTTTTTCTGTCTCAGTGTGAGTACAGGTATCTGTTACGCCCGATGCTCGTCACTCTGCCTCTCGGACGAGCTCAGCGTCGGCCATCTTCTGGTCAGTATTGGTACTGCACCGCGACGCACCTCAAGGTCTCATTAGCGAATCATCTGGATACATGCAGTCCAGTGCGGTTAATTCCGTCCATGCTACCACTGTAGCTATTGCTACATGCAGTCCAGTGCGGTTAATTCTGTCCATGCTACCACTGTAGCTATTGCTACATGCAGTCCAGTGCGGTTCATTCTGTCCATGCTACCACTGTAGCTATTGCTACATGCAGTCCAGAGCGGTTCATTCTGTCCATGCTACCACTGTAGCTATTGCTTATTTCCCAGACATAGTGGCATACATGCCCCCTGAAATAAATAACTATGAAGAATTAAAACCCAAACCTAGGTGTGTGTGTCATGTTTGTGCTCAAAAGCTAGAAATTCTGTGTAGAAAAGGTAGAGCAATGATGTAAAACATATTTTTCTCTCTCTCCCTCCCCCCCTCTCTCTCTCTCTCTCTCTCTCTCTCCCCCTCCCCCTCTCTCTCTCAGGCTCTGAGGTGGACACTGGTTCAGTGGTTGGAGTTTCTTTCGCTGCTTTCATTATCGGCGTCATCCTGATGGGGGCGCTGTGGTGCATCTACACACGTACAGGTAGAACTTAAACAACAGCAAAAAAAACTTTTCTGTGTGCTTTAAATGTGCCTGTGATTGTGAACACTGATTGCTGGTGATCTGTGATTGGCTGTTTGGCTTTGTTCCAGGGGTGACCCTGCCGCTTAGAAGAGTCAGTCTGCAGGACCCTGTGGACCAGACTGCTGCCGCCTGGACGCCCCCAGACTTGCTGGAACAGTCCAGCATGTGAAGGTGAGTCTAGAACAGTCCAGCATGTGAAGGTGAGTCTGACTGCAAACGAAGTGAAGCCGCAGTGGAGCTCACTGCAAGCACAACCAGTGCTGTCTCCGTCTATTTCATACAAGCATGTGTGTTACACACTAACATTCTCCAAAATAAAAAATTTAATGATCTAAATAATATTTTTAAGAATAATATGCGTTATAATGCACCTTTCCATACAAAGTAGTACATTATCATAATATTAATGATCCTAAAAATAATAATGTAGTAATAACTAAATAAAACAAATTTAAACAAATACAATAAAAATTAAATTAAATGAAGACAAAATATGAAATTGTGGAGATGGTATACATGAGACATTTTTAAAAGGGTTGTTGTCGATATTAGGGTTGTTGTCGACCAAGGCGTACTGGATTAGAGTTTAAGTATTTTTAAAAATACCAATATTTGGATGTTGTTTCATCTGCAGGATTTTTATTTTTTTTTTGGCAAGAGGAAAAAAGAGCAAAGACCGAAGATGAGGTGCATGTGTGTGTGTGTGTGTGTGTGTGCTTGTGTGTTGCGTGCGTGCGTGCTGCATGGTGAATGGATGTCTTGCCAAACTTCTTTGCTCAGCCATCAACACTGATGAACGCAACGCACTTTATACAATGCTGAGCAGACACCCTATTGGTCACGGCGTACGGGAGGGCGTGGCTGAAGTGTGCCGGGGTGGGCTTGGGGGGGGGGGGGGGGGGGGAGGAACGAAACTCCTTTAAAATATGGAAAGTAAAGGAGGAGGAATAAGTTAAAAAAGATATTTTAACAGGAGCAGGGGCATTGGTTTTATGAGGAATGGATTTGCGATATTTCTATGTTTCTGTGCATCTGTGACCATATTTGTGATGTTTTCTGTTCAGTTTCTCAATAAAATAGAAGTTAGTCATGCAGTGTCGTGTGGGTTATTTTGTTTGGATCACTGCAGTGGCTGGTGCGCTCAAATGTGCAGTGCACTCTCTGAACAGTAGGTGGCAGTAGCAGAGAGTCAAGCTGCTATTTGCTCAGTTTTTTTTTTTTTTTTTAATTGTATAATTAAAATCCATAATCATCCCCCTCAATCCCCCTTATTTCTTTTAGTACGAAATCCATATTACACACAAATCATGTTATATGTCAGCACATCTCTGATTTAAAAATAATAATAAGGAACATGCACAAAAATATACTTTAAAAGTTTTTTTACATGAAAAAATGCCAGCAATAAGCACAATATATAAATTGAAAAAGTCCATATTACTTCCTATTTTTGAGATAACAAACATATTCCTGAGATCAGATAGAATTCTGCAGATACAAAGTTCAAGTGTCTGCAATCACTTAGTATTTATATAGCAGGTTATATTATTACAATGACAGCACGTCAGTCAGTCTACAGTCTGGGTGTGTCTGAACAAAGTCCTTCAGAACCCTGATTTCAGATGCAAATGTGCCAGTTGGCTGTTGATATTGTGCAGTCAAACACAGCACAGGTGTCCCAGCTTTGTGAAGGTCAATCTTCCTTTTGGCTCTGTTAAAGATGGGGGGGGGGGGGGGGGGGTTTGAGCAGTGTTTGTTATGCGGCCTGTGTGAATAAATTGGCGCTCTGTGGACACACAAGTCTGACTGGCGTATCGGTCTATAGCAACAGCTGTAACAGTATGTCAGCGTGTGTGTGTTAGGGTTAGGGTTAGAAGTCTGACTGGCGTATCGGTCTATAGCAACAGCTGTAACAGTATGTCAGCGTGTGTGTGTTAGGGTTAGGGTTAGAAGTCTGACTGGCGTATCGGTCTATAGCAACAGCTGTAACAGTATGTCAGCATGTGTGCGATTGTGTGTGTGTTTTACATCCGTGCACATCCATGCATGGTCTCCATTCATGCTTACTTGCATTTATATGAATGTCTATGTGTGTTGCACATATGTATGTGTCTGCGTATTCGTATGCACACATGTATGTATCTGCGTGTTCGTATGCACACATGCATGTGTCTGCGTGTTCGTATGCACACATCTGTATGTGTCTGCATGTATATCTGCATGTTTGTGTATGTGTGTACCCTAAGGTACGCATTTCTATATGAGTATGTATGCTTTTTGGGGTTCAACTTTGGCCGTACAGTGTGCTGAACCACAGTCTGGCTCTGCGGGGCTCAGCTGTACCACAGTGCAGGTTTTTGGGGTTCAGTTCTAGCCGTACAGGCTGCAGTACCACAGTGCAGCTCTAGGTGGCGCCGCAGGTCCACGTTGCGCTGGAAGCTGTGTTGGCAGCGGGGGCAGCTGTAGGGGCTGTGACTGCTGTGCTTACGGCTGTGAGTGATGAGATTGGAGCTCTGGCTGAAGGCTTTTCCACACACCGTACACACGTGGGGTTTCTCACCTGAGACAGCAGGGGTATGAAGTCAGTCAGAGGCGTCAAACGGCCCTCCCCTCCCAATCAGCAGGTACTTTAGGACTGGGAAACAAGGTGTGTGTGTGTGTGTGTCTGTTTTGTGTGTGCGTGCATGTTGAATTTAAGTCGGTGACTTAAATGAATCAACTGGGTGCTGGCTTCTGTTGTGATAAATAAGTGTAATTGATAAATAAGTGTTATTAGTTTCTCTGGTACAGGTCATTGGAAAAAGAAATTACTTAATCAATGGCTCTGTCTACTCAACCAATCAGAGCCACAGCTTGTTTGACACATTGTGGTTCTACAGTGCCGCCCCATGTCTGACCTCACACCATGTGCGTCTTATCTGTGCTCTTGAGAGCGTTCGTGTGTCTGTGTGTGCGCACGTTTTTGTGTATGTATGTGTAATTATTTGTGTTTGTGTGTGCGCAAGTTTGTGTTTGCATATATACAGATCCTTTCCAAAAAATTAGAATATCATGGAAAAGTTGTTTTTTTCCCATAATTCCATTCAAAAAGTGAAACTTTCATAGATTATAGATTCATTACACACAAAGTGAAATATTTCTAGCCTTTATTTGTTTCATTTTTCATAATTTTGGCTTACAGCTCCAGAAAACCCCCAAAACAGTATTTCAAGAAATTAGAATAGTGTGTCGAAAATCAGCATTTACTTCAGTTATTTCAGAGAATGAGAGAAGTGGCTTGACTCGAGGAATCTGACAGTTGTAGCCCATGTCCTGGATACGTCTGTACGTGGTGGTTTTTGAAGCACTGACTCCAGCCTCAGTCCAATCCCTCTGCATCTCCGCCAAATTTTGGAATCGTCTTTGCTTGACAATCCGCTGAAGCCTACGGTCATCTCTTTTGCTTGTGCACCTTCTCCTGCCACATTTTCCCCTTCCACTAAACTTTCTATTGATATGCTTGGACACTGCACTCTGTGAACAGCCAGCCTCCTTAGCGATGACCTTTTGTGGCTTACCCATCTTCTGGAGGGTGTCAATGATGGTCTTCTGGCCAATTGTCAAGTCTGCAGTCTTCCCCATACTGAACCAAACTGAGATAAACTTTGCAGGTGTTTTGAGTAAATTAGATGATTAGAGTGTGACACTCAGTCTAAAACATTCATTCTCTGAAATAACTGAAGTAAATGCTGATTTTCGACACACTATTCCAATTTCTTGAAATACTGTTTTGGGGGTTTTCTGGAGCTGTAAGCCAAAATTATGAAAAATGAAACAAAGGCTAGAAATATTTCACTTTGTGTGTAATGAATCTATAATCTATGAACGTTTCACTTTTTGAATGGAATTATGGGAAAAAAAACAACTTTTCCATGATATTCTAATTTTTTGGAAAGGATCTGTATATGCGTGCGTGTTTGCTCCCTGCATGCTCACCTGTGTGTATGTTTGCATTCTGTGTGTGTGTGTGTGTGTGTGTGTGTGTTTATGTGCTCTGTGTGTGTGTGTGTGTGTGTGTGTGTGTCTGTGTGTTTATGTGCTGTGTGTGTGTGTGTTTATGTGCTGTGTGTGTGTGTGTGTGTGTGTGTGTGTGTGTGTGTTTATGTGCTGTGTGTGTGTGTGTGTGTGTGTGTGTGTTTATGTGCTGTGTGTGTGTGTGCTGTGTGTGTGTGTGTGTGTGTGTGTGTGTGTGTGTGTGTGTGTGTGTGTGTGTTTATGTGCTGTGTGTGTGTGTGTGTGTGTGTGTTTATGTGCTGTGTGTGTGTGTGCTGTGTGTGTGTGTGTGTGTGTGTGTGTGTGTGTGTGTGTGTGTGTCCACACACTCACCTGTGTGTATGAAGGTGTGCTTCTTCATGTCTGATTTCTGGTGGAAGCTCTTGCCGCAGTAAGGGCACGGATAGGGACGTGTGTCTGAGTGGATGAGCTGGTGTGTGGAGAGGGTCGAGGAGCGTTTGAAGGTCTTCCCGCACACGTTACAGCCGAAACTGCGCTCCTGTGAACACGCGTGTGGGGATCGTCACGCTATCCTTACCGCATCGGTGCAGCCCTCCCTTTTCACATCATTAATCGATCTTGAGTTTTGTATGGCGACATTTACTTCACAAATTTCCACACAGAGCTTTACAATCTATTAGAGGAACTTCAGAAAAAGTCAGAAAAAGCCAAGTTCAGCCAATGGGGGGAAAACTAACATTATTGCCTGACTGTTTAGAGGGATCAATCTGGAAGGCTTCTGTAAAATGGTGGGATAAACATGATAGATTGGTTATTCTGCCTCCAGAAGCATTATCTATCACAGTATCAGTTAGAATACACTGACCATGACAATGCAATGCATTTAAACATGGTGTACAGGGAGAACAGTGTTTCTGTGTAATGCACACGATGCATTTAAACATGGCGTACAGGGGGAACATTGTTTCTGTGTAATGCACACGATGCATTTAAACATGGCGTACAGGGGAAACATTGTTTCTGTGTAATGCACGCGATGCATTTAAACATGGCGTACAGGGGAAACATTGACACACGATGCAGGGACGGCTCTCTGTTTAGCGTACCTTAACTCTGCAGTGGATACTCAGATCTGGCCTGAACGCATATGATTGGTCGCAGGCATTGCTGTATGTAACCAATGGGATGGGGAGCCTGCGAACATGTGATCTCTGCAAATGAGCCTGCAGGCAAGCAGCCGGGGTGAACACCTAAGAGAAGAAACAAACAGAATCAGGAGTGTGTGTGTGTGTGTGTGTGTGAGAGAGTGAGCGTGAGCGTGTGCGTGTGCGTGAGCGTGCGCGAGTGTGTGTATGCATGTTTGCATGTGTGTGGTGTGAGTGCGAGTAAATGTGTGTGCGTGTGTCCTGTGTGCGTGCGTATGCATGTGTTTGTTTGCCTGTGTGCGTTTGCATGTGTGCGTGTTTGTGCATGTATGTGCGTGTTATCATCTGTGTGTGTGTTTGCATGTTTATTTACGTGTTTGCGTGTGTGTGCGTGCATGTGTCCGTGTTTGTTTGCGTGTGTGCGTGTTTGCGTGTGGGCATGAACAAAAATGAACCAACAGACCATCCTGTCCAGATGGCGCTGTAGTACACACCTCCTCACACCTGGGGCGCTGTGCACTGGGAGTCTTCAGGTTGAGCTGACGGCTGCTCAGCTCCCGATCGCTGCGTTCTGTCGCCCCCTGGCGGTGGCTCAGGAAAGTGTGCAGCAGATGCTCCAATTCTCTCTCTCTCTCGGAGTTCCCTGGGCAGAGCACAGGCCAGCGGGGCATCGGCACGGGTGGATCTGTGGCACGGCCCGGCCTTTCTGAGGGGCAGAAGGCACAGGCATGTTGGTTATGTTTCATTTTCCTAGTTTAACCCTTTAAGGTGTGAGATCACAAATATGTGATTTAAAAACATTCTAATGCTGATGTAAGAATTACCATTAAGCAATGCAGTTCTAGAACACTGACTTAGAATTTTGAAACAAAAAACATTCTAATGGCAGCAGTAAGGTTAAATAGAATAGAATAACTTTTATTTTCCTAGGAGAACCTAGGGGCACCCAGTAAGGCTGACTGAACCAATAGGAGCAGCCGGTAAGGCTGAATGAGCCAATGGGAGCCTCCATCCCTTTGGACTAAAGAAACGGGCTGAAGCCCTCAGAGTTTAAACGTAGCTAAAGCGCATCAGGGATGTGGGTGTGTACCTGGCCAGTCTATCTGAGTTTAAACGTAGCTAAAATGTGTCGGGGATGTGGGTGTGTACCTGGCCAGTGTGTCTCAGTTTAAACGTAGCTAAAGCGCGTCAGGGATGTGGGTGTGTACCTGGAGGCCATTGTGCGCACAGGTTAACGTACAGCGTTCCATGGGGGGACGACAGCATGGGGTTCACACGCACTGTGGGTGGGGCCACCGCTGTCATGGTAACCGCTGTCCTGGTAACCCCTTCAGTAGGGTGGGTGGGGTTGGCATCCTCAGGGGCGGGGCTCCTGTGAGATGGTAGCTCTGGTGGCAGGAAGTGCCCTTGTGATTGGGTGGACCCAGACCGTGACGTGTGAGCCCCGCCCCTTTTGCTCTTGACCAGGAAGGAGCGAGGCATTCTGGGATAGTTGAGCAGGTGGAACGACCCCAGCGGGAGGCAATCGCTGCTTAGCCTGAATAAATCTGCAAAACACAAGCACTGCTTAGCCTGAATAAATCTGCAAAACACAAGCACTGCTTAGCCTGAATAAATCTGCAAAACACAAGCACTGCTTAGCCTGAATAAATCTGCAAAACACAAGCACTGCTTAGCCTGAATAAATCTGCAAAACACAAGCACTGCTTAGCCTGAATAAATCTGCAAAACACAAGCACTGCTTAGCCTGAATAAATCTGCAAAACACAAGCACTGCTTAGCCTGAATAAATCTGCAAAACACAAGCACTGCTTAGCCTGAATAAATCTGCAAAACACAAGCACTGCTTAGCCTGAATAAATCTGCAAAACACAAGCACTGCTTAGCCTGAATAAATCTGCAAAACACAAGCACTGCTTAGCCTGAATAAATCTGCAAAACACAAGCACTGCTTAGCCTGAATAAATCTGCAAAACACAAGCACTGCTTAGCCTGAATAAATCTGCAAAACACAAGCACTGCTTAGCCTGAATAAATCTGCAAAACACAAGCACTGCTTAGCCTGAATAAATCTGCAAAACACAAGCACTGCTTAGCCTTAATAAATCTGCAAAACACAAGCACTGCTTAGCCTTAATAAATCTGCAAAACACAAGCACTGCTTAGCCTGAATAAATCTGCAAAACACAGGCACTGCTTAGCCTGAATAAATCTGCAAAACACAAGCACCGCTTAGCCTGAATAAATCTGCAAAACACAGGCACTGCTTAGCCTGAATAAATCTACTAAACACAAGCACCGCTTAGCCTGAATAAATCTGCAAAACAAACACCGCTTAGGGCCAAAACATACCTCACACAAATACGCGAACGTGGACGCTTCAAGCTACGCAAACCGTTTTTCTTTTGCCATGACATTTGTGAAAGACAAATCAGAGGAAAGCACAGATTGAACAAAAAAGTTCTTTACTGTTGTTGCTGCTATAGCGTCCCTCGCTGCAACGCTCTGGCTTGTCTTTCACAAATGTCATGACAAAAAAAAACTGTTCGCGTCTCTCGAAGCGTCCACGTTCACGTATTTGTGTGAGGTATGTTTCGGCCCTTAGCCTGAATAAATCTGCAAAACACAGGCACTGCTTAGCCTGAATAGTGATTACACTGCTTAGTCTGATTACATCTGCAAAATACAAGCACTGCTTAGCCTGAATAAATCTGAATAAATCCACCATGAATACGCAAGTCAGTGTGCACAAGCACTGCTTAGATAGATCTAATAACCCTGATTCACAATTAATACGCAAATCATTCACCATCAAAGCGCATTTAATACATCTGATTCATAATTGAAACACAAATAAGTGTTCCTCATTGCTTGGAATTGAAAAAAAAAGGAACAATTTACCAAGTGACTTATTACTCTCATCTCAATAATGCTATAATAAGGCTTCTTCAAAAGCCCCCCATTCAGTACACGTATATAAACGGCTATTTACAAAAATGGAATAAAACATTCTGCACTCTGCAATTAAAAAAAATTAAATGGACTGAAAAACTGGTTTGAAACTGAATTCGAGAATCGGTGTGTCCAGAAATATGAGGTAGGCTACTGTATGAAATCATTCTAGTGGATTCAAGCACAAACAATTATGATGTGAATTAAGCATATAGTCTTGCTTCAGTATCAATTTCGTTCTAGAAAAATACAGCAGGACTAATTTTGAAACGAGTCTGTCATATGATGTACAAATGGGAGCCAAAATGCTTACAATTGTATAATGTGGCTGTACCTACATGCTGAATGTGACCTTTGGAAAAATATTTGGATTGACATGTTAATTGCTCAGTTGTCCTGTGTGTGTTAAATGGTGTAAGCCAGGGGTGTCAAGATCCGGTCCTGGAGGGCCGCAGTGTCTGCTGGTTTTTGGTGCGTTTAAGCACAAGTGATTAATTTAAGTCACTAATTGGCTAAGAAGTCCACACACCTTGTTCTCAATGCTTTAACTGGGTGCTGATTGAAAGGAAACCACAAATACCTGTGACACTGCGGCCCTCCAGGACTGGAGTTTGACACCCCTGGTGTAAGCCCATCTTATGAAACCAAGCCTGAGGAAGAACTTCTTGAAACTGTGAAACTGAACCTGTTGTGCCAATACCCTTTAAATTAAGGTCAACTGATGTCACCTGACCCTAACCCACAATCAGCTCTGGTCTCTGCACGAGATATCTCGTGCACGCAGCTTCGTATTCCACACAACACATTGAGCTTAACGAAGTCGAGTCCTCGTTGAATACGGTGAGCTGTAAGCACTGTGTGTGATCGTTCTTTGTTTTTTCTGCACAGCTGCAGTCAAGGCCGTTTCAACACCGGAGCGCACCTGTAGATAATACGCTTTTGTTAAGAGTATCAAAAAGCTGGGCGGGAATTTCGGCTGCGCGCACAAACCCACAAACCCACAAAGGCAGCAACTGCAATCCGAAAAATATTTAATTAAAGACAGACTTCGTTTGTCAAATTGACTAAAACACTAAAAATCCAGGCACGGGGAGTTAAGTGTCATGGCAAAGATGTCCTGTAAACTGAAAACCCAGTTAGAATTCTGCCGTTTTTTTATGCATTGCCATAATTCAATTAGACCGCCTTCATGAAATGTCTCATTTCTTAAATGGTTACTTCTAGATGTTTTGGAAAACAATGTTACGTGATGAACAATGTTCTGTGATTACAGTGAGAACAGTGGGTGCACTCCTCCGCGATGATCGCTTTTTTCACAGTGGGGTGGGTGTCTGTGCGTCACCCACAGGCTACTTCAAAACCGCTATCCCAACACACAAACCAAACCGCTGGAATAATTAAAACTTCTGATTGAAATACTTTACCCCCGCCAAATACAATATACAACCACTGGTTAGTGGTCGAAAATTATATAATTATAGTGTAGAATAATTAAGAAGTGATTAAGACCCAAAATATTTTTGTGTTTGATCGTTTTTTTTAAGGCCACTTGATTTAAATGTAGCCTAACTTATTTCTGACTGCCAACTTCGACTACAATTCACACAATTTCCCACCGATACATTGTCACTATTGCAAATATTAGTGGTGTGTGCTAACTGCTTTTATTTTGTTCCGCCGATTACAGTATACAGTTCCTTCCAAACCGCATAAAAAGCTAAATTGATTATGGACAAACTGTTAAATTCTTTACTTGGCAACATGCCACATTGAAATAATAACAGTATTTTTTTATTTATTTATATGCATAAACTGTAAACAAGTTTTTTAAATAAAGGCAATTTTTTTGTATCCGAATACTAGTATAACAAATTTGTATAAGTAGTCTACTATTTCTCAACAATCCACTTAACGGCAACAGACTGTGTATCAAACAAACCGCTATTCTGAAATGGTTGAGAATTGTATCACCTTTTAACACCTTCACTCACCAAAAAAGAAATAACTTTTCGTGGCTTTTCAGCGTTATTGTGCGCTCTTTCCAGAAATTTCTAAATCAATTTCTGATCAGCATTGGCTATGCTACTAGGAATATATAGCATTAACATTCTAAATATAATTGAGGAGCTTAAGTTAGGGATTACCAAAGGTCAATACTTACCAAGTAATGTTAGATTTTACTGTCACCAAGGCATCAAATGTCCATGTAAAACTAAAGTCATTTAGCCAAATAGAACAATGTATTTTAAATATATCGAGTCATTATTTTTCTGAGCTTTGATGTTTCCCCAAACAAACTTATTAATTAATCTTTTTGATCAATTGGCTCTAGTTTCAAACTATTTTCTTGAAGGGTAGCGCATGATCACCAGCGCGTTTTTCGCAGGTTAGATTCAACTCGCAGAGTTGAAGCTGGAAGGGCGCGCGCTGCACCTTTTAAACACGCGGCTGTTCAGACCATAGACATGTGTGTATATATACGCTCTATGGTTCAGACCACAACCAGCTTCCTTTCCACGAAGCGCTATCCAGCTGCGCGTGCAAAACGGGCAGTGGCTTTGGAATAAGGATGCTTTTATTTTAATGAAACGCATTGATGCTATAGCTGCCAATTGAAATGTGCAGACGGAATAGCATTGTTATGGTAATGTTTCTTTCACTGATCCGTTAGATTATGCACGATACTGAAGTTGTGTTGCTAACCATCCTTGGTTATTGTTAAGCACTACGCCTGTACAAAAAGAAACACTGGTTAGGGCTATAGCTCTATTTTAGCACTGCTTTCAAGCTTAAATAAGAGCAATCTAATAATAATATAGATTATGGTGAAATCGGACTACCCCAATAACTGCCGAGCGTAGAATTGTACCTTTCTGTTCACATATTCTAAATTTGTGAGATACCAAGCTTATCTAGAAATGCTATGTTCCATATGTCAACATATGGTACTGTGCCCTTCTAACCTATTCACTCCCTCGATATGTGTGAGCAAAAATACTGTACAACAAATGATACAACTACTGAATTACATTTTAATTCTCACACATCAAAAAATATTGTACTCAATTAAAAGGAATCAAGCAAAACAATTTAATCAAGTTGGGGAGGAAAAAAAGTCTAAAATATCCACATCCGACCTTTCAGCACTTTTTGCACCCATGCATGCTTTAACAAGATTAACACTACAGTCTTCTGCAGTGCTTTATGATTCTTATATTAGGTGAGCTCTTTGACCATTCCTGAATCCTTCAATATCCTTCAGATCCTTTGTTCTGGGCTGGTGGACAATTTAAACCACACATTTTCAATCAAGTTCAAGTGTGGAGACTGACCATTGCAGAAGAGTAATTTTGTGGTCAGTTATCCATTTCTCTGTCTATTTTGAGGTATATTTGGGATCGTTGTCTTGCTGAAAAACCTATTTGAGGAAAGGTTTGAGCTTCTTGGCAGAGATAACCAGGTTTCTGGCCAGAATGTCTTTAGTACTTGCTAGAGCTCCTGATTCCGTTGACCTTAACACAAGCCCCAGGACCGTCCGGGGCAGAACACCGCCATAACATCAAATATCCATCACCATATTTCACCATAGATATGACACCCTTTTTGACATAATTGTCCTTCTGACACCAAAGCCACCATTGGTGTGAGTGACCACAAAGCTCAATTTTGGTCCCAATTGAATATGACACACGGCTTCATTCAAAGATCCATCTCCAGATGCTTGTTTTTGTCAACATACGACCAGGACTCTAGATCTCAAACTTTGCTGCTTGAGGTTTTCTTTGCTGCACCGTCCCTGGGGAAGGATGCACCAGGCAAGTTTATCACTTTCTCAGTTATTAACCTAATAGTGGAAAATAGTATCTTTTAGTTTTTATTCATTTGTTTGTAACCATCTCCTCAATCGTAGCAGTAGAGAACGTTTTGCTTGGTTTCTTCTGTGGGTTCTTTGCCGTTCCCCGTGGTGATGGATGCCGCTATGTGTAGGGTTAGGGTAAGGGTAAGGGTAAGGGTTAGGGTTATGGTTTTACATGCGTTAGGCTCATTTATGTCCAGAGAGCCACGGGAGGCAACATTACAGTTTGGATTGGATTGAGATTAAATTTTTAAAGTTGTAATTTATTTAAGGCAGATTTATTTTTTATTCATTTTATTTCAAATAATTAATCAGGTTTTGAATAACTATGACATATCTTTTTGCAGTGAAAAATATTACTTATTAAAATGTTTTTCTATGAACAGTAGTAGCATAATAGTTTGTAGTAGCAATATTCAATGTTTTTTGAGCATACTTTATTGCTCTTTACCTGTATTGTTTATTTTATAATAATAATAATACCTTGCATTTATATAGCGCCTTTCTCGATACTCAAAGCGCTTACAGTGATGAGGGGGAAACTCGCCTGTTTATGCAGCCTTTGCTCATATTTATAAAGGGTGACTGTGAAGAGCTTTGGAGGGCATTGTATTTATTAATTGAATGCAAAATTCTAGCATAATAATCAGTTGAGATTTTCAAGGTTTAGTGTAGCTAAATAGCCTACTAAACATCTCTAGATCATTATATGCCAAAGCTCTAGAACTATCAGTGTTCTCCAAACATTAGGACATTTAGCACCAATATAACATGTTCCATGTGTCACTTAGTAACTGTCGAAACATTTCCATCAGCTGTTTCAAAGACACGATTGTGCTTTGAAAGTGAAGAACTTTTCTGCAATGGTGTTTCGGGGGGTTGCCAAGGGGCTCTCAGGGAGAAATGACCCGTACCCCTCATTTGAGGAGTTGAAAGGGGGAGAGAGAGAGAGAGAGAGAGCGTGAGAGAGAGAGAGAGAGAGAGAGAGAGAGCGCGAGCATCTAAATGAGTAGGCCAGGGTTTAGTCATTCAGAGAAAAAACAGCAGTGTGTGAATAGTGTGATATGTGTGATATTGTTCTGCGTTGCTTCACCTGAGCAACAATATGGCTGACATTACATAGCGAGGTGTGGGTAGAGAGAGAGAGAGAGAGAGAGAGATGTTAGATGGAAAGTGAGTGATGTGGGTAGAGAGAGATAGATGAGTAAGGTAGAGAGAGAGAGAGAAGCTATAGAGGGAATGCACTCTAACCCAATGTGCTAATGCGCCTGGCGGTGGGGAAAGTTTTTGGTGGGTGATTTGACCACATCTGCCTCACAGTGATCTATGTGTAAGAGAGGACTCTGCCTCACAGTGATCTATGTGTAAGAGAGGACTCTGCCTCACAGTGATCTATGTGTAAGAGAGGACTCTGCCTCACAGTGATCTATGTGTAAGAGAGGACTCTGCCTCACAGTGATCTATGTGTAAGAGAGGACTCTGCCTCACAGTGATCTATGTGTAAGAGAGGACTCTGCCTCACAGTGATCTATGTGTAAGAGAGGACTCTGCCTCACAGTGATCTATGTGTAAGAGAGGACTCTGCCTCACAGTGATCTATGTGTAAGAGAGGACTCTGCCTCACAGTGATCTATGTGTAAGAGAGGACTCTGCCTCACAGTGATCTATGTGTAAGAGAGGACTCTGCCTCACAGTGATCTATGTGTAAGAGAGGACTCTGCCTCACAGTGATCTATGTGTAAGAGAGGACTCTGCCTCACAGTGATCTATGTGTAAGAGAGGGCATAACACTGAGGGTTGACACATACGTACATATGACACAGTGACACCACAGTCATAGACCTGCACGCATACCACAACACACAATCTCACACCGGAACACTGAAATAACACAATCTCACACCGGAACACCTGAAATAGCACAATTTCACACCGGAACACTGATATAACACAATCTCACACCGGAACGCTGCAATAACACAATCTCACACCGGAACACTGCAATAACACAATCTCACACCGGAACACTGAAATAACACAATTTCACACCGGAACACTGATATAACACAATCTCACACCGGAACGCTGATATAACACAATCTCACACCGGAACACTGCAACAACACAATCTCACACCGGAACACTGAAATAACACAATTTCACACCGGAACACTGATATAACACAATCTCACACCGGAACGCTGATATAACACAATCTCACACCGGAACACTGCAACAACACAATCTCACACCGGAACACTGAAATAACACAATTTCACACCGGAACACTGATATAACACAATCTCACACCGGAACACTGATATAACACAATCTCACACCGGAACGCTGATATAACACAATCTCACACCGAACACTGCAATAACACAATCTCACACCGGAACACTGAAATAACACAATTTCACACCGGAACACTGATATAACACAATCTCACACCGGAACACTGATATAACACAATCTCACACCGGAACGCTGATATAACACAATCTCACACCGGAACACTGCAATAACACAATCTCACACCGGAACACACGGACATACCTGATCATAACCCCATCGTTAACAAACGAGCACGAATCCAACCGTACATCACATTCAGTTACAGCACAAGCGTACCTACACACAAACCACACTTAAAATGCCACATACTGTACATCAAATGAAAACCTCAGAAAGCACACTGTGTATGAGAATTTAGTGTAAATGTTTATTTTTTTCATCATTCTCTTGATGTACAGAACACTGAAATGTTTCATATTATAACCATCATCATCATCATCATCATCATCTTAATTATCATCATTGTAAAACTGCAAGAGAGTGAACAGCGTTTAGGTTATCTGATGGAACTGCAGCAATCAATGTCAATGTCAGTTACTGTAATAAGGACAATGGTGATAACAACATTGATATTGAAATTGATCACCATTATGACATCACAACTGGATGATACCAGGCATCTCATCTCTATAGCAACGTAATTCACAGTGCTCTGGACACAGTCTGACCTCAAACCCAGACTCTGTGCGGGACCTTGTCTCGTAATCAAGGGACGTTCTCTCTCAGCCAATCATCTTTCGAGTTTGTTCCTAAAGTGCTGTACTGGACTGGAGTGCTTGGGGAGAGTGAAGTGGACTGTGTTGGCACTTGTCAGTGGCGATATACCAACCCATTAATCCCATCCAAATATATGCCCCATCCCAAATACAGTATATGCCCCATCCCAAATACAGTATATGCCCCATCCCAAATACAGTATATGCCCCATCCCAAATACAGTATATGCCCCATCCCAAATACAGTATATGCCCCATCCCAAATACAGTATATGCCCCATCCCAAATACAGTATATGCCCCATCCCAAATACAGGGGCCACTGGCTCCCACCCCTGGGAGGGCTTCCCTCCATGGCTCTCAACAAAGTTGGGTTCGTTAATTGGAGACCAGAGTCAAGCCCCTCTTCTGGGTCAAAGTGTTGTATTGTCTGCTGTTTTTCTGTGTTACTTCAGGTCTAAGGTCTTTAATTTGAGTTGAATGGCCTGAGGACAGGAGGGTATCTGTGTAGGGTACGGAGGCTGTCAAATGGTCAAACCCTAAAGGAAAGGGTCTTTCAAAACCTCACAGTGGGATGTAGGAGGCCCAAGGCCTTTAGACACTTCTGTCCTAGATGGGCCATTTGCACGTCTCTATGGAGCTACCGACCATAGTCAGCACTGGTACGGTCCTATGGAGCTACCGACCATAGTCAGCACTGGTACGGTCCTATGGAGCTACCGACCATAGTCAGCACTGGTACGGTCCGGATTCGATCAGAGATTGTGGGGCTCATCCATGTATCACAGCGTGGTGCTTTAACCGAATGAGCCACAGCGTGGTGCTTTAACCGAATGAGCCACAGCGTGGTGCTTTAACCGAATGAGCCACAGCGTGGTGCTTTAACCGAATGAGCCACAGCGTGGTGCTTTAACCGAATGAGCCACAGCGTGGTGCTTTAACCGAATGAGCCACAGCGTGGTGCTTTAACCGAATGAGCCACAGCGTGGTGCTTTAACCGAATGAGCCACAGCGTGGTGCTTTAACCGAATGAGCCACAGCGTGGTGCTTTAACCGAATGAGCCACAGCGTGGTGCTTTAACCGAATGAGCCACAGCGTGGTGCTTTAACCGAATGAGCCACAGCGTGGTGCTTTAACCGAATGAGCCACAGCGTGGTGCTTTAACCGAATGAGCCACAGTGTGGTGCTTTAACCGAATGAGCCACAGCGTGGTGCTTTATCCGAATGAGCCACAGCGTGGTGCTTTAACCGAATGAGCCACAGTGTGGTGCTTTATCCGAATGAGCCACAGCGTGGTGCTTTAACCGAATGAGCCACAGCGTGGTGCTTTAACCGAATGAGCCACAGCGTGGTGCTTTAACCGAATGAGCCACAGCGTGGTGCTTTAACCGAATGAGCCACAGCGTGGTGCTTTAACCGAATGAGCCACAGCGTGGTGCTTTAACCGAATGAGCCACAGCGTGGTGCTTTAACCGAATGAGCCACAGCGTGGTGCTTTAACCGAATGAGCCACAGCGTGGTGCTTTAACCGAATGAGCCACAGCGTGGTGCTTTAACCGAATGAGCCACAGCGTGGTGCTTTAACCGAATGAGCCACAGCGTGGTGCTTTAACCGAATGAGCCACAGTGTGGTGCTTTAACCGAATGAGCCACAGCGTGGTGCTTTATCCGAATGAGCCACAGCGTGGTGCTTTAACCGAATGAGCCACAGTGTGGTGCTTTATCCGAATGAGCCACAGCGTGGTGCTTTAACCGAATGAGCCACAGCGTGGTGCTTTAACCGAATGAGCCACAGCGTGGTGCTTTAACCGAATGAGCCACAGCGTGGTGCTTTAACCGAATGAGCCACAGCGTGGTGCTTTAACCGAATGAGCCACAGCGTGGTGCTTTAACCGAATGAGCCACAGCGTGGTGCTTTAACCGAATGAGCCACAGCGTGGTGCTTTAACCGAATGAGCCACAGCGTGGTGCTTTAACCGAATGAGCCACAGCGTGGTGCTTTAACCGAATGAGCCACAGCGTGGTGCTTTAACCGAATGAGCCACAGCGTGGTGCTTTAACCGAATGAGCCACAGCGTGGTGCTTTAACCGAATGAGCCACAGCGTGGTGCTTTATCCGAATGAGCCACAGCGTGGTGCTTTATCCGAATGAGCCACAGCGTGGTGCTTTAACCGAATGAGCCACAGCGTGGTGCTTTAACCGAATGAGCCACAGCGTGGTGCTTTAACCGAATGAGCCACAGCGTGGTGCTTTAACCGAATGAGCCACAGCGTGGTGCTTTAACCGAATGAGCCACAGCGTGGTGCTTTAACCGAATGAGCCACAGCGTGGTGCTTTAACCGAATGAGCCACAGCGTGGTGCTTTAACCGAATGAGCCACAGCGTGGTGCTTTAACCGAATGAGCCACAGCGTGGTGCTTTAACCGAATGAGCCACAGCGTGGTGCTTTAACCGAATGAGCCACAGCGTGGTGCTTTAACCGAATGAGCCACAGCGTGGTGCTTTAACCGAATGAGCCACAGCGTGGTGCTTTAACCGAATGAGCCACAGCGTGGTGCTTTAACCGAATGAGCCACAGCGTGGTGCTTTAACCGAATGAGCCACAGCGTGGTGCTTTAACCGAATGAGCCACAGCGTGGTGCTTTAACCGAATGAGCCACAGCGTGGTGCTTTAACCGAATGAGCCACAGTGTGGTGCTTTATCCGAATGAGCCACAGCGTGGTGCTTTAACCGAATGAGCCACAGCGTGGTGCTTTAACCGAATGAGCCACAGCGTGGTGCTTTAACCGAATGAGCCACAGTGTGGTGCTTTATCCGAATGAGCCACAGCGTGGTGCTTTAACCGAATGAGCCACAGCGTGGTGCTTTAACCGAATGAGCCACAGCGTGGTGCTTTAACCGAATGAGCCACAGTGTGGTGCTTTAACCGAATGAGCCACAGTGTGGTGCTTTAACCGAATGAGCCACAGCGTGGTGCTTTAACCGAATGAGCCACAGCGTGGTGCTTTAACCGAATGAGCCACAGCGTGGTGCTTTAACCGAATGAGCCACAGTGTGGTGCTTTAACCGAATGAGCCACAGCGTGGTGCTTTAACCGAATGAGCCACAGTGTGGTGCTTTAACCGAATGAGCCACAGTGTGGTGCTTTAACCGAATGAGCCACAGCGTGGTGCTTTATCCGAATGAGCCACAGCGTGGTGCTTTAACCGAATGAGCCACAGTGTGGTGCTTTAACCGAATGAGCCACAGCGTGGTGCTTTAACCGAATGAGCCACAGTGTGGTGCTTTAACCGAATGAGCCACAGTGTGGTGCTTTAACCGAATGAGCCACAGCGTGGTGCTTTATCCGAATGAGCCACAGCGTGGTGCTTTAACCGAATGAGCCACAGCGTGGTGCTTTAAACCGAATGAGCCACAGCGTGGTGCTTTAACCGAATGAGCCACAGCGTGGTGCTTTAACCGAATGAGCCACAGCGTGGTGCTTTAACCGAATGAGCCACAGCGTGGTGCTTTATCCGAATGAGCCACAGCGTGGTGCTTTAACCGAATGAGCCACAGTGTGGTGCTTTAACCGAATGAGCCACAGCGTGGTGCTTTAACCGAATGAGCCACAGCGTGGTGCTTTAACCGAATGAGCCACAGCGTGGTGCTTTAACCGAATGAGCCACAGCGTGGTGCTTTAACCGAATGAGCCACAGCGTGGTGCTTTAACCGAATGAGCCACAGCGTGGTGCTTTAACCGAATGAGCCACAGTGTGGTGCTTTAACCGAATGAGCCACAGCGTGGTGCTTTAACCGAATGAGCCACAGCGTGGTGCTTTAACCGAATGACAACAGGCTGACAGCCAACTTTCACACCATACAAGATATCAGGCCCTTACTGCAAAATGGTACCAAAATAATTCCTTCTGCTACATCAACGGCTCATTCGTATGTTTATATCTGCCTTTTATCGTTTCCTGTCATGTTCTTGGAATGCTAGCTAATTGTCAAGGTAAGGAACAACATCTTCCAACGCCTATATGATTGGAATACATTTTGGAACATTCTCAATATACTAAATCTGAAGGCAGCCTTTATGCTTCTGACCTTTGACCACAGTAGGGGGGTGACTTTTTTAAATTGGGGAAAGGGGGGCAAAAACTGGATATTAGTTATTTTGTACTGTACAGCAGAGCTCCAGTTTTTGAAGATTAAATCACAAACTGGATACAAAACCTTATAGATGCCAGTGTAGATACGCTTTCATTTGCTGTGGTTTGGGCATAGTTATTTGACCTTTGTTTAGTTATTTGACCAAAAAGATTTGGCAATGCAGAGACTTTCTTAGTTCCTTTTCTTTTTGTTCTTTATGTAAGAGATTCAACCGAGTTTAGCCTCCATTTTGTTTTTCTTAACAAACAAAAACATAAAATAGTTCAGTGTGCAGTATATATATATTTTATCTATGAACATCATCTAGCTGTAGTTCTCTATTATATCATATGTATTAGACCATGCTTTTCTCCTTGTTTCTAACACCGTGTGTAAGGGGAACCTCTCTTACCGAAGCCCTCAGTAAAATGGCTGCCTCTCTCTCTCACTAACACTGTGTGTAAGGGGAACCTCTCTTACCGAAGCCCTCAGTAAAATGGCTGCTTCTCTCTCTCTCACTAACACCGTGTGTAAGGGGAACCTCTCTCACCGAAGCCCTCAGTAAAATGGCTGCTTCTCTCTCTCTCACTAACACTGTGTGTAAGGGGAACCTCTCTCACCGAAGCCCTCAGTAAAATGGCTGCTTCTCTCTCTCTCACTAACACTGTGTGTAAGGGGAACCTCTCTCACCGAAGCCCTCAGTAAAATGGCTGCTTCTCTCTCTCTCACTAACACTGTGTGTTAGGGGAACCTCTCTCACCGAAGCCCTCAGTAAAATGGCTGCTTCTCTCTCTCTCACTAACACTGTGTGTAAGGGGAACCTCTCTCACCGAAGCCCTCAGTAAAATGGCTGCTTCTCTCTCTCTCACTAACACTGTGTGTAAGGGGAACCTCTCTCACCGAAGCCCTCAGTAAAATGGCTGCTTCTCTCTCTCTCACTAACACTGTGTGTAAGGGGAACCTCTCTCACCGAAGCCCT
>CM056381.1:5323008-5325508 GCA_029718625.1 Synaphobranchus kaupii | reverse complement strand
TGAGGTCAGTAATGTGTCAATGCCACAGTGAGGTCAGTACTGTGTCAGTGCCGCAGTGAGATCAGTACTGTGTCAGTGCCGCAGTGAGGTCAGTACTGTGTCGGTGCCGCAGTGAGGTCAGTACTGTGTCGGTGTCTCCGCAGTGGGGTCAGTAATGTGTCAGTGTCACAGTGGGGTCAGTAATGTGTCAGTGCCACAGTGAGGTCAGTACTGTGTCAGTGCCACAGTGAGGTCAGTACTGTGTCAGTGCCGCAGTGAGGTCAGTACTGTGTCAGTGCCACAGTGAGGTCAGTAATGTGTCAGTGCCACAGTGAGGTCAGTAATGTGTCAGTGCCACAGTGAGGTCAGTAATGTGTCAGTTCCGCAGTGAGGTCAGTAATGTGTCAGTGCCGCAGTGAGGTCAGTAATGTGTCAGTGCCACAGTGAGGTCAGTAATGTGTCAGTTCCGCAGTGAGGTCAGTAATGTGTCAGTGCCGCAGTGAGGTCAGTACTGTGTCAGTGCCGCAGTGAGGTCAGTAATGTGTCAGTGCCACAGTGGGGTCAGTAATGTGTCAGTGCCGCAGTGAGGTCAGTACTGTGTCAGTGCCGCAGTGAGGTCAGTACTGTGTCAGTGCCGCAGTGAGGTCAGTACTGTGTCAGTGCCGCAGTGAGGTCAGTAATGTGTCAGTGCCACAGTGAGGTCAGTAATGTGTCAGTGCCGCAGTGGGGTCAGTAATGTGTCAGTGCCACAGTGAGGTCAGTAATGTGTCAGTGCCGCAGTGAGGTCAGTACTGTGTCAGTGCTGCAGTGAGGTCAGTAATGTGTCAGTGCCGCAGTGAGGGTCAGTAATGTGTCAGTGCCACAGTGAGGTCAGTAATGTGTCAGTGCTGCAGTGAGGTCAGTAATGTGTCAGTGCCACAGTGAGGTCAGTAATGTGTCAGTGCTTACCTGGCTCTCCAGTTGCTGGGCGGTTAGTTTGAGCTCACGGAGCTCTGCCTGTGTCTGGGCCTCTCGCAGACGGACACCATCAGCTTGTCCTGCAGCTCGTTCAGGGCGTTCTTCTTTGGGGACTCCTTTCTGTGCCCGCCCCCGGCCCCCCGGGACATGTGGTGCTGGGACAGGACAGCCCACAGTAACTAATCACACTAAATACACCCCCGGGACTTGTGAATCACACTAAAAACACTGTGGCGTTATTCTGAGCAAATGTCAAATTCAATTTCTCACATTATAGCAGTTTCCTCTTTCTCCTTCCCAAACACACCCTACTGCAGTCTCCTTCTCTACCCCTCCCTCCCTATATCCCCCTCTCACTCTCTCTCTCCCTCTCTCTGTCCTTCCTCTCTCCCCCCTCCCCCCCCCCTCTCACTCTCTCTCTCCCTCTCTCTGTCCTTCCTCTCTCCCCCCTCCCCCCCCTCTCACTCTCTCTCTCCCTCTCTCTGTCCCTTCCTCTCTCCCCCCCCTCCCCCCCCCCCCCCTCTCACTCTCTCTCTCCCTCTCTCTGTCCTTCCTCTCTCCCCCCTCCACCCCCCCCCCCCCCCTCTCTCTCCCTCTCTCTCGTACCTGCCAGCGCTGGTTGAGGTCTGCCACAGAGTCTCTCATCTCTCTGAACGAGTGAAGAGTCTCCAGCTCTCTCAGCTTCACCAGCTTCTAGCTCCTCCTGCAGCTGTGCAACATTGGTCTCATCCGGCAGCGAGCTGCTCCGCTGCACACACACACACACACACACACACACACAGTATACACACACACACACACACAGTATATACAAACACACACACACACACACACACACACACACACACATACAGTATACACACACACATACACACACACACACAGTATACACACACACACACACACACACACACACACAGTAGTTCTGCAGGTTAGCACAGTGCTGCCGGGGCACACTCCTCCCTGCTCCTCGGTGTGGTTGCTGCGGTGGGGGGGTTGGGGTGGGGGGGTGGGGTGGAGTTGGTGTGCTGCTGAGACGGGGTGGTGGGCTCAGTGGGTTTCACTCTCGGGGGGCTGGAGATGCGCTCCCCCTGCCTGTCAGCATTTCTCTCTCACAGCAAGGCCATGTGGTGAACCCCACTTTCTAGGAACCAGGGGGCCTCAGATGGGGGGGGATACAATGGGGGGGAGAGAGGAGAGGAGAGGAGAGGTGGGGCTGTTTGGCATTTAGGCATCGTTTCATTTAATCTCTCTCTCTGTAAATCTCTCTCTCTGTAAACCTGAGGCCTCCTTTATCTCTGTGCTTTTCTCATGAGAACTCCACCTCCTTCACATTTCCAAGAGGAGGTTCTCCAAAGTTCTAAGCCAGTGTTCTAGAACTCCATTGCAGTAGTGATTGTTGCATCAGCATTAGAATGTTCAGTTGAGAACATTCCAATCACGTATTTGTGATCTCACGCCGTCGTTAGGGTTAAGAGCCTTCAGTAACTCGTGGGAAATGGATAAACCCTGAAGTCTGAGGTGTGACACTGAGTGATGGACCCAACCCTCTGTGGGTTTGACA
>CM056381.1:5294651-5322508 GCA_029718625.1 Synaphobranchus kaupii | reverse complement strand
ACGCCAGAGCATGTTATTTTAGAGTGGAGTTTCTGGGTCAAAAGACTCTTAATTCACATTATAATAATGTTATAATAACCCCCATGACGTTTCCTCAGAAGTGCTTCAAAATTAGAACTTTATTTCCAGAAGTAATTGCCCATCGTTTTTTATAAAGATCAGCTATATCTTAATTTTGACCAGCTAAATATAGCTGTTGATAATCTCTGGATGTGATCATGTTGCTGGGAGCTGGGAAACCATCTGATCTTCTCTGGAGGCGGGGAGGACTGGATGTGAGACGTTTGTTCTTTTTAAGGAGAGAGAGAGGGGTGGGTAATGGGTAGGAAAAATCTTAGAATACATCCTTACTCTTTTTCTGACACAGCTTACGTTCCTCTTACATACAATCTATTTATACAGCTGGATATTTACTGAAGCACTTCAGACTCAGTACTTTTGCTCATTACGGCCCTCCAGCTGTGCCTCGCCTGGGAATTGAACCCACAACCTCAGAGTTACAAGCCCAGTACCCTAACCACTATGGTACACTGCCACCCTTTAGCCCAATGGCTCAACCGCAGAGCCCCACTAGGGATTTGAACTGGCAGCCACCCTGTTGGCTATAGGCCCCGTTGCCCCCCCCCCCCCCCCCCCAGCAGGGGGCGAGACGGACTGCAATGTGTCGCTTCCTGATCCAGCTCTTCAGAATGCTTTGAAATTGGATAGGGTTAGGGTTAGGGTTAATTACTCGCATCAGTCAGCGGGAAGGCGGTATCCAGCTCGCTAAGCCGTCGGCTCACAGTGGCGTCTGTAGCGCTATGAACAGGGCTGGGGTTTTTATTCCTGATAATTGTCCCCAATGTTCATTTTGATCATTTTGCCTGATTAACAAACCGGGGCCTTGTTTATTTAGCGATCCCTCTGTCATTACAGCCTCGTTCCTCTTAAACCTGATTGAGTCGTAAGCAGGTCCCTTCTGTGTGCTTAAAGCAAAATGAATCTGTGAGAAACGGTTAGCTTTAGCCTCAAGCTAAAGTTGTGAAGAGGATTTGCACGTGGGAAGTGTACTGACCTAACCCTGGGT
The DNA here is from genome assembly GCA_029718625.1 of Synaphobranchus kaupii. NCBI lineage: Eukaryota > Metazoa > Chordata > Actinopteri > Anguilliformes > Synaphobranchidae > Synaphobranchus > Synaphobranchus kaupii. The sequence goes on along the minus strand of CM056381.1, from coordinate 5,321,442 downwards.
ACAGCACAGCTAAATCAGCATCTACGCCCGTGGGGGGTCCACAGAAGTGGGTTTGAAGGTCATGGTCTGCAGTATAATAGCTGGGTTTCAAACCTGCAGCCCCCTCTTCCACAGCCACTGCTGTCACACATGTGGTGCCCCTGCCTGTGTTCGAGAGAGGCCCAGAATATCACTTAAGGACCACATCCTTATTTACATTTTTCTCTTTCTTTTTTATTTATTTATTTTGCAGATTACCACCAATATTTTCCGGACACTTCCACCGAGTGATAACCCAGACTTTGACCCAGAGGAGGACGAGCCCACGTTGGAGGCTTCCTGGCCCCATATTCAGGTACAGACCAGGATAGCCAGCTGTGGATAGCCTTCAGCACCAAACTGAAGGAAAATATAAATACACAAATCTATTTATAATGGATTGCATTTATATAGTGCCTTTCAGAATCTCAAAGCTGAAAGTTGTCTATTCTATTCTATTCTTAGTTTTTTGTTTTGTTTTATTTAACACACACGTCTCTTAAAACCTAAACCGGTGCAGGGGTCAGAAGCTTGATTGGTTAAGTTAATCATGGACGACCATTAAACAGTTGAACACCAAATGAATCATAGCTAATTCAGTTGAATGCTTGTCGCTGTAACTAAGCTTTTTAAGGGGCTGATACAGAGTTTTATACTTTAATAAAACTCATAATTTTCTGTTAGCATGAAAACACTTCAATTTTTTACAGTCAGAAGTACTGGAGTCAGTGGTGTCTGCGCGTTAGCCCCTCTATGTGCTGAGTGTTAGTGTTAGCCTCCCTATGTGCTGAGTGTTAGCGTTAGCCTCCCTATGTGCTGAGTGTTAGCGTTAGCCTCCCTATGTGCTGAGTGTTAGCGTTAGCCTCCCTATGTGCTGAGTGTTAGCGTTAGCCTCCCTATGTGCTGAGTGTTAGCGTTAGCCTCCCTATGTGCTGAGTGTTAGCGTTAGCCTCCCTATGTGCTGAGTGTTAGCGATAGCCTCCTTATGTGCTGAGTTTGCGTTAGCCTCCTTATGTGCTGAGTTAGCGTTAGCCTCCCTATGTGCTGAGTGTTAGTGTTAGCCTCCCTATGTGCTGAGTGTTAGCGATAGCCTCCCTATGTGTTGAGTGTTAGCGTTAGCCTCCCTATGTGCTGAGTGTTAGCGATAGCCTCCCTATGTGCTGAGTGTTAGCGTTAGCCTCTCTATGTGCTGAGTGTTAGCGTTACCGGTTACTGCCTGGTTACTGAGCAACCTAACTGGTTAGGCTTAAAAGAACAATAGAGCTTGTGAGAGATGTACAACTTGCCTGTTGAGCTGCACGTGAAATGTCTTCCTCCGGCTCGTGTCTGTGCAAGCTCGCCTTGTGAAGTGCGGTGTGATGAGAAACGGCAGGGGAGAGCGCGCCCTTCCTGACTGGGGAGGGAAAGAGGGTGACGTGTGAGTGAAGACTTGGGGTTTAGTTAAACTCTTTCTTTCTCTCTTCTGCAGCTGGTGTACGAGTTTCTTCTGAGGTTCCTGGAGAATCCAGACTTCCAGCCTAGCATCGCTAAGCGCTACATCGACCAGAAGTTTGTGCTCCAGGTGCGTTTCCATCTCCTCGCGCTCAGCTTCAGTCACCATGGATACAGTCACCAGGGCTACAGTCTCACACAGGGTCGGTAGAGCGTTTGTGTTGGTAGTAAAGACGGTCTGTAGAGCGGTTGTGTTGGTAATAAACATGGTCTGTAGAGCGGTTGTGTTGGTAGTAAAGACGGTCTGTAGAGCGGTTGTGTTGGTAGTAAAGACGGTCTGTAGAGAGGTTGTGTTGGTAATAAACATGGTCTGTAGAGCGGTTATGTTGGTAGTAAAGACGGTCTGTTGAGTGGTTGTGTTGGTAATAAACCATGGTCTGTAGAGCGGTTGTGTTGGTAGTAAAGACGGTCTGTTGAGTGGTTGTGTTGGTAATAAACATGGTCTGTAGAGCGGTTGTGTTGGTAGTAAAGACGGTCTGTTGAGTGGTTGTGTTGGTAATAAACATGGTCTGTAGAGCGGTTATGTTGGTAGTAAAGACGATCTGTAGAGAGGTTGTTTTGTAAGTGTCTGAAGTTCTTCAGTAATGTTTTCTTAAGATTATGAGGTCAATGCAGGACCGTTTGAATTTTATTTTAACTCAATTTCCATGAATGTTTTTGTGTCAGTCGCCCTAAAACACTGATTTAATTTATTTTGTCAGTCTAAAATTTGATGTATTAAAAGATGTAAGCTCTTTCTAAAGTAATCATTGGCCATGTTATACTTATGACTGAGTGAAGTCTGGGGATGAGAATATGGGACATTCATAGAGAGGCTAAACTCCTCCCTCTGAGGATTTAAAAAATGTCTAAAATTAAACCCAGTGAAGAGCTAAAAAACCTGCATGTACTGAGGTTCCCCAGGGCTGTGTTTGAGAACCCCTGCAGTAATATATCAGTGACTGGTGTACCCCCCCACCCCCCTAAGCGACAGGTTCCCAGGGGCGGGTATTTTAAGTGCGTGGTCAGGAAGGTCATGCGGGGGGCGGGCTTTAGTGACCTTGAGTACAGCAGGCCTGTTTACTTTAACTTTTTCAGCCAGACTGACTCTCCTCAGGTCACCACTCCTATCAGCGCTAATGCCGCTAACACCGCCAAAATACGGGCTGTGTCCGAATCAGAGCTCTATCTACTGTCTCCTGTGTACTGTATACTGTGTCCGAATCAGAGCCCTATCTACTGCGCCCTGTCTTCTGTGTACTGTATACTGTGTCCGAATCAGAGCCCCTATCTACTGCGCCCTGTCTCCTGCGTACAGTGCACTGTGTCTGAATCAGAGCTCTATCTACTGCGCCCTGTCTCCTGCGTACAGTGCACTGTGTCTGAATCAGAGCCCTATCTACTGCTCCCTGTCTCCTGTGTACAGTGCACTGTGTCTGAATCAGAGCCCTATCTACTGCGCCCTGTCTCCTGTGTACAGTGCACTGTGTCTGAATCAGAGCCCTATCTACTGCGCCCTGTCTCCTGTGTACAGTGCACTGTGTCTGAATCGCGTGCGTGCGTGCGTGCGTGTGCATCCACTCAGACCCCTGTCTACTGCGTATGTGCCCTGTCCCCTGTCCCGTGTCCACTCAGACCCCTGTCTACTGCGTATGTGCCCTACCCCCCTGTCCCCTGTCCACTCAGACCCCTGTCTACTGCGTATGTGCCCTGCCCCCTGTCCCCTGTCCACTCAGACCCCTGTCTACTGCGTATGTGCCCTGCCCCCTGTCCCCTGTCCACTCAGACCCCTGTCTACTGCGTATGTGCCCTGTCCCCTGTCCCGTGTCCACTCAGACCCCTGTCTACTGCGTATGTGCCCTGCCCCCTGTCCCCTGTCCACTCAGACCCCTGTCTACTGCGTATGTGCCCTGCCCCCTGTCCCCTGTCCACTCAGACCCCTGTCTACTGCGTATGTGCCCTGTCCCCTGTCCCGTGTCCACTCAGACCCCTGTCTACTGCGTATGTGCCCTGTCCCCTGTCCCGTGTCCACTCAGACCCCTGTCTACTGCGTATGTGCCCTGCCCCCTGTCCCCTGTCCACTCAGACCCCTGTCTACTGCGTATGTGCCCTGTCCTCTCACTTAGCGAGCAGTGTGCAAAACAAATCCTGCAAAACAAATCCTGCAAAACTCTTTCCAACCTAGTGAGGAAGTAGGTTGTAATATTTTCTAAAAAAATGATTGAGAATATCAGACAGTTTACATATGACAAAGTGTTGATTATGAATTAAGATAGAATTAACAAAAATAAAAATAGAGTAGTTTGTAATATGTCCCACACTTTTATTGCAAGTTGTAGTTTTTACTTCCGGTTTACTTCCTGAAATTGTGTGGCTGTGTCCGAATCAGCACTCTTCCACACTGTTGAGTAGCCTTGGTGAGTAGATAGGACGAGAAAGTCGTAGAGTACGCAAATTCTTTTCATATTGCAGTATACTTCAAACACTCGGATGACACACTTACTTCCGGGGTTTCGCTGAGTACATTCGGGAGCACACTTTTCAAGAAGTACACGAACATTTTGGTCACATGAATATGACGTTTTAAAAAAATGAGGCGCAGCTTCGCTGACGTTTTCCTTCAACTACAACAAAAACAACATGTGACATGGCAGAGCAAGAGTGGGGCGCAGGGTTGCCAGATCTTGTAAGACTTTCCAGCCAAATGGAGACTCAAAACTAGCCCAATCTATAGGCGATTTTAACCGAAACCAATGTATTTTAAATAGAAATCATCATGTTTTTACTTTTTAAAATAAGTGTGTGCTTTGCGACTTTTCATTTTTACCCGTGACTGCACTTTGAAAGTATCCCAATTTAGCTGTAAAACCGCGGACATGGCAACACTGGTGGGACGTCTTATGACCTGCTTACGACACTTCCACAGTACGGTTTGGAAATAGTATAGCGGATGTTTTTTGCGTCCTGCTAAACAGTGCATATTAAACAGCACACTTCTGCCAGTGCACTCTTCGCAGGAGACAGGGCGCAGTAGATAGGGCTCTGATTCGGACACAGTGCACTGTACACATGAGACAGGGCGCAGTAGATAGGGCTCTGATTCAGACACAGTGCACTGTACGCAGGAGACAGGGTGCAGTAGATAGGGCTCTGATTCGGACACAGTGCACTGTACGCAGGAGACAGGGTGCAGTAGATAGGGCTCTGATTCAGACACAGTGCACTGTACGCAGGAGACAGGGCGCAGTAGATAGGGCTCTGATTTGGACACAGTGCACTGTACGCAGGAGGACAGGACGCAGTAGATAGGGCTCTGATTCAGACACAGTGCACTGTACACAGGAGACAGGGTGCAGTAGATAGGGCTCTGATTCAGACACAGTGCACTGTACGCAGTAGACAGGGTGCAGTAGATAGGGCTCTGATTCAGACACAGTGCACTGTACGCAGGAGACAGGGCGCAGTAGATAGGGCTCTGATTTGGACACAGTGCACTGTACGCAGGAGACAGGACGCAGTAGATAGGGCTCTGATTCAGACACAGTGCACTGTACACAGGAGACAGGGTGCAGTAGATAGAGCTCTGATTCGGACACAGCCTGTGTGTGTGAGGATAAGGATGAGTGTGAAGTTGACTCAAATATGCGCCCTCAAGGGGGTGAAGGGGTCATATTCGGTCACGGCCCATGTTTGACGAGCTGAGGGATGATGTGAGGGAAACGGCGCCCTCCAGTGGCCAGACTGGGACATGCCGGCAGGAGGGAGTAAGGGTGAGGCGAGGTCACCGCTGTGATGATGTCACACGACGATGTCACGGTTTTCCTGTCCCGGCAGCTCCTGGAGCTGTTCGACAGCGAGGACCCCAGAGAGAGAGACTTTCTGAAGACCATCCTGCACCGCGTCTACGGGAAGTTCCTGGGGCTACGTGCCTTCATACGGAAGCACATCAACAACATCTTCCTACGGTAAGAAGAGCGAGCCCCACACCCTGCCGTTCAGCCGCCATCACACCCTGCCGTTCAACCGCCATCACACCCTGCCGTTCAGCCGCCATCACACCCCTTGGCATGTTTGTTTTTATGGGATCTTTTTCTTAATATTTCTTTTTCCAACGATGGTTTAACAGGTTCATCTATGAGACGGATCACTTCAACGGAGTCGCTGAACTTTTGGAGATATTGGGGAGGTGAGCGCCCAACTCAGGTCACCTGACTTTACCGCCACATAATTAAATTATAATTTTCTGCATATTAAAGGATTCCTTCACAAGTACAATAGGTGAAAACCACAACAGCAAGTGGAAGAGGGTAAATATTCTTAAAATGCAAAAATATACAAGTAAACGAAACGGGGTACTGGCAGCTTGTGGGTGTGACCGTCCTGCTGCGTCGGCTGCTAAGCTAAGTGTGTGTTTCTCTGCATGTGGTCGGCGCGGGACTTTGCTGTTGACTCAAACAGGTGAAGGATATTGTGTATGCACACACAACACGTGACCAAATGCTTCGCTGAAATTTAGGGCAAACGTGAGTAAATCCAGGTCGGGTGGAGTGTTTTAATCTCTGTGTGTTGAGGACAGGCCTGTCACATGGTTGAACACACAGCTGACCGCGTGAATCGGATTTCGCTACTTCCTTAGCTACACAGGAAGTGGGACGGCCCAGACAATAACTCCATAACTATATTAATACATACTGCGTTATGTGCTCATGTATTACCCATAACTATATAAATACATACTGCGTTATGTGCTCATGTATTACCCATAACTATATAAATACATACTGCGTTATGTGCTCATGTATTACCCATAACTATATAAATACATACTGCGTTATGTGCTCATGTATTACCCATAACTATATAAATACATACTGCGTTATGTGCTCATGTATTACCCATAACTATATAAATACATACTGCGTTATGTGCTCATGTATTACCCATAACTATATAAATACATACTGCGTTATCTGCTCATGTATTACCCATAACTATATAAATACATACTGTGTTATATGCTCATGTATTACCCATAACTATATAAATACATACTGCGTTATATGCTCATGTATTACCCATAACTATATAAATACATACTGCGTTATATGCTCATGTATTACCCATAACTATATAAATACATACTGCGTTATGTGCTCATGTATTACCCATAACTATATAAATACATACTGCGTTATGTGCTCATGTATTACCCATAACTATATAAATACATACTGCGTTATATGCTCATGTATTACCCATAACTATATAAATACATACTGCGTTATGTGCTCATGTATTACCCATAACTATATAAATACATACTGCGTTATATGCTCATGTATTACCCATAACTATATAAATACATACTGCGTTATATGCTCATGTATTACCCATAACTATATAAATACATACTGCGTTATACGCTCATGTATTACCCATAACTATATAAATACATACTGCGTTATGTGCTCATGTATTACCCATAACTATATACAGTTGAGGACAAAATTATTGGCCCCCCCTGTAAAGATGAGCAAAAAGGGTTATAAAAAATTCACCGTTTGGTGAATTAGCTTAATCTCACACTGAAAAAACAAGAAGAATCCATCCTTTAATTGACGTTAATTTATTATGAGAAAAAAAAAATCCCTCATCAAGAAATAATTATTTTTAACAAAACCACATTGGCCACAATTATTGGCCCCCCTGCATTTATATATAGAATAAAGTAATAATTTTTAATATTTGGTCGGATATCCTTTGCATGCCATGACTTCCTGATGTCTGTGACCCAACAACATCAAAAGACTCTTGAATCTTATTTTCTGGTACTCTTACAAGCAATACTATAACATCTCTGCATTTGAATGGATCTCTATGGGAATTGGGGGGTGGGACTAGATTTAGCTGTAAATTACACTGGAACAGTATGGAACACATGGTTGGCTAAATGGCTGTAAGTCATCAAGGGTCTGACGTATCAAACAAGCTTTAAACCATCACTCTGTTGCCAGATATGCAGTAGATATGGATGAATAACTTGAAGGGTTTCTTCTCCTGACTTATTTTTCCATAGAGTTCAATAGGAAAATTTGTCAGGAGAAACAACCCTTAAAGTGATCCATCCATATCTACTAGGGGTGCTCCGATCAGCATTTTTGGGGCCGATCACCGATCACCGATCACCGAAATGATGATCGGCCGATACCGATCACGGCCGATACCGATCGTGGAAAAAAAAAAATAATTGGCCTCTCAATATTTTCAATCTTAATTGTCTCTAAATATTGTATCCCTATTTTATGATGCATCCTTTTTACAACTTCTGTGTATATGAAAGTGTGCTATACAAATAAAATTCATTATTATTATTTCTATTTATCATGAAACATTATTCTTAACAACATTGTATATTAAGTATTAAAATTAAGAGATGACAAAGTATAATGAATTGACAACTGTTCATTTATTGTCAGGCAACATTCCACACACTCTAGTCTAGAGACACTCTCAACACCTTTGCGCATAAGTCCCGCCTATGGGACCTTTTTTGCTCAACTGAGACATTCGTTGCTACTGCAGCCGAACTATTATTGGAAATCACAAACTTTGTGTTTTAAATTTATTGGTAGACGGTTCGTGACGATTTCTGCCGAATACGTAGTTTGTAAGTGCCACTATTTCCCTGTGGCAAGTCCATTTATCAAGCAACCCACCACCTAGTCTATACCTACCTATGCGTGACATAGTGGACAATAGCGTCTATGTTTGAGTTCATAAATATTTTTATTCATCATATAAAATTAGAATAACGTCATAGCAACGAGATAAACCCAACAATAGCCTGATCGTATGCCAGAAAAGCCGTGAAAAGCCCTGCTCACTCAAATGCAAAATAAACTGTGAAAGTACTATCTCATTCTACCATGTATTCTACTAGCTATATATGCTACTAAATATGAAATAAATATACAATCCTACCATTGGTTTTACACATCGAGATGTTCCTTTCAAAATCCAGTTGTCATTTATTGTCTGGTACAATCGGGTTGAGAAATATACAACACTTTATACCGCTATTACACTATCAGAAACGATGCGGCGTAATACCACCATGCCATGTAAGGCTGTCTCATGCATTACAGTTCATTCTGGTTTAATTGTCGGCTTTTTTATCCAATAGAGTACATTATAACCTTCGCAACGGTATATGCCAAGTCTTTTTGGGTGCTTTGAGCAATTTAGTACAGCCCAGTGTAACGGTAGTTTTCGTTTTAACTGTCTAGTATTACGCAAGCGCTATACAATACGCATTATGCAGGGGAATTCCCCTTTTGCGATATGTAAGTATTTTTGCGTCTAAAATACCGTTGGTCTGGCTGGCTACATACCTACGTTCCTGTTTCCACTCGAGCACTGTCTTTCCAATATGTTTGATAGCCCTATTGTTATTTTCGCATTTTGAGTGCATTTCATACTGTAGTGCAATCGTTAGCTAAATGTATTTTTGAAGTAGGCTACCGATGTTCATTGAAGATAGAACATTTGGCAGCATTTTACAGATGGTGGAAAACTATTTTATGTTCATGTTATCATACATAATATAGGCTATGGCGTATACTAGTCTCTTAGGGCATGACAAATGCTCATTCCAATTTACTGTGCGCTGATATGTGGTAGATTAAGGTAAAAATTTCCTTGGAGTCATTATGAATAGGAAAGACCGGCGAAGACATTTTAGCAGCACGCGGTAGTGAAATAAAAGTTGTCTCGCGTGTTTTTGACATGCGATCGGCCTGATCGGCCTTTTTTAGCCGATCACCGATCACACTTTTTAGAACGAATATCGGCCGATACTGATCGGCGACCGATCGATCGGAGCACCCCTAATATCTACTGCATATCTGGCAGCAGAGTGATTGTTTAAGGCTTGTTTGATACGTCAGACCCTTGTTGACTTACAGCCATTTTACCAACCATGTATTCCATACTGTTCCAGCATAATCTACAGCTAAATCTAGTCCCACCCCCCAATTCCCATAGAGATCCATTCAAATGCAGAGATGTTATAGTATCGCTTGTAAGAGTACCAGAAAATAAGATATCAAGAGTCTTTTGATGTTGTTGGGTCACAGACATCAGGAAGTCATGGCATGCAAAGGATATGTGACCAAATATTAAAAATTATTACTTTATTCTATATATAAATGCAGGGGGGCCAATAATTGTGGCCAATGTGGTTTTGTTAAAAATAATTATTTCTTGATGAGGGATTTTTTTTTCTCATAATAAATTAACGTCAATTAAAGGTTGGATTCTTCTTGTTTTTTCAGTGTGAGATTAAGCTAATTCACAAAACGGTGAATTTTGTATAACCCTTTTTGCTCATCTTTACAGGGGGGGCCAATAATTTTAGATTTTTAATAAATTAGCACAAATGTCTAAAAACCTGTTTTCACTTTGTCATTATGGGTTATTTTGTGTAGAATTTTGAGACAAAAAATGAACTCAATCTATTGTAGAATATGTCTGTAACGTAATAAAACGTGGAGAAGGTGAAAGGGGTGGGGAGACTTTCCGGCTTGACTGTATTACCATAATACTGCAGGAACGGTGTGTAGGCTGTAACACCCGAACACAGCACAAGTATGTTCCTGACTGAGTGTTGATTTAAATGCAGATTTTAGTAGTACAGTAACACTGAGTGTTGATTTAAATGCAGATTTTAGTAGTACAATAACACTGACTGAGTGTTGATTTAAATGCAGATTTCAGCTGTACAATAACACTGAGCTCATGCTTCTCCTGTTCCTAACTGGATCTGTCTGTCTGTCCATCTCTGTGTGTGTGTCTCTGTCTGTCTGTCTGTGTGTTTGCTTGTTTGCATGGCGCGTGTGCATGCACATGTGCGCGCGTGTGTGCGTGCGTGCGTGCGTGCGTGCGTGTGCGCGTGTGTGTGTGTGTTTTGTTTCTGCAGTATCATTAACGGCTTTGCTCTGCCGCTGAAGGCGGAACACAAACAGTTTCTGATGAAAGTGCTGATCCCAATGCACACAGCCAAAGGCCTGGCCCTGTTCCACGCACAGGTACAGCCTCCCCCTCTGACCTCTGACCTCTCACCCCTCACCCCTCACAGGGGCCTCATTTCACCCACCTTAGCATTTTGCGGATATTTTCACCTTTTAATCAACTCTTTTCCTCAAATAACTGCAATTTAGATATTAAATCCATAGTGTAAGGGTCTGTTGTCAACCCACACACACACACAAACACACACACACACACACACACACACACACACACACACACACACACACACACACACACACACACAGACACACACAATAGGTTTCTTCCTCAAGGTGGAGTACTTTTTAAAATTCAGGAAATTGTTTTTGTGGTGTTTTTCCCCTCCTGCTCCTGCTTCATAGTGATACCCCCCCAGGGCTCCTGCTTCATAGTGATACCCCCCCCAGGGCTCCTGCTTCATAGTGATACCCCCCCAGGGCTCCTGCTTCATAGTGATACCCCCCCCAGGGCTCCTGCTTCATAGTGATACCCCCCCAGGGCTCCTGCTTCATAGTAATACCCCCCCAGGGCTCCTGCTTCATAGTGATACCCCCCCAGAGCTCCTGCTTCATAGTGATACCCCCCCAGGGCTCCTGCTTCATAGTGATACCCCCCCAGGGCTCCTGCTTCATAGTGATACCCCCCCAGGGCTCCTGCTTCATAGTGATACCCCCCCCAGGGCTCCTGCTTCATAGTGATACCCCCCCAGGCCTCCTGCTTCATAGTGATACCCCCCCAGGGCTCCTGCTTCATAGTGATACCCTCCCAGGGCTCCTGCTTCATAGTGATACCCCCCCCAGGGGTATCAGTCTAAAGTCCTGGGGGGAACCACAGTGTCTGCAGGACTTTGCTTTGCTTTAAATCAGCAGTCAGTTTACTCTTTGGAAAGGAGCCCTGTCTCATCCCTGTCGCACAGCTGCAGTGGGAAATGTCGCCCTCTGGTGGTGATGCTAGGGTGGTGAAATGCGTAGTCACTTGGGAGTGGTCACTTTGCACACAAACACAGGATTACTGGTCAGTGATTTATTTTAGTAAACATGCTGTAGCATTATGACAATAAGACTCATTACAGGCTGATTTGGAGCACATAGAGCGACTCTAGCACACCTGGACGCTTGTGATTGCTCAGGAAACACAGTGGAAGGCCAATGGACTGCTGGCAATGTCCACCCTAATTTCATAAAGTGGTGTTTATGTGCATCCTGTTTGTTATGAGGAAGTGCTGTAGGATATGAGTTATGGCTGTTAACATGTGTACGTTGCTTTGGTCACTGTTGTTTTGGCGTCAGTGTTTAATTGCGCTTGCCCCTAACTTATTAACCAGTGAGTACTGTTTTTTCACACACAGACTAAAGTTTAAAGTCTCTTGTCAGTTGAAGTTGATGGTTGCTGTTAGTCATGCAGTGGTCATGCTGGTCCTGACTGCGTTTTTTACGTGACAGTTTGTGCACATTGAGCTGCTGTTCGTGTCGATGAGTTCAGATGTATTTTTACGTCCTGTGGAAATGGTGTAGCATGGGTGTAGTAGTATATTGCTGTGGTATATATAGTATATATACTGTGGTGTACTGTAGTTGTGTTGTGCAGTTATGAGAGGGGCAGATACGCTGTCATTATGTGTCGTAAAGTTGAGCAGTTTCATGAGTGTAATGTAGTGGTGTGAAGTGTAATAGTAGTGTAGCTATGAGGTGCTGTAGTGTAGTTACATGTTGTTGTAGTACTGTGGTGTAGTACTGTAGTGTAGTTATGTGGTGTAGTTATGTAGTGTAGTACTGTGGTGTAGTTATGTGGTGTAGTACTGTAGTGTGGTTATGTAGTGTAGTACCGCGGTGTAGTTATGTAGTGTAGTACTGTGGTGTAGTTATGTGGTGTAGTACTGTGGTGTAGTTATGTAGTGTAGTACTGTGGTGTAGTTATGTAGTGTAGTACTGTGGTGTAGTTATGTAGTGTAGTACTGTGGTGTAGTTATGTAGTGTAGTTATGTGGTGTAGTTATGTAGTGTAGTACTGTGGTGTAGTTATGTAGTGTAGTACTGTGGTGTAGTTATGTGGTGTAGTACTGTAGTGTAGTTATGTAGTGCAGTACTGTAGTGTAGTTATGTAGTGTGGTACTGTGGTGTAGTTATGTAGTGTAGTACTGTGGTGTAGTTATGTAGTGTAGTACTGTGGTGTAGTTATGTAGTGTAGTTATGTGATGTAGTTATGTAGTGTAGTACTGTGGTGTAGTTATGTGGTGTAGTTATGTAGTGTAGTACTGCGGTGTAGTTATGTAGTGTAGTTATGTAATGTAGTACTGTGGTGTAGTTATGTAGTGTAGTACTGTGGTGTAGTTATGTAGTGTAGTTATGTGGTGTAGTACTGTAGTGTAGTTATGTGGTGTAGTACTGTGGTGTAGTTATGTAGTGTAGTTATGTGGTGTAGTACTGTAGTGTAGTTATGTGGTGTAGTACTGTGGTGTAGTTATGTAGTGTAGTACTGTGGTGTAGTTATGTAGTGTAGTACTGTGGTGTAGTTATGTAGTGTAGTACTGTGGTGTAGTTATGTAGTGTAGTTATGTGGTGTAGTACTGTAGTGTAGTTATGTAGTGTAGTACTGTGGTGTAGTTATGTAGTGTAGTTATGTGGTGTAGTACTGTAGTGTAGTTATGTGGTGTAGTACTGTGGTGTAGTTATGTAGTGTAGTACTGTGGTGTAGTTATGTAATGTAGTACTGTGGTGTAGTTATGTAGTGTAGTACTGTGGTGTAGTTATGTAGTGTAGTTATGTGGTGTAGTACTGTAGTGTAGTACTGTGGTGTAGTTATGTGTTTCTGTGCTTTCTCTTTCAGTTGGCCTACTGTGTCGTCCAGTTCCTGGAAAAGGACCCCACTCTGACAGAGCCGGTACATCCTTACTCTCCTGTTCCTTACCTCTTCCACCCTCTCAAACTCTCCTGTTCCTTACCTCTTCTGCCCTACCGAAACTCTCCTGTTCCTTACCTCTTCTGCCCTACCGAAACTCTCCTGTTCCTTACCTCTTCCACCCTCTCAAACTCTCCTGTTACTTACCTCTTCTGCCCTACCGAAACTCTCCTGTTCCTTACCTCTTCTGCCCTACCGAAATTCTCCTGTTCCTTACCTCTTCTGCCCTACCGAAACTCTCCTGTCCCTTACCTCTTCTGCCCTACCGAAACTCTCCTGTTACTTACCTCTTCTGCTGTGTCAAACGCTCTTTGGACCTTTACAAACCGTTACTCTGGAGATTTAGCTGTAAAAACGTCCCTGATTTAATGGTGGCGCCCTTATGTGTGGAGTTTGCATGTTCTCCCCGTGTCCACGTGGGTTTCCTCTGGGTACCACGGTTTTCAACCGCCATCACAACCCCACCATTCAGCCACCAGCACACCTAACCCTAACCATAACCATAACCATAACCCACAGTCCAGAGACATGCAGGTTTGGCTAATTGGGGGGGGTGTGTTAACGGGACGTTGCTGTAAAAGAGCATGTGTGCTCAGTCAACCTACCCTGTATAAATAAAAAATGAAAAAAAGTGTTGGTTTGGACTTGTATAAATTCTTCTCAACAGATGAGAGGACTAAATGTGTCTGTCTCCTTTGTGAGGGTGTAGAGCCTAGTGCAGCCATGCTGGTGATTATAGCTAAACTCCACAGGTAGGCAGTAGACACGTGTTATAATCAGAGAGCTGCGCTCTAAATGTAGATTGTGATATTCTCATTATAAATCTGTCCTTCCAGGTGATTCGGGGCCTTTTGAAGTTCTGGCCTAAAACCTGCAGCCAGAAAGAGGTAAAGCCTGTGTTTGAGTACAGGCCTCTCTGGGGCCCTCACTCTCCACATCCTGTGGCTTTATTTTAACTCACTGCTGTGTGTGTTTGTGTTTGCTCAAGGTCATGTTCCTGGGTGAAATTGAGGAAATCTTGGATGTTATCGAGCCCACCCAGTTTAAGAAGGTCCAGGAGCCTCTTTTTAAGCAGATCTCCAAATGCGTGGCCAACCCTCATTTTCAGGTACCCCCGGATACCACGTCAAATTTACATGACTGTGTTCAGTTTTTAAATACGCTGTAATTAAATGTACATTTAAAAATATTGCAGTAAAATGTCATGATTGCACAAAGATGCTCATTCTCACTGATGTTTAGTAAAGTTTCATAAATAGGTGTCAAATATATATGTAAGGTCTTGGATGAAAAAGGAAAAAAGTACGGAGAAGGGCAACAAGAGTAGTGCCAATTGTTAATAGATGGCTTGTGGACGGACCTCAAGTACTTTATTTCTGGTGTCAGTTATTGCAGACTGTAAGGGGACTTTGACTGAAGGGGTTAATCAGATGGACTATGGAAGTTAAAAGTAGCTTTTTGAATAAGGTTAATATCTGATGCTCACACGCCCGGCTCCATCAGCAGCTTAAACCGCCAATCATATGCGTTTTTAAACTGAAGGTAGGCGTGGTCCTGTTTGTCTCCAGGTGGCTGAGAGAGCGCTGTATTTCTGGAATAACGAGTACATCCTGAGTCTAATCGAGGAAAACATCGACAAGGTTCTCCCCATCATGTTCGGCAGCCTCTACAGAATCTCCAAAGAGCACTGGAACCCGTGGGTACCCCGCCCCGACACAGATTACATACGTGTTCACCACACAGATTACCTACAGTTGAAGTCGGAAGTTTACATACACTTAGGTTGAAGTCATTAAAACTCATTTTTAACCACTCCACAGATTTCATGTTAGCAAACTATAGTGTTGGCAAGTCAGTACATCTACTTTGTGCATGACACAAGTAATTTTTCCAACAATTGTTTACAGACAGATTATTTCACTTTTAATTCACTATATCACAATTCCAGTGGGTCAGAAGTTTACATACACTAAGTTGACTGTGCCTTTAAATGTTTAATATTTGGTCGCATATCCTTTGCATGCCATGACATCCTGATGTCTGTGACCCAACAACAACAAAAGACTCTTGATATCTTATTTTCTGGTACTCTTACAAGCGATACTATAACTGCTCTGCATTTGAATGGGTCTCTATGGGAAGAGCCAGAGATCAGTGTAAGTTTAGTGAATGATGTCGTCTTTCCTGTGATGCAGGACCATCATAGCGCTGGTGTACAATGTGCTGAAGACTCTGATGGAGATAAACAGCACTCTGTTTGATGAGCTAACAACTTCTTATAAAGCAGAGAGACAACGGTGAGAGAGAGGGAGAGAGGGAGGGAGGGAGGGAGAGAGGGAGAGAGGGAGGGAGGGAGGGAGGGAGGGAGGGAGGGAGGGAGAGAGGGAGGGAGGGAGGGAGGGAGAGAGGGAGGGAGGGAGGGAGAGAGGGAGGGAGGGGAGAGAGGGAGAGAGGGAGAGAGGGAGGGAGGGAGGGAGGGAGAGAGGGAGAGAGGGAGAGAGGGAGGGAGGGAGGGAGAGAGGGAGGGAGGGAGGGAGGGAGAGAGGGAGAGAGGGAGGGAGGGAGAGAGGGAGGGAGAGAGGGAGGGAGGGAGAGAGGGAGGGAGGGATACACTTTCTAATACACTGGCTGTGTGTGCGTGTGTGCGTGTGTGCGTGTGTGCGCTTCAGGGAGAAGAAGAAGGAGCAGGAGAGGGAGGAGTTGTGGAAGAAGCTAGAGGAGGTTCGGCTCAGACAGAATAACAGCCATAGCCTGCAGAATGCCCATAGCAACAACAATAACAACAACAGCAGCATCAGCACCACTGTCGTCGCCGGCAACGCCAACAGCGACAGCATCCCATCCACCGTCGCCATGGACAACGAGAGCACGTGTGCCAAATAACACAGGACCCCTTTTTTCTTTTAGAAAAGTGTGAGAACTGTCAGGGATCAGCGGAGGGGTGTAATAGCCAATCATATAAAAGCAAAATTCAGGACCTCATATATATGTTAAAAGAAAAATATATAAGAAATATTTGAAATGCCAGCTATTTTTGTTTGGCAGAAAAATAAATAAATAAATGAAATATAAAAGTATATATTTCAACTTTTAAGAATATTTTTGGATGTTCCAGTGTGACCACAGTATATTGATAACTTTTTTTTTTGTCTAATCAAAGATTTGTTCTGTCACTGTTAGTTACTTCACTGACTATTAAATGAACTTTTTTGTCATATGAAATGTATGTCAGAGATGGGGGGGGGGGAGGAGTGAGCAATCGTGACTTGAAGATCTTTTTTTTTCTTGATTGTGCTACACGTAGAGACCGTAGATGGCTGTTTATGGCTGTTTAAAGATGTCTGTTCTGTACACGTTTTTCCCACTGCTGCCAGCGTTTGGGAGGGGGGAGGGGGGGGGGGGGGGGGGGGTGTGTGTGTAACTGAGTTTCTGTAGGACACCAGAGTGAATGCACACTGTCTGTTCTGTATTTGGGCTGTTTCATACTGTTTCACATTTAATATTTTTATTTTTCTCAGATGATGATAAAAAGGTTGTTTGCTACTGTAATATATTCAAAACATACAGCCATAAAACTTATTTAAAGTATTAATAAGGATTAAATAAATGAATCAAACATGGGCACAGATTTATGTTCTTAAGTATTTTTCCAAAAAAAAAAAACTGAGAAAAGTTGGACTAAATAAAAGCTGTAAAGATGGATAGCTTTTTTTCTTGTGAGAATGTTGTAAATTAATGAGATTATTATATTGTTTTAAAAGCAGGGATGATGGAATGTATGGTTTTAAAGATGGTCAACAGAAACGTGTCGTTGGGTGGGGGGTTGTAGCATTCACTGTGTACGTGTGTATACACTTGTGTGTTTGTGTGTGTATGGGTGTGTATACATGTCTGTGTGTGTATATACATGTGTGTGTGTGTATGTGCGTGGATTTTTTTTTCCCGCGCGTATATACACGTGTGTGTGTGTGTGTGTGTGTGTGTGTGTGTGTGTGTGTGTGTGTGTGTGTGTGTGTGTGTGTGTGTGTGTGTGTGTGTGTGTGTGTGTGTGTGTGTGTGTGTGTGTGTGTGTGTATATATACATGTTTAGAATTATAACCACACGATCCAGTCTCTTTAAACGCATAATTAAAACATTATCCCCTGCCCCCACGCTTTGACGCGCATGTGTAATCTATTCACAGTTGACATACGTTTGTAAGGCACTAGTGGCGGTTTGGAAAAAGGTTTGAAAGGACCACGCACCATGTGAAAGAGTGTATTGGGTTTGAGGATGTGATTTAATGCAGTGTGCTCTGTGTTGTGGTAATTTAAGTGGGGACTGGGCATCGCGCTGCTTCTGATTTGTAAGGTTGTCTGAAGTAACCTTTAAAAGGTGTTCGGAGCTGCGCAACCGTAGTCGGATCACAACGCAGCATGCGGGGGAACTGGTCCGTGCGCTCGGCTCTTGAAGGGAGCAATGTTTCCATCTTTGTGTCTAAACTCACTCCAGGCGGCGATATGGGCGTGGGATTTACTATCCTGACACTCGGTAAGTTTTACATGACCACTTTACCTTCCTTTTCTTTTGTCTCCAGAGTTTGTACAAAGATAGCGATTAGAGATAGAATAGAGATTTAACTGCTTCCATTATACGTAATCGTTTTAAAAACAAAAAAACGAAACCATCAGAACCCACGCAAAAGGTATTAAAATTGTATTTGATCGTGAACTCCGTAATTCGTTCACGTTTAATAAATTCTATTCTGTTAAAATTGTTGCGGCGCTTGATTTTGCAGTTGTATCAATTGGTTGCGTGTAAAGAATGTAGGCTGTTTACGTCCCTCTGTAGGGGCGTCTGCTAATTGCCAAAAATGCAAACTAATTGGCTCAACCTCTGGCCTCGCACGAGGCCATCCAGGCCATGTACATCCCACCGTTGAAATTCATGTCCTTGATGCATTTCCATAGTGATCAGTAAAGGATTTCTTTTTGATATGGTGAAGTTTAAAGTCCAAATGTTGACCAGTTCAAAATGTATGAACAATCAGACAAGTTTACAGCGTATTTAGTAGGCGCACCTAGGCAACGTGATTCCTGCATTTTTTATTTCTGAAAAAGGGAATTGAATTAGATGCATTTTACACAGCAGGGTCCATGAATCAGGTCTTCAGCATAGAATCAGTAACCATTTTACACCTATGAGACCAGCTTATGGTGATTTACCCATGCTGTTTCACTAGTAGACTATCAGACCACAGTAAAGCATTTTATATTGATGCACAAATACAGGCCTGAGCTGCCATTCATAAGCTTAATAACTAGCTAATATGTCAGCTCGTACATATGATTGGGCTCATGACATAAGAGCAGAAGTTTGCATGAAATCCAGAAACTCTTATGGTCCTGTAAGGGGTTGAGCTATAAACCCTATATGTGCCAAAAACGTCCATGTACATTTCTCATGTGTTTATCTGGTTTTATAACTTGTGTATGTACAAACTCCAATTCCAAAAAGTTGGGACAGTATGTAAAATGCACATAAAAGCAGAAAGCAGTGATTTGTAAATTCTCTTTTACATATATTTAATTTAAAACAGTACAAACAAAAGATATTTAATGTTTTACCTTATCAACTTACCGTATCAGCTCTTAGTAAAGTGATTTACATGCTGTTTCTACTCTTAGTAAAGTGATTAACACGCTGTGTTTCTGCTCTTAGTAAAGTGATTAACACGCTGTGTTTCTGCTCTTAGTAAAGTGATTAACACGCTGTGTTCCTGCTCTTAGTAAAGTGATTAACACACTGTGTTTCTGCTCTTAGTAAAGTGATTAACACGCTGTGTTTCTGCTCTTAGTAAAGTGATTAACACGCTGTGTTTCTGCTCTTAGTAAAGTGATTAACACGCTGTGTTTCTGCTCTTAGTAAAGTGATTAACACACTGTTCCTGCTCCTAGTAAAGTGATTAACACACTGTTCCTGCTCTTAGTAAAGTGATTAACACACTGCTTTCCTCCGCAGTGCTGCTCTCTCTCCTTGGTAACGGCCTAGTGTTGGCCATCTGGCACCGGAGAAGGAATAAGATGTCGGGGTCAGAGCTGCTGTGTGTGAATCTGGCCATGGTGGACTTCCTGTCCTGCATCCTCTTCTACCCGCTATCCATCCTGTCGTCCTTCAGCCACACCTGGCTGGGCTGCCAGCTCACCTGTACGTACTACGGGCTGGGCTGTTTCACCTTTGGCCTCTGCGGAATGTTCACCATCACCGCCATTAGCGTCACCCGCTACCTGAAGACCTGCCATCACCTGGCTTACGGTGAGGAGCACCCGGTGGGAATATAAATAATATTAATAAATAATATAAATGGGTTGATTGATTCCATGTGGGGGGGGGTTATCAATGCATTTTACTCTCTTTCCTGGGTGGGAGAGCTGCAAGTCCACTTGTACAAATAAAGCTAATTCCAGCTTGAGAGATGATTGTTATTTTTATTTTTATATATGTCCATATATAAAACGGCATATTCAATGACTTTATGTGCACTTATACCGAACATACTTATGCCGTTTTTCCATAGCCGGTGTATACGACCCGACCCGTACTGAGTTGAACAGACCCGTGATCTCCGCAAGGTTCGGTTTACTTTCCATAGAACAGTATTCGATCCGTGCAAAGGCCTGGTTTTAGCGACGCGTCACATAGCAACCGCTGCTACACAACGCAGCCCGGATAGAGCGGCATGCTTTAAAAGTTTCACGCTATGACTCAGGATTACTCAGGTTTGCCCGCTTTGAATGATGTGGAAAAGGACACGGGCTGTCGGCTTGCCACAGCTCGGTACGGCTTGGCACGGCTTGGCACGGCTTGGTACGGGTCGGCACGGCTCGGTACGACTCGGCACAGCTCGGTACGGCTTGGCACGGCTCGGCTCGGCACGGGTCGGTACGGGTATGGAAAAGCGGCATTTGAGCGGGGAGGGAGGAGGCTATAAAACATCGCTGATATAGTGCTTTTCATACTTGATGTTCAAAGCACTTTGCAAAATAAAAACAGGTGCAATGTAGGCGCAGATACCAGCGTGTTATGTCCCCCAGCATCGCTAGAGGGCGCCAGCGTGCGGGTGGTGTGCTGGGGCAGCTGGTTGGTAGCGGGGGCTTGGTCCTGCTTCCCGCTGCTGGGCTGGGGGGAGTACATCCCCGAGCCCTACGGGCTCTCCTGCACCGTCGCCTGGAGGAGGTACCACATCTCCGTCAAAGACGCCACCTACGTCATCTGCTCCTTCGTCTGTTTCACCTTCATCCCCGTCGTCCTCATCGTCGTCTCACAGTGCCAGATCCTGTTCAAGGTGTACCGCTTCTCACACCCCCTGTCCAGCAGGGGGCTCCACCCCAGCCTGCACAACGCTGAGAGACGCCTCTCTCTGGTGAGCCCGGCCGCCCGGCTTAAAATAAATATTCTGTTCTTTCTCTCTTTAAAACACTAGATGCACGTGTTTTCAAACAGACGCAATTGGAAAGTCTGTGCAGATTTGTAATATAAAGGTTCTCTAATGTGTCCTGTATGTATTTAATGTGCTCATTAAAGCCACACGGGCTGTTAGTTCTAATGCATGTATGGACCACCAGTCATTATTAAACATTAAGTAATTATGCAGATGAGGGGGTTTGTCATGTGCTGACGGCCATTTTGGCTCTGCTCCTGGTCCTGGCCTTTGCAGATGTTTTTTTGCATCAGCCTGGGTTTCATGGTGGCGTGGGCGCCCTACTCTGTCGCCTCCTTCCTATCCATCTTCAGCGGGGACGAGGGCCGCATGGCGCCCGAGGTCTTCGTCTTCCCAGCGCTCTTCGCTAAGAGTTCCCATGTCTACAACCCCTTCATCTACTTCTATTTCAACAAGGTGTTCCGGCGGGAGGTGTGGAGGCTGCTCGGGTCCCTGTGTCTGCTGAGGAAGCAGAACCGGGTCGGGGTGTGGCCCCTGCAAAACCACCGGTCCCAGCACCCCATACAGATCCAGCTGCAGGAGCAGGGCGTGCCCCAGGGGGCCCACCGGGGCGGCCCGTGCCCCAACAGGTTGGCGGTCTACTCCTGCTGGGTGTCCAATGCCAGGTTGAACCCCGCCAACGCGGAGTCCAGCCCCCCCCGGGAATTTATACCCGCGTCCGCGTTTTTTGGAGCGCCGCTGAAGTGGATCGGCGTACCTGGAGATGGGCGTTAGCCGAAGGTAACTGCCGTGTTCCATGAGTTTACTATGGCCCCCTAATCCCTAAACCACCAGGAGCTGCTGTGGCTCTTTGTAATTATGCTCTATGTACATTCATATGGAGTTAATTATGCTCTATGTACATTCATATGGAGTTAATTATGCTCTATGTACATTCATATGGAGTTAAGTATGCTCTATGTACATTCATATGGAGTTAAGTATGCTCTATGTACATTCATATGGAGTTAATTATGCTCTATGTACATTCATATGGAGTTAATTATGCTCTATGTACATTCATATGGAGTTAAGTATGCTCTATGTACATTCATATGGAGTTAAGTATGCTCTATGTACATTCATATGGAGTTAATTATGCTCTATGTACATTCATATGGAGTTAATTATGCTCTATGTACATTCATATGGAGTTAATTATGCTCTATGTACATTCATATGGAGTTAAGTATGCTCTATGTACATTCATATGGAGTTACGTATGCTCTATGTACATTCATATGGAGTTAATTATGCTCTATGTACATTCATATGGAGTTAATTATGCTCTAGTACATTCATATGGAGTTAATTATGCTCTATGTACATTCATATGGAGTTAATTATGCTCTATGTACATTCATATGGAGTTAATTATGCTCTAGTACATTCATATGGAGTTAAGTATGCTCTATGTACATTCACATGGAGTTAATTATGCTCTATGTACATTCATATGGAGTTAATTATGCTCTATGTACATTCATATGGAGTTAATTATGCTCTATGTACATTCATATGGAGTTAATTATGCTCTATGTGCATTCATATGGAGTTAATTATGCTCTATGTACATTCATATGGAGTTAATTATGCTCTATGTACATTCACATGGAGTTAATTATGCTCTATGTACATTCATATGGAGTTAATTATGCTCTATGTACATTCATATGGAGTTAATTATGCTCTAGTACATTCATATGGAGTTAATTGTGCTCTATTTACATTCATATGGAGTTAATTATGCTCTATGTACATTCATATGGAGTTAATTATGCTCTATGTACATTCATATGGAGTTAATTATGCTCTAGTACATTCATATGGAGTTAATTATGCTCTATTTACATTCATATGGAGTTAAGTATGCTCTATGTACATTCATATGGAGTTAATTATGCTCTATGTACATTCATATGGAGTTAATTATGCTCTATGTACATTCATATGGAGTTAATTATGTTATATGTACATTCATATGGAGTTAATTATGCTCTATGTACATTCATATGGAGTTAATTATGCTCTATGTACATTCATATGGAGTTAAGTATGCTCTATGTACATTCATATGGAGTTAATTATGAAGTTAATGTAAATCAGGAAGTTTCACTTCACTACATTTGAACCTCTGATATCTAAGTGCCAAGGTCAACATTCCTGCCCAGTGTTCTGACTTCTGATCTTTGCTGTGCATCTCTCTGGATAATAGCATCTGCTAAGTGACTGTAGTGTAATGTGTTGCTAGCATTCACACCCAACGGGGCTGTTGAACAAGTAGCTGTCACATGCTCAGAGTTAATTATGGGATGTAAGTAGGTCAATGAGGTATACGGTACGTGTGAGGTACTGGGTCTTGAGCCTGCAAATTTCCAGAGCCACTTTTCCATAATGCCGACCCATACATTTCAGAGTTCTGGAACGTGAGACTGCGTGTGAATAAGGGTTACTGTGAGTTGTGTACATATTCATGTCTATAAAGACTGTGCACACAACATGCATCTGTGTATGTGTATTTAATGTAAATGTTTGTTGCCAATGTAAGAAAAGTTGTATAAATAAAATAATAATTTAACTTTTTAAAGTTGTGTCTGTGTAAATTTGGGCGAATTATACTGTCAGTGAATTCTGGGGTAGGGGGGAGGGGCGGAGAGAAAGAGAGAGAATGAGAGAGGGGGGGCAGAGAGAGAGAGAGAGAATGAGAGGGAGAGGGGGGGAGAGAGAGAGAGAGAGAGAGAGAGAGAGAGAGAGAGAGAGAGAATGAGAGAGGGAGCGGGGAGGAGAGAGAAAGAGAGAGAAGCTGAGAGAGAGAGAGAATGAGAGAGGGGGGCAGAGAGAATGGGAGAGAGAGGGAGAGGGGGGCAGAGAGAGAATGGGAGAGAGAGGGAGAGGGGGGCAGAGAGAGAGTAAATAAAATGGCTGCCGTTGCTGAGGTCAGTGTTTTCACACTGTATTAATGAAAGCGCGCTGCGGCTAACGGCTGCTTACAGAATATCAGCATGCCTCAGGGACTGAACAGGCATTTAACAATCCCAAAGTTTAATAATAATAAACACACAGCAGCCACCATAAATCTTATTTAAAGGATCTTTTTTTTTTTTTTATGTTGTCCTTCACCTTTATTGTATAATGTGTGTTACGGTGCATAAATGTTTGTTTTTACAGGTGTTAGAATTACTCAAGGTAAAATTAACAAAATGCAAAAAGACATTTTTGAACACCTCCCAGCAAGGGAGACTGTCTGTCTCATATAAAGCTGTAGAAAATATTGACGTCATCATGGCAGCCCAAGAAAGCTTGTCTTAAAGATCTGCATTTAAAAAAAAAAAAAAAAAAACAACAATATGGTTTTGTGATAACCGCATGCATATTGTGTGAGAATATATTTCCTTTTTGAAAAAAATCTAAGAAAAAAAGGAGACTGAGGGAACTGGATCACTGTGAGTTGAACTCTGACCCTTCCAAGCTCTTCCATTAAAAAAAGAATGCTTTATTTTTTTCTTTTTTCCTTTCATGGAGAAGCGATGGAAGGGATTGTTCAGACAATAGAACACAAAGCATGATGGGAACAGTACAAAGGGAAAAGGAAATGATGTAATATTATGTCATTTATTATGAATTTATTGCTGACCGCTTTTCTATCAGTCATGAGCTCTTTTCCATCTGGCTTTAGAGCGGCAAAGCAGCATTACTGCTCCCACACACGCTCACGCACGCTCACGCACTCACACACGCTCACACGCACTCACACACGCTCACACACTCTCGCGCACGCTCACACACGCTCACACACGCTCACTCCACAATAAGGGACTCTCCGCTGCAAACTATCACACACGCTCACACACGCTCACACACGCTCACACACACTCACTCCACAATAAGGGACTCTACGCTGCAAACTATCACACACGCTCACTCCACAATAAGGGACTCTTTTATTCTGACCACTGGTGGAGAATAGATGTTATTTTAAAATAGCCATCAGTGGAGAGAAGGTTTGAACCAATCTGCCCAGTGATGAGTACATGTTGTTTGAAATACAGTTGACCAACATAGCTACAGAACTGTATAGCAGTCAGATATAAAAAACAGAGTACTGGAAATCCCTGATAGTGTAGAGAGCTGAAGTTTGGCTTGGTGGGGCTTATTTGAATTTCCTGTCTTTTGTGGCTTTTGACCAAGCCAAACTTCACACTTAAAACATAGTTTTTTGTTATTAATATCTTATACAGCTGATCACCTGCCTCTTACTCTGGGAAACATGATCCAAAACCCAACCAGACAATGCAACAGACAACCAGAGAACAAAATGCCCAAAAAGTGTGCTCACTCTTATGCGGTACACTGGAATTTATTCAAAAGCAATATCAGAAACACCTCACAACATATGAATCCCCTCACACATATAAAACATACACATTATTGCAGCTTTCAGGTTTCAAATTTAGGTATGTTTCTGTGAAATGTACATATCATTCTGCTTTCCAAAAAGGGCACATTTCAGTGTGTTCGTTTCCATAAGGACGAGGGGTGTCCCAAAGACCTCGACTTTCACAAAATCAAAAGCCACAAATCCACAAAGAAATCCCCGCCAACCCAAACCTGTATGCGGCGTGGTGTGCACTGTGCTGCACGTCCGAGTGGAAATGTTTTAGTTACGTTAGCATGGCGTTAGCATGGCGTCATTAGTTTCAAAGGGGGGCACAGGGGGAGTGGCGGTCTCATTACTGGGGCGGACAGGGGTTGGTGGTGGGCCGGGGGTGGGGCAGGGGGTGCAGTGTTTTGTATCCCTTTCCCCATCCTTTGTTCTGTCCTCATTAGCCCACCCACCCCCCGCCCCCATAGCCGCTAACGAGTCACGCTCAGGCAGTGTTATGATTCCCGCCATCAGCCTCTCTGCTGCCGCTGGCTCCCGCTAACGTTCATTTTGTCGCGCGGAGATGAGGAGAGGAAGCTACGATGATGCTGCCGCCTCGCTCCGGCCCGTGAGTACCGACCGCGCCCCGCGCCGACCCCCGCCGATCCTGCGCCCACCCCGCCCCTCGTCCTTAAGAGTTTCTATCCGCTGCGGAAGTTTGGCGGCTCCGGGTGGATGGGGTGATCCGAGGTGGGGAGTTACCTTGTTTGGGTGTGGATGTGGGAGCTTGTTTGGGTGTAGATGTGGGACCTTGTTTGGGTGTAGATGTGGGACCTTGTTTGGGTTTAGATGTGGGACCTTGTTTTGGGTGTAGATGTGGGACCTTGTTTTGGGTGTAGATGTGGGACCTTGTTTGGGTGTGGATGTGGGACCTTGTTTGGGTGTAGATGTGGGACCTTGTTTGGGTGTAGATGTGGGACCTTGTTTGGGTGTAGATGTGGGACCTTGTTTTGGTGTGGATGTGGGACCTTGTTTGGGTGTGGATGTGGGAGCTTGTTTTGGTTTAGATGTGGGACCTTGTTTTGGGTGTAGATGTGGGACCTTGTTTGGGTGTAGATGTGGGACCTTGTTTGGGTGTCGATGTGGGACCTTGTTTGGGTGTAGATGTGGGACCTTGTTTGGGTGTGGATGTGGGACCTTGTTTGGGTGTAGATGTGGGACCTTGTTTGGGTGTAGATGTGGGACCTTGTTTTGGGTGTGGATGTGGGACCTTGTTTGGGTGTAGATGTGGGACCTTGTTTGGGTGTAGATGTGGGACCTTGTTTTGGTGTGGATGTGGGACCTTGTTTGGGTGTGGATGTGGGAGCTTGTTTTGGTGTAGATGTGGGACCTTGTTTTGGGTGTAGATGTGGGACCTTGTTTGGGTGTAGATGTGGGACCTTGTTTTGGGTGTGGATGTGGGACCTTGTTTTGGGTGTGGATGTGGGACCTTGTTTGGGTGTGGATGTGGGACC
>CM056381.1:5277151-5289651 GCA_029718625.1 Synaphobranchus kaupii | reverse complement strand
AACTTTCATTAGATGCAGAGAGAAACCCAAGAACAGATCTTAAGTGCAATGAAGGGTTATGGAACCTACAGGCCTAAGAAAAAATACAGTGCCAAACTAAAAATGTTAAGTTCTCACTTCAAATGGAGAACGATTAGATTTTAACAATGGTGTATATACCATTAAGGAAAAATTTAATGTGTACAAGTTTTTCATAAAGCAATTTTAATTATTATAGTATTATAAATATATGCTATAAAAGTGATCACAGTGGTTATGCCTGCCATTGCTTTCCTCCTATATCTGTTATTTGTTGTTGGCGGTACGTACAGTAAAAACTCACTCATTCCGCTACAGTGGCCATGCAGTGCTTTTCAGTGTGAGCAAAGCTTGCACCTCCACTGTTTTTGGAGCTTCTACAACCCACTCTCCAGCACAGCTGTCATAGCGGGACTTTCCCCCGTGGGCCCAAGCCACAGCTGAAGCCCGATTAAAGTCACCTCCATCGCCACCACAGTAAACGCCACTTAGACACGTATCGGGGGCTGAATAAAATCAAACAAAATGTGTTTGAGTCAAATAAACACAAGAAACATTAAGAGAATCGTGGGAAAGTCTGGCTAAACATTCCCAGCGTGCTGTATGTCCTCTTTCCCGGATGTCCCTCGAACGTTATCTTTAAGTTTCAAGAAGCATTTCAACAAGAGAGCATGATATTACACTTAAAATTACTTTCTCACGGTTAACACTGAATAAATTGCTGCACAGAAAGTTTGTTGGTTTTGTTATTGGTTTGATGGTTTTGACTAAATGATAACCATAAGGGGATGTTGCCAGTAAGTTTGTGCAGTACATGTCTGGTACATTTATCTTACAGAACTTGAACAACGTAACGTTATCTCACAACCAAATGGGAATCGAACCAGAATCTTCACAAACGTTCTGGGAATATTTTGTGTTAACTGTGAACATGATTTTGTGAAACATTCCATTATGGTGCAATAATTATCAAAGATAGCCTACTGCACCAGTACAAAGATTACCACCAAATAAAAGCCCGAAAATCCATAAATACATCATTATTACTGAGTGGTTTGGTTTCTCCAGCGTTTCTCCAGCGTTACTGAGCTGCACATGCCTGGTGAAACTACCTACTCAGGGATTCTATGCAGTCTCTCGTTCTAAAGCAATATTTAGATTGAGTATTAATATTAGATTAGATATTAATATTAGACTGAGTAGAGGGACATGACAGGTGAGAAATAGTCGTTATGGACGCAGGCGTTGTTAATATTTGCTCATTATTAGTTGGCTTGACGTTGACATCCTTATGCAGAGTGATTGCCATGCAGCTGATTACATTTTATTCAAATGAATAATAGGTTTTATGATGTTTTATATTTAAAGAGGTACTTCTGTATTAGGGGGTGATGATGGCTGTGGTGCTGGGGGCTGCTGGGTAAATCAGGGCGCTGAATCCGGACCGTGGCAGTAACAGATTTAGCGGGCAGCCCTGCGGTACGGAGCCGAGCTCATCGTGAGACGGAGCTCTTCATAATATGTGATTAGAATGTTCTTAACTGAACTGATGTAACAATCAAAGACATGCAGTTCTAGAACACTGATTTAGAATTTTTTTTTAAAAACCCTCCTAAAAACATGCACTTCAAAGGGTTAAGTATCTTCCGATGCCTCAATGTCTGTGTGAGTGGGGCAGGTGATCTCCGGCAGCGACTCTCTGAAACTGACGGAGGAAGCTGCATTGATGAGCGGAAAAACAGTTCATTTGGAATTCCACATTGTGAGAAAATAGGGGTACGACTAAAAGAATAAGAGAAAAGATCTGTTCAGATATCTGACATATTTTCACCAATATGCAAAACAAAATTCTTATTTCATATAATTGTAGTTTATACTGTGTATTAAATTTGATAGAGAGAGAGAGAGAGAATAAATACATATAAAGAGTTAAAGCTCAAATAAGTATTTGACCCAGATCTGAGCTTTTGCCAGCACCCCCAACACACAACACCATTGGAGTCCCCAGATCTATGTGCTTTCGTCATTATCAACCCCCCCTCAGCCCACAGACACCCCCACACATCAATATTGCATGCACTACCTTTAGCAGGTCACATAAGTGTCGTGTGTATGTAGGTTGTTTGTTTTTTCCATCACAGTGGGCGAACTGTTGCTGTTTTGTGTTTTTTTTGTGTGAGTTTTCTCTGCGAGCGCACTGGTCTCCGGCGGCGGCCTCCCCGCGCGCTGCAAATCATCAAAAAGCCCTTCCTTCCCTCCCCTCCGTCCCACACTGCAGAAGCCTTGCTAATATCTTTCACATCAAATATATCCCGGACGGGGCAAGGACGATTTTAATTGAGCCCTGTGCCTCCAATCGATTAAAAAACTGTTCTGTAATGGACCGTAAATTATGGTTGTATCCTAGAAGCATGTTGGTCAACAAATGCATCAGTCTGTATGAAAAATGTAAAGGATGACATTGTCACTGTTAACTGAGTGTTCTCGTATATCATATTTTTTTTGTGTCGGTTGTACTTTCCAACAAGAAACGGGATGAGGTTGTTGTCTGAAGCGTATACGACTAAGAATCATTTGGATTGATGTTTTTGAAAACCGGGTCCCGTACAATGGGAGTACAGGCAGACAAAATGTTTGTGTAAAGTAGGTCACCACGGACTACAAGGGGCAGCCCCTTCTCCCACCTCTGATCCTCGGGCTGTTGCACACAAATAATGACACGTTTTAAGATTATCGACACATTGGGTCGTATGCAATTACTCGCACAATACACTCTCTCTGTTAAAAATATATTTTGCCAATAAAGCAGATCTTGTCTTGCTGGATTCATTACTGCATAAACAGCCTCTCTCTCCCTAAACCTGCTGCGGGATTTTAAGAAATACAGATGGACCTTATTTAATGGAGAATATAAACTTCCCACTTTCCAAGACTTATAATAGTTTATTATGTTAATGGTAAAAAAAAAAATCATTTTAATAATTAAAATTTATTAAAGGTTAGAAATGACAACATAATACATAAGCTATGATTTCAAACCCCGCTGAGAAGTGGGTAAGTCCGGGGTAGCAGATTCCCAACTCATGAAAATTCCTCCTAAGGGTTTGATTCGCACGGACACTCCTGTACACTCAATATCCCATAAGCCCCTGAACATTGCACGGACACTCCTGTACACTCAATATCCCATAAGCCCCTGAAAGCTGCACAGACACTTCTATAATTATAGATTGTATCTCTCCAGTGCACTGGACCTTATAGTTTGGAGAACAGTAATTGAGGAGTTTGCCACATGCATCAGAGTGAACCAAATACTGCATGTTTCTCAGACTGTACACTCACATTAGTGTGGGAGAGCTAAGTGTACACTCACACCAGTGTGGGAGAGCTAAGTGTACACTAACATCAGTGTAGGAGTGCTAAGTGTACACTCACACCAGTGTAGGAGACCTAAGTGTACACTCGCGTCAGTGTGGGAGAGTTAAGTGTACACTCACACCAGTGTAAGAGAGCTAAGTGTACACTCACACCAGTGTAGGAGAGCTAAGTGTACACTCACACCAGTGTAAGAGAGCTAAGTGTACACTCACACCAGTGTGGGAGAGCTAAGTGTACACTCACACCAGTGTAGGAGACCTAAATGTACACTCACACCAGTGTAGGAGACCTAAGTGTACACTCGCACCAGTGTAAGAGAGCTAAGTGTACACTCACACCAGTGTAAGAGAGCTAAGTGTACACTCACACCAGTGTAGGATACCTAAGTGTAGGATACCTAAGTGTACACTCACAGGAGAGCTAAGTGTACACCACTCACACCAGTGTAGGAGACCTAAGTGTACACTCACATCAGTGTGGGAGAGTTAAGTGTACACTCACACCAGTGTGGGAGACCTAAGTGTACACTCACATCAGTGTAGGAGACCTAAGTGTACACTCACATCAGTGTAGGAGACCTAAGTGTACACTCACACCAGTGTGGGAGACCTAAGTGTACACTCACATCAGTGTAGGAGACCTAAGTGTACACTCACACCAGTGTAGGAGAGCTAAGTGTACACTCACATCAGTGTGGGAGAGCTAAGTGTACACTCACATCAGTGTGGGAGAGCTAAGTGTACACTCACATCAGTGTGGGAGAGCTAAGTGTACACTCACATCAGTGTAGGATACCTAAGTGTACACTCACATCAGTGTGGGAGAGCTAAGTGTACACTCACATCAGTGTAGGATACCTAAGTGTACACTCACATCAGTGTGGGAGAGCTAAGTGTACACTCACATCAGTGTGGGAGAGCTAAGTGTACACTCATACCAGTGTAGGAGAGCTAAGTGTACACTCACATCAGTGTAGGAGTGCTAAGTGTACACTCACACCAGTGTAAGAGAGCTAAGTGTACACTCACACCAGTGTAGGAGAGCTAAGTGTACACTCACATCAGTGTGGGAGAGCTAAGTGTACACTCACATCAGTGTGGGAGAGCTAAGTGTACACTCACATCAGTGTGGGAGAGCTAAGTGTACACTCACATCAGTGTGGGAGAGCTAGGTGTACACTCACATCAGTGTAGGATACCTAAGTGTACACTCACATCAGTGTGGGAGAGCTAAGTGTACACTCACAGGAGAGCTAAGTGTACACTCACACCAGTGTAAGAGATCTAAGTGTACACTCACACCAGTGTAAGAGAGCTAAGTGTACACTCACACCAGTGTAAGAGAGCTAAGTGTACACTCACACCAGTGTAAGAGAGCTAAGTGTACACTCACACCAGTGTAAGAGAGCTAAGTGTACACTCACACCAGTGTAAGAGAGCTAAGTGTACACTCACATCAGTGTGGGAGAGCTAAGTGTACACTCACAGGAGAGCTAAGTGTACACTCACATCAGTGTGGGAGAGCTAAGTGTACACTCACAGGAGAGCTAAGTGTACACTCACACCAGTGTGGGAGAGTTAAGTGTACACTCACACCAGTGTAAGAGATCTAAGTGTACACTCACACCAGTGTAAGAGAGCTAAGTGTACACTCACATCAGTGTAGGAGTGCTAAGTGTACACTCACACCAGTGTAAGAGAGCTAAGTGTACACTCACACCAGTGTAAGAGAGCTAAGTGTACACTCACACCAGTGTAAGAGAGCTAAGTGTACACTCACATCAGTGTAGGAGTGCTAAGTGTACACTCACACCAGTGTGGGAGAGTTAAGTGTACACTCACATCAGTGTGGGAGAGCTAAGTGTACACTCACATCAGTGTGGGAGAGCTAAGTGTACACTCACAGGAGAGCTAAGTGTACATTCACACCAGTGTAGGAGAGCTAAGTGTACACTCACACCAGTGTGGGAGAGTTAAGTGTACACTCACACCAGTGTAAGAGAGCTAAGTGTACACTCACACCAGTGTAAGAGAGCTAAGTGTACACTCACATCAGTGTAGGAGTGCTAAGTGTACACTCACACCAGTGTAAGAGAGCTAAGTGTACACTCACACCAGTGTAAGAGAGCTAAGTGTACACTCACACCAGTGTAAGAGAGCTAAGTGTACACTCACATCAGTGTAGGAGTGCTAAGTGTACACTCACACCAGTGTAGGAGAGCTAAGTGTACACTCACACCAGTGTAAGAGAGCTAAGTGTACACTCACACCAGTGTAAGGGAGCTAAGTGTACACTCACACCAGTGTAAGAGAGCTAAGTGTACACTCACACCAGTGTAAGAGAGCTAAGTGTACACTCACATCAGTGTAGGAGTGCTAAGTGTACACTCACACCAGTGTAAGAGAGCTAAGTGTACACTCACACCAGTGTAAGGGAGCTAAGTGTACACTCACACCAGTGTAAGGGAGCTAAGTGTACACTCACACCAGTGTAAGAGAGCTAAGTGTACACTCACACCAGTGTAAGAGAGCTAAGTGTACACTCACATCAGTGTAGGAGTGCTAAGTGTACACTCACACCAGTGTAAGAGAGCTAAGTGTACACTCACACCAGTGTAAGAGAGCTAAGTGTACACTCACACCAGTGTAAGAGAGCTAAGTGTACACTCACACCAGTGTGGGAGACCTAAGTGTCCTCTTCCAGTTCATTTCCTGTCATTGTCCTTTTGATTGGCTATCCCTTTTCCCTTCCTGACCTATTTCCTGTCCACTAACCATCCACTTCCTGTCTGGCCTCAGGGAGGAGGGGTTCTGCCAGGTGGCGGTGGACCAGTGTCCCTTCGTACTGGGTCTGACCAATGAGAACGCAGAACTGACCCTAGACGAGCGAGTCCAGCTGACTGAGGGACTAAAGACCAGGGAGCACCAGCTCTTCCTCTTCAGTGACATCCTCGTCATCGCTAAGCTCAAGTAAGTATAATAGTGGAGGCAGTGATGTACTGGTCATCACTAAACTCAGGTAAGTATAACGGCGGAGGCAGTGATGTACTGGTCATCGCTAAACTCAGGTAAGTATAACGGCGGAGGCAGTGATGTACTGGTCATCGCTAAACTCAGGTAAGTATAACAGCGGAGGCAGTGATGTACTGGTCATCACTAAACTCAGGTAAGTATAACGGCGGAGGCAGTGATGTACTGGTCATCGCTAAACTCAGGTAAGTATAACGGCGGAGGCAGTGATGTACTGGTCATCGCTAAACTCAGGTAAGTATAACGGCGGAGGCAGTGATGTACTGGTCATCGCTAAACTCAGGTAAGTATAACGGCAGTGACATACAATCTGATATTTGTCCCGTTTAATGACTGTGGTCTAAACACAAGGATTCATATTTGTACAAACCTGATCTTAATTGCATCTGGAGTTAGTCTGGATGTCGAAGAAATGAGATCAGCTTAAACACACAGAATCTTATATCAAACACAGAAATTAAACTTAAACAGATCACCACCTACACTGGATATGTACAAATCAACATGTGGAAGTTTATATAAAAAATACGTACATGAGAACTGTACTGAATATTAGCGTAAGCAGGGTCTAAATGCTGCATGGGAAATGTAGTTATCTTGCTCTCTCATACTCCAGAACTCTATAAAGCACCAGCAACTGACAGGTTGCCATTTTGAAGTAACTGATTTCTGTTTCATTCAGAGAATAACATAAATAACAGTCATTATGGGACTCAGTCATTATGCCCTGAAAGAACTGTCAGGAAACAAAATTAAATTTAGTGAGTTGCGTTGTGTGAGCTGGATGACACAGAGGTGAAAGCGTTCGGTTCTGATTCTAGGAAATCTCATTACAGAAAGCTTTCAAATTACACAGAGCCACCCTTTATCCAGCCGCCTGCATGCCAGTCATCTTAGCCCCTCCCACTTCCTAGCTCCTCCCACTTACAATCCCACGGTGCTTTCCTGCTCTCGTGAACACTGTAAGGGCAAACTGGATTTATGTATGTCTGGAACAGGAATGTTGATTGTTTCAGTGTAGTCATGCATAAAGTTGTCTTTTCAGTACTTTTGTGAAATTGTACAGTTCATTACAGTAATGTAGTGAGGTTGTGTTGTTACAGATTAATATGGGGAAGTCCAGCCTCAGGGTCATGTGACTGCTATGTTGTTTACCCCACCACTACTCCAGCTTAACTAACAGTGAGGGAGGATTCCCAGGCCTGACTTTGGTAAACCCCTAAAATATTCAATAAATGGTGGGTGTGACATCCATTCGCCCCTTTGAAAGTAGTTTTTATTCATTCATATAGAGAGTGTTTTCTAACGAATTTCTATTTCTGTAACTGAAAAAAATGTGTACTTTCTGATACATTTTTTCTCGCTTATTTTTAGAAAGCAAGGAAACTTCATAATTCTGTTTTGAGAGATCAAAGGTTGATG
Source organism: Synaphobranchus kaupii (assembly GCA_029718625.1). Lineage (NCBI taxonomy): Eukaryota > Metazoa > Chordata > Actinopteri > Anguilliformes > Synaphobranchidae > Synaphobranchus > Synaphobranchus kaupii. Next base: position 5,281,804 of record CM056381.1, on the reverse strand, counting down.
GTGAGGTAATCACCATGGCAACATGAACAAAGGAGTCAGGCATTAATCAGGCATGTAGTCTAAAGCTGTTGATGGTTGCAGATGTAGTAGTTAGTTAATTGCTGATGTGGACAAATAGCGTTATGGGCAAGTCTGGAGGGCAGCAGTGTCTCGAGCCGTATGCGTGTACCTCTGTATGCGTGTATCTCTGTATGCGTGTATCTCTGTATGCGTGTATCTCTGTATGTGTGTATCTCTGTATGCGTGTATCTCTGTATGCGTGTACCTCTGTATGCGTGTATCTCTGTATGCGTATATCTCTGTATGCGTGTATCTCTGTATGCGTGTATCTCTGTATGCGTGTATCTCTGTATGCGTATATCTCTGTATGCGTGTACCTCTGTATGCGTATATCTCTGTATGCGTGTATCTCTGTATGCGTGTATCTCTGTATGCGTATATCTCTGTATGCGTGTATCTCTGTATGCGTGTATCTCTGTATGCGTATATCTCTGTATGCGTGTATCTCTGTATGCGTGTATCTCTGTATGCGTGTACCTCTGTATGCGTGTATCTCTGTATGCGTATATCTCTGTATGCGTGTATCTCTGTATGCGTGTATCTCTGTATGCGTGTATCTCTGTATGCGTATATCTCTGTATGCGTGTACCTCTGTATGCGTATATCTCTGTATGCGTGTATCTCTGTATGCGTATATCTCTGTATGCGTGTATCTCTGTATGCGTGTATCTCTGTATGCGTATATCTCTGTATGCGTGTACCTCTGTATGCGTGTATCTCTGTATGCGTGTACCTCTGTATGCGTGTATCTCTGTATGCGTGTATCTCTGTATGCGTGTACCTCTGTATGCGTGTACCTCTGTATGCGTGTATCTCTGTATGCGTGTACCTCTGTATGCGTGTATCTCTGTATGCGTGTATCTCTGTATGCGTGTATCTCTGTATGCGTGTACCTCTGTATGCGTATATCTCTGTATGCGTGTACCTCTGTATGCGTGTATCTCTGTATGCGTGTACCTCTGTATGCGTGTACCTCTGTATGCGTGTATCTCTGTATGCGTGTATCTCTGTATGCGTGTATCTCTGTATGCGTGTACCTCTGTATGCGTGTATCTCTGTATGCGTGTATCTCTGTATGCGTGTACCTCTGTATGCGTGTACCTCTGTATGCGTGTATCTCTGTATGCGTGTACCTCTGTATGCGTGTATCTCTGTATGCGTGTATCTCTGTATGCGTATATCTCTGTATGCGTGTACCTCTGTATGCGTATATCTCTGTATGCGTGTATCTCTGTATGCGTGTATCTCTGTATGCGTGTACCTCTGTATGCGTATATCTCTGTATGCGTGTATCTCTGTATGCGTGTATCTCTGTATGCGTGTACCTCTGTATGCGTGTACCTCTGTATGCGTGTATCTCTGTATGCGTGTACCTCTGTATGCGTGTATCTCTGTATGCGTGTATCTCTGTATGCGTGTACCTCTGTATGCGTGTACCTCTGTATGCGTGTACCTCTGTATGCGTGTACCTCTGTATGCGTGTACCTCTGTATGCGTGTATCTCTGTATGCGTGTATCTCTGTATGCGTGTATCTCTGTATGCGTGTATCTCTGTATGCGTGTATCTCTGTATGCGTGTATCTCTGTATGCGTGTACCTCTGTATGCGTGTATCTCTGTATGCGTGTATCTCTGTATGCGTGTACCTCTGTATGCGTGTATCTCTGTATGCGTGTATCTCTGTATGCGTGTACCTCTGTATGCGTGTACCTCTGTATGCGTGTATCTCTGTATGCGTGTATCTCTGTATGCGTGTACCTCTGTATGCGTGTATCTCTGTATGCGTGTATCTCTGTATGCGTGTATCTCTGTATGCGTGTATCTCTGTATGTGTGTACCTCTGTATGCGTGTATCTCTGTATGCGTGTACCTCTGTATGCGTGTATCTCTGTATGTGTGTACCTCTGTATGCGTGTATCTCTGTATGCGTGTATCTCTGTATGCGTGTATCTCTGTATGCGTGTATCTCTGTATGCGTGTACCTCTGTATGCGTGTACCTCTGTATGCGTGTACCTCTGTATGCGTATATCTCTGTATGCGTGTACCTCTGTATGCGTATATCTCTGTATGCGTGTATCTCTGTATGCGTGTATCTCTGTATGCGTGTACCTCTGTATGCGTGTATCTCTGTATGCGTGTATCTCTGTATGCGTGTATCTCTGTATGCGTGTACCTCTGTATGCGTGTATCTCTGTATGCGTGTACCTCTGTATGCGTGTATCTCTGTATGCGTGTATCTCTGTATGCGTGTATCTCTGTATGCGTGTACCTCTGTATGCGTGTATCTCTGTATGCGTGTATCTCTGTATGCGTGTACCTCTGTATGCGTGTACCTCTGTATGCGTGTATCTCTGTATGCGTGTACCTCTGTATGCGTGTATCTCTGTATGCGTGTATCTCTGTATGCGTATATCTCTGTATGCGTGTACCTCTGTATGCGTATATCTCTGTATGCGTGTATCTCTGTATGCGTGTATCTCTGTATGCGTGTACCTCTGTATGCGTATATCTCTGTATGCGTGTATCTCTGTATGCGTGTATCTCTGTATGCGTGTACCTCTGTATGCGTGTACCTCTGTATGCGTGTATCTCTGTATGCGTGTACCTCTGTATGCGTGTATCTCTGTATGCGTGTATCTCTGTATGCGTGTACCTCTGTATGCGTGTACCTCTGTATGCGTGTACCTCTGTATGCGTGTACCTCTGTATGCGTGTACCTCTGTATGCGTGTATCTCTGTATGCGTGTATCTCTGTATGCGTGTATCTCTGTATGCGTGTATCTCTGTATGCGTGTATCTCTGTATGCGTGTATCTCTGTATGCGTGTACCTCTGTATGCGTGTATCTCTGTATGCGTGTATCTCTGTATGCGTGTACCTCTGTATGCGTGTATCTCTGTATGCGTGTATCTCTGTATGCGTGTACCTCTGTATGCGTGTACCTCTGTATGCGTGTATCTCTGTATGCGTGTATCTCTGTATGCGTGTACCTCTGTATGCGTGTATCTCTGTATGCGTGTATCTCTGTATGCGTGTATCTCTGTATGCGTGTATCTCTGTATGTGTGTACCTCTGTATGCGTGTATCTCTGTATGCGTGTACCTCTGTATGCGTGTATCTCTGTATGTGTGTACCTCTGTATGCGTGTATCTCTGTATGCGTGTATCTCTGTATGCGTGTATCTCTGTATGCGTGTATCTCTGTATGCGTGTACCTCTGTATGCGTGTACCTCTGTATGCGTGTACCTCTGTATGCGTATATCTCTGTATGCGTGTACCTCTGTATGCGTATATCTCTGTATGCGTGTATCTCTGTATGCGTGTATCTCTGTATGCGTGTACCTCTGTATGCGTGTATCTCTGTATGCGTGTATCTCTGTATGCGTGTATCTCTGTATGCGTGTATCTCTGTATGCGTGTATCTCTGTATGTGTGTATCTCTGTATGTGTGTATCTCTGTATGCGTGTATCTCTGTATGCGTGTACCTCTGTATGCGTGTATCTCTGTATGCGTATACCTCTGTATGCGTGTACCTCTGTATGCGTGTACCTCTGTATGTGTGTATCTCTGTATGCGTGTATCTCTGTATGTGTGTATCTCTGTATGTGTGTATCTCTGTATGTGTGTATCTCTGTATGCGTGTATCTCTGTATGCGTGTACCTCTGTATGCGTGTATCTCTGTATGTGTGTATCTCTGTATGTGTGTATCTCTGTATGCGTGTATCTCTGTATGCGTGTACCTCTGTATGCGTGTATCTCTGTATGCGTGTATCTCTGTATGCGTGTATCTCTGTATGCGTGTACCTCTGTATGTGTGTATCTCTGTATGTGTGTATCTCTGTATGCGTGTATCTCTGTATGCGTGTACCTCTGTATGCGTGTACCTCTGTATGCGTGTACCTCTGTATGCGTGTACCTCTGTATGCGTGTACCTCTGGGTACCCGTGAGTGTGGAGGTTTGGACCCCATCATGTTGGGGTCCCTTCTCTATCTGTTACCCTCTCTGCTTTCTCCCCTTCTGAGTAAAAGCAACACAAGTTGATATAAAAAATGTTTCATATTCATGAGGAAAATTAAAATAAATTAATTGTGATAATTGAAAACAAACATTATTGCACCAACCGTCCCGGTGATTTCCTGTCATTAGCTTTGTTGTTTTGTTCTTCTGAATAAAAAGTATTTTGATAAATAACCAAGTGTGCTTTGGCAGACACCTTTCTGCCCCACATGAATTCCCTGCTCATATAGTGTTTACTTTTTATTTTTAGTGAAAACACACAAATATCAGATATCAGTGTTGAATCCGCTGACAGTTACATTTGTTTAGAGAGGGCGAGAGTAAGGGGGAGGGGGCTTACAGAGAAACTGAAATTAATTTGATTGTCACAAAGCGAAGACTTTTATAAAATGCATTTTTTAAACAGACACTGCTTTACTGGCATTGGGTTGCACATGGACAGTCATTAGAACTGAGAGGATACAACAGTTATCTTCAGCTGAGTCACACAAGACCACAAAATCATTTTGACTACTGGGGGATTTTTGGGCTCTGCCAATCTTCCAATAACATTCAGAAGGATGAAAAATTCTCA
>CM056381.1:5239322-5276651 GCA_029718625.1 Synaphobranchus kaupii | reverse complement strand
TTAAAAGAGGCACGGGCGAGCTGTCTGGGGTCAGACTGTCTGCCATCGGGCTGTGGATTTGTACCTGATACCATGCTGTTATTATTTCTGCAGTTCCCCTGAGGTCAAAGAACGCTGGTTAGATACCCTGCACAGGTGAGTCTCCTCATTTTGTTTTTATCAAAATTCCTCATATTAATCTGATATATTTATGTATGCGTTGTTTCCTTGGTTACCTGACCTACTCAGCAGAGACTGTTTGTATCATATTAACAATGTGACACGCACGGGTAACAGAGTTACTTCAACACTAAGCAAGTTTATTTGATTCGAGTCAGGCCATAAACAAGGAGTTATTTTCTTGAGTACTCACAATGTCTTGCATCATTTTAATGTATAGTATTTAGTTAAAAGCTGTGCATGTAATCATAATTTTCTGGAATGTTCCAACTATGTAGTACATGACCACATTTTACACCATTGTATTTTTCTCACTGATTAAGTTGAACACTGAGGCACTACACTTTAATTCAATTATTCAAGTTTTTTTTTTTTTGGTATTTAAAGATTTGAACATAACAAATGATCTAGGGCCCTCTTGGTTTGGCTTGTGTGCCCAAAGTGCTTTTTAACAGTAATTACACACAGGTAAAGGTTGTGCTTTTTAACAGTAATTACACACAGGTAAAGGTTGTGTGTCGAGGACAGAATGTAGAACGTGTTTTATGACTTTTCCCAGGAAAATAAAGGAAGCTAAGAAGCGAGCTGGTTCCGTGTCGCCACCCCCCAGTGTACTCATGACGGTGTTGAGCGGCAGCGTTGCTGTAAGTTTACCTCTCCTGGTTCAGTTCTTCATTTTTTACTTTTCTGAATAAGAAGGAAGAGTTAGAGTTAGGGTACAGGACCTCGCTAGCTCTGCTGTGCATTTAACTGTTCTGTGCACAGATTGTTCTATGCATTTAACTGTGACTGTTCTATGCATTTAACTGTGACTGTTCTATGCATTTAACTCAGATTGTTCTATGCATTTAACTCAGACTGTTCTATGCATGTAACTGTGACTGTTCTGTGTACCTAACTGTGACTGCCAGCTCATTATTTAAGTTCTTTATATAAAAACACTGACACTTACGTTCCCCTGCTTTTCAAATGGTTTCAGTGCAAGACTCCCGGAGGCGGAATGGATTCAGTCATTGAGCTGCCTACAGATGTAAGTACTCTCAGACACACACACACACACACACACACATACACACACACACACACACACCACACACACACACACACACACACAAACACACACATACACACACACCACAAACACACACACACAAATACACACACACACACACACACACACACACACACCATAAACACACACACACACACACACACACACACGCGCACTACATACACACATACACACCACACACACAAATACACACACACACACACAAATACACACACACACACACACACACGCACTACATACATACACACATACACACCACACACACAAATACACACACACACACACACACAAACACCACACATACGTGGGCAGTGGCCTATTTTCTGCACCATCTCCTGACTGTCTGATTTTCTGTAGGGCAAAGCCCCGCCCCCTCTGAAGGTGGAGCTGTTGTGTAACACACAAGACAGAGCCTGCCACCCGATTGGTAAGTTTTGAAAGTTTTTGAATGTTTTGAGACGTGTGGTTTAGCCCCTCTGAGAGAGGGAATAGAAAACAAAAAATAACAAAAAACCAAAAAAAACTGTTTGCGCACAAAACTGTTTTATCTCACGAAATGGAAAACAAAAATAGGAGACTGATGTGAAGCCCAAAGCCTGCTGGGTATGTTTTTGTCCCCCAGAAAACCACAAGTGCCATAAAGTTCCCTTTGCTCGTCAGGCAAACATTAACTAGCGAGCATACGGAGAGGCATGTGGCAGTTAGAGATGTGATCCCATCTCTGTCATATATAAATAATGTGGAAGGAGGCTGGACTGCTTCCCTTTATGTTAAAAAGAATGAGAGATATGAAGCACAGTCGAGCTGTTTGTGCATTTGCTCAACTATATTGACTTATCACAAAAAAAAACTACATGGAAAAAAGCAACACAATATAATATATACTGTGAGCACCATAATCCATTGGACAGTGACACATGTTTTGTAATTTTGGTTCTGTACTCTCGCACTTTGAGTTTGAAAGGATACAATGACAATGAGGTTGAAGGGCAGACCCCCCGATCGTGGACAGTTGTTGCCTGTGTAGATCTCCTATGCTAACATGCTCGTTGCTTGGAAACAGAGAATGCCGGCAGCAGGAGGTGGAGCCTGTTTCAGAAGAAACCGAGGAAGAGCTCCTCCCATTCCGGCACCGCCCCCTGCTCTGACTCCTCCCCCAAGAACCTCCTCTTTGGCCAGCCGCTGTGCAAAGTCTGCCCTGAGGACGGGAAACTCCCGAAGCCAATCACGGTATGCCGCACCTCTGCACTCCCACCCCCATTCCATTACATTCCACTCAATTACATTCCATTACATTCCACTCCATTACACTCCACTCAATTACATTCTACTCCATTACATTCCACTCAATTACATTCCATGACATTGCATTCCATTCCATTACCCTCGTTTAGTAGATGCTCTTACACAGAATGACTTACAATGCAAGAGAATGTAAGTGCATCCATTTGAGCAGCAGTGCTACACTTGACTGCTAACATTCCCCGACCAACGAGTACAAAACATCAATAATCAACCTAGAACCATAATAAAACTGTACAATCATACATATCAACCTAGAACCATAATAAAACCGTACATTCATACATATCAAAATCCATGTAAAATGCAGTAACAATCCTGCTGCAGGTAGCATTGGGGGGGCTTTCTGTCCCCCATGTATGGCCCCATTGTAACCCTACACCCTCTCCCCCCACACACACACACAGGACATGCTCACGCTGCTCCTAAAGAAAGGAACCTTCACAGAGGGAGTGTTTCGGAAAGGGCCGAGTGCCCGCAGCATGAAGGAGGTCCGGGAACAGCTCAACAGTGGCGCGCCAGTGGACATGGGGTCCAAACCCGTCACGCTACTGGCCGCACTCTTTAAGGTACGGACTCCACCCCCACACTCTCTCTCTCTCTCTCTCTCTAGCATATTTATTCATTAGATCAGATTAATTTAGCTAAAAAGAACAATGTGCAGCAACCAGCTCCGTATCTTTGATTATGATCAATGTACCCGTGACATTAGCTCAGAAACCTGTAGACCTTTGGTCTGGAACCTTTGATTCTCATTTCCTTGGTAGAAGTGTGAAGTTGGGTAGGTGGGGGTTTCTGTTGAAGAGGCGTGAAGTGACTCACGGTGCTAAAGGTGCTCTGTTTGAACCCCACAGGACTTCCTGAGGCAGCTGCCCGGCTGTCTGCTGGTGGCGGAGGAGTACGGAGACTGGATGATCGCCTTGGAGACGGAGGACATCCAGGAGAGACACGCCCAGCTCCGACAGTAAGTCACACCCGTCTGTAGTCAGACTGTAGTATGGGGAAGTCACTGGACATCAGTTTACACACAAGTGGCATGTGAAGCACATTAAGCACACACACTAAGTAACTGTCATTCACAGCATAATAAAGCTTCCTGCTCGTGCGTGTGCTACCACTGCCTCACGCTGCAGTCCGAAAAACAGGTTCCACTCTCCGGGTGATCATGTGACCTGGGGGGGGGGGGGGGGGGTGCCAGTGGGGCTTTTTGAATGGAATTTCTTTTTTCTTTTTTTATATATATATTTGTTTGTAGCGCAAGTTAGGGAAGTAACACCCCTTGGGCCACTTCCCTTTTTTATCTGTCCATTCTGAAAAGGAGAAGTGTGGGGTGGGGGTGAGGATGGGGGTTTCGTGAAAAAAGAGCACCAAATTTACTTGTCGTCCTCTCCCAGGGTGATTGACAGGCTCCCGCCAGCCAATGGGGTCCTCCTACAACACCTGCTGTGCGTACTCCACCACATCAGCCGCAACGCCGCCACCAACAAAATGGACGCCAGGAACCTGGCCATCTGCATCGCACCCAACCTGCTGGACCACAGCCTGGACACTGAAACAGTTAACAAGGTGAGCTCCACTTCCTGCACAGTCATATGAGTCTTACAAAAAGGAAGTGTGTGTGTGTGTGTGTGAGTGAGTGAGTGAGTGTGAGTGTGTGTGTGTGTGTGTGTGTGTGTGTGTGTGTGTGTGTGTGTGTGAGTGAGTGAGTGAGTGAGTGAGTGAGTGAGTGAGTGAGTGAGTGAGTGAGTGAGTGAGTGAGTGTGTGTGTGTGTGTGTGTGTGTGTGTGAGTGTGTGTGTGTGAGTGTGTGTGTGCGTGTGTGTGAGTGAGTGCGGATGCCACACTTATAGCTTCAAAAAGTACAAGTGAGACAGAGAAATTAGTGTGGGAGCTACGGTGCTAATTTCAAGTTTAGGGTCTTCACCCACATTCTCCTGTGCTATTTACCTGTGAGCCACATTAACCTGTGAGTTACATTTACCTGTGAGTCACATTCACCTGTGAGTTACATTTACCTGTGAGTCACACACATTAACCTGTGGGTCACATTTAGCTACCTGTATGTGTGGCGATGCACCTGTGTGCAGGTATGGGGACATCTGTTCTTGGCTGACTGTGTTTATCCATTTCTTGTCACCAAGGTTACGGACCTCACACAGTTCCTGATTGAGAACTGTTGCCAGATTTTCGGGGAGCAGATCCAGTCTCTCCTTGGAGACCCCGATGAGGAAGAGCTCGTTGATAACTTAGGTAAGGACATGATTGTGCTTATAATAATAAAATAAATAAGTAAATAATCTGTCTGTCTGTCTGTCTGTGTGATAAGATGTGGGGGCTGACATCATGCGCTAGAGGTTGTGGCAGCATGGCGTTGCAAATCTGAACCCCCAAAGTCGCTAAACATGTAGCCCTGTCCCTCCCGCCCCCAGATTCTCTGTCCTCCCACCAGCATGACTCTGCGTATGACAGCACTGACCCGGACGCAGAGGGAGATTTGGGGGACCCCACTGCGAGGGAACCCCTTGGGCCGGGGGTCAGCGGGGAGGAGGAGGAGGAGGAGGACGGGCCCCCACCCGTCCGGTTGCCAGGCCGATGGGCCGACGCCCATCACTAAGCCCTTACCCCGTCGCCGCTCGGAGCCCGCCCTCTTCCCCTCCGCCGTCGCCACCGGCAACATGCTCGGCTGCCTCGCCCGCAGCAACGACGACTTCTCGGGCGGCCTCGGGTTCGAGGACCAGCTGCTGAAAAAGCAGGCGTCCGAGGACTCGTTCCTGCTGTCCGCCCGGGGTCAGAGGTCAGGCAGCGCGGGTACTGTCGCCACCGTCTCCGCCCAAAAGGACAGCTCCTGCTCCTCCTCCTGCTCCCTGGAGAGCTCCTTCTCCAACCAATCAGAGAGCTCCGTGTTCACCAGCTCTCCGCTGGCCTCGCCCACGGGCACCAGGCGCTCCCTGTTCCCCCGACACCAGTCCTTCCGCTCCCCCTCGCCCACCCCCCTCCCCCCACCGCAGGAGAAGGAGGTGAAGGAGGTGAAGGAGGTGAAGGAGGTGAAGAGGCGCGCCCAGTCCATGAGGGCCGGCGGAAAGACGCGGGTCCGGAGCTGGACCTTCAGCCGTGGCGGGAGCCTGAAAAAGGGGGACCCCCAGAAAGAGGGGGTGTCCTTCCCCTGCGAGACCCTGCAGGAGGACTCGCTGAGCGAGGCGGGGTCCGCTGACCACGCCCCCGCCAGGCCCCGCCCCCGGCCGCTGTCCGCCGTGGAGGTGTTCCAGCAGGTGGACAGCAGGATCGCCGGCCAGCCGCCGCCGTACAAGCTGGCCCTGCAGAACGGGGCGCAGGCAGCGCCCCCGCAGTACCGCACCCTGACTGTGAGGGGCGCCAGAGAGCTGGAGAGGAGGTCCCGGCCCTCGTCCGTCAGCGATGACCTGCTGCTCCACACCTGCCCCGCCCTGGACACACCCACTTTGGTGGCACCTGAAGAAGCACCGCCCACATCAGCTACGCCCCGCCCCGCTTTTCGCCCGAGGGCCATGTCCGAGTCCGTATCCCCCAGCAACCAGCACGAGAAGATGGCCCGCAGGTGCAGCCAACCGCTGTTTGAGGAGATATCGTACGCCAAGGAGTCCTATGTGTGAACTTTGGGGAAGAACCTTTCACTTGTGCAATGTGTACCTCACTTTGTGTGTGTGTGTGTGCGTGTGCGTGTGCGTGTGTGTGTGTGTGTGTGCGTGTGTGTGTGTGTGTGTGTGTGCGTGTGCGTGTGTGTGTGTGTGTGTGTGCGTGTGCGTGTGTGTGTGTGTGTGTGTGTGTCTGTGTGCGTTTGTGTGTGTGTGCAACTTGTTTAGGTTGGACTTCATTAAGTAGTACTGTTTAGAGTACACAAAACAACATGTTGTAATTTCAGTTTTAAAAGCTATGTATAAATGCTAAAATATCAGACTAGCCACCCTATAAGCTGTGTACATAATCCAAACCTGCCAGTAGTTTTAATATATACTGTTGATCTAATATATAATGGGTCGTATTAAGTATATGCTTGTCTAGTTGATGTACATGTGTAAATATACTGTAGTTTTACTTTAGTGCAACGTTTGTGCCTCTATCTGTCTTGAATTTCTATTTTGACTACAACCTCTTTACTTCCACTACAATAAAGCACCTTTTTTGGTCGAAGAGCAGACATGGCTTGCATGTTCCATTTTGTCATGACTGACAGGAGATGAAAGGGTTCAATTTTATGAGAATGTTTAAACTTCTCTCGCCCAGGAACACTTTGTGGTATTTCTGCATCTTTGCCGATATGAAGCTGGCAAGATAAGAGCTGTGGCTTTCTGCATATTGCCTGTGAGAGGGAAAGGTCGACAGAAACCAGCACTCCCACAATGCACCTCTGTCCTTGGCATTCTCAAAAACTTTCCCTCAGCTGATCTCAAATCAAGGTGCTGTCAGCATCAGAGCTACAGAAGGAATGGGCCAAAATACTTTCTGGAAAAAATGGCAAAAAAGTTGAATGACATGTTTGACAGTTAACATTGTATGTTTAAATAAATAAAAAAAAGTGAGAAGTACCTTCCTGGCCCTTGTGAAGACGAGGACAAACAGACACCAGGGCAAACAGACACCAGGGCAAACAGACACCAGGGCAAACAGACACCAGGGCAAACACACGCCAGGGCAAACAGACACCAGGGCAAACAGACACCAGGGCAAACAGACACCAGGGCAAACAGACACCAGGGCAAACAGACGCCAGGGCAAACACACGCCAGGGCAAACAGACACCAGGGCAAACAGACACCAGGGCAAACAGACACCAGGGCAAACACACGCCAGGGCAAACAGACACCAGGGCAAACAGACACCAGGGCAAACAGACGCCAGGGCAAACACACGCCAGGGCAAACAGACACCAGGGCAAACAGACACCAGGGCAAACAGACACCAGGGCAAACACACGCCAGGGCAAACAGACACCAGGGCAAACAGACACCAGGGCAAACAGACACCAGGTCAAACACACACCAGGGCGTGTCTGGATTATAAGTAGGACAAGTTCTCTTTAGAGTACAGGAGGGAGGAAACAGAAACAGGTTTACTGACGCAAGTCAAATATCAACCGAGGGGTTGGAGACGTCATCTAACGGGTGAATCGACACAGGTGCCTTTAGAGCGCGCGCGTGTGTGTGTGTGTGTGTGTGTGTGTGTGTGTGTGTGTGTGTGATACTGGCTCTGTGATATGGGGGGCGGGGGCGGCGTTCACTGTCCCATTGCGAGTCTGTGACCTTTTCACAGTAAAATATTCAGTGTTAATTCCAGAATAACAAGTTTATTGGGTATCAGTCAAAGTGCAACTCTTAATTTAATTTAACACTGAACAGAATATTTTAGTGTTTGGGAAGGCCATACCTGTACCTGTTTACAGCAGCGTGTCGGGGGCCCCGGACCCCTTCGTGCTGCGCTTGTGTAACAGTGGGGTTCCATTGCGAACATGGTGTTCCGCTCGCAGACGATCTCTGGTGATGAGGGGGGGGGGGGGAGGGAGGGGCTCACTCTGGTTTTTCTCCGAATTTGTGCTGCATTGGAGCCGCAGCGTCTTCCTGTTGCAGGCACCTCCGCTACACACAAAAACTCAATTGCAGCCACTAATTTGTCCCATAAATTAACCGAGGGGGTCCAGAAAATCGCTCGTTTAACTGACGGACACACGGACACGGTGTCTGCAGAGGGTACCGTGTCCTTAATGTGAGTTATCTCCATTCCACTGTGACTTCAAACCATGCAAACGCACGGTGGGGCCATAAGTTTCACTTCCTCAGATTAAGCCGGCCGAGAATGGGTTACATAACTTCAGTCATATTTTAGAGTTCTGTTTGTTTCCAAGGCAACAAACAATAAACCGTACATTCTTTAGCTGTGTATGATGCTCCCTTCCCTTCCGACATTTGAAGAGAAACTTGTTTTTACTCGCAGTAATAAAGGCTGAAGTCGCTTTTCTAAGGTTTGTTGACGCGGCGTTGTTTGTTTGCACACATTACGCACTGATCACGCACTGATCATGCAGGACATCATGGCTCTGCTCTGGAGACCACTCATGTAATAATGCAGCCCGGTTTCAGACTATCAAAGTGGCCTGTAAATGAAACATGTTTATTGTAAAAACATGTTCACCGGCAAACGCCAATGTGGAGTCGGGAGCAGTTTGCTATCAACAGAGTGTTTCATCACTGTTGTTCTATAGTGGGGCGGGGGTTAAGTTCTGGTCTACAGCCTTTTGTTTAGTAAATATTCGGATCTGATCTTAGGCTATGAAGATTCAATTCAGGTCACACGACAAACTGGTTTGAGAGTATGTGGCATCAGCAAATCACATAAAAGAATGGTAGCGTGGTAATTGGAGTGAAAAACACACGTTACGTAACGATGGTACACACTGATTGGGTGAATTGATGCCCTACTTGTTGCATAAGATCAGGGCAGAAGTTTGACGTTGGGGCTGCAGTATGCTGATTATGGAATAAGATGGAAACTCATAGGACAGGATGTAATGAACAGTGACAGGCTGTAATGGACAGTGACAGACTGAAGGCTCCAGTATAATGCATGTGGCAGTACTGACAGTCATGTTCATTTCCCACAGCTAGTCTTTCCATTCGTGTCTATTCCATTCATCTCTTTAATCTTATGCAACTTATTACCACAAACCTACAACGTTTCCTGTAATGGCAAAGGGATTAACTCAAAACTACAACAAAAACACAAGCCCAACCTGAAACTAGAGGAAAATGTCATTCTTTGTTTTAAAAAAAGAAGCAAACGCTTGTTTTTAAAAACACTTGTTTTTAGGAAATTAATTCCACCAGCGACAGCTATTTATGACCCGAGTTCTACTTCTGAGAACTATTTTACTCTCATTTCTCCTGGGTGTGTGGATGTTTAGGAAAGTAGTCACAGAAAAAAATAAAACTCTTATTTGTGGCTTCTTTGAGAACCCACCACCTACAGGCAAGATAAGAATAAATAAATAAATACCCGTCACATTGTGAGTGGGCTCCCAGCAGTCTTTTCATTTGCCTACTGCATTTGTGCACTTGTGTGTGCTGCTCCAGCTTAAAGGCAAAGGGTGTTAACTTTGCGTCTGATTTCAAAGCTTGCATCCTGACCTCATTTTGTTTGCCAGTCTTGTGCTAATGACTACAGACTTGCTGAGTTATCTTTGGTTATAGGCTCACAGCATATTTACCTCTATGCACTGAATGGCGATCATATCTGTGCTTGGGTATACCATCAAAAACAAAATCGTGTGGTGTAAATGTGTGCAGTTTGTCAGTGAGGCTGATACATTTATTAAACTTTTTCTGTCAACTTTCTTAGACTAAATCGAACCGTTACGGAGCGCTGCAATGGTTGCGTTTATTAACCACACAAAAATAAGAAAATCTAAAAAGTGGTCAGTTGTGTATTGCCAGTTTTAGGTGCGTAGTCTGTCTGGATGATAAGGACGGATCTAGATGGCCTGTTTTCTATATAATTGTTGTTAACTTTTTATTGGCTTGATCTTCAATGGAAAGATCTCAATGTCTAGCTCTATTACATCACGGTAGTTCTAACTTCTAATGCCAAATCATAAAAGCTTGCAGTACTGTAGGCTAGACCAGGGGTTCTCAATCCTGGTCCTGGGGGACCCCTGTGTATGCTGGTTTTCGTTGCAACCGCAGTTGCAATCCCAGAATTTTAACAAGCTGTTAATTTTTCTTAATTAGGTGCTTTTCATGTTTGGAGGAATTATTCGCCCACTTAAGACACATTATGTCAGAAATAGCTATGCATGCCATGTAGAACAAACTCCCCATGTTCACATTGTGCTTATTGTGCTATATTGCAACAATTACATAAGAAAAGGTTACAAAATAATGTATTTTCACTCAAATGAAAGAGTGAAGTGAATCAATAGGCTCCTAATTAGGTTGTTGAACACATGTGTTTAACTCAATTTTTTCTTTAAGCTTAAGACAATGCAGGTTTGGCTCGTTATCATTTGCTTTGTGTTTGAATTCTTCATTATCTACGAAATGGTTAATTTTAGTGGCCATGTGTCCACACTTTCACCAATTAGGAGCCTATTGATTCAAATCAGTCTTTAAATGGATCTGTTAAATAATTTTCTTATCTTTTTTAAATAATATAGCACAATGTGAACATGGGGTGTTTATTCTACATGGCATCCATAGCTATTTCTGATATAATGTGGCTTAAGAGGGTGAATAATTCCTCCAAACATGACAAGCACCTAATTAAGAAAAATTAACAGCTTGTTAAAATTCTGGGATTGCAACTGCGGTTGCAACGAAAGCCAGCATACACAGGGGTCCCCCAGGACCAGGATTGAGAACCCCTGGGCTAGACCTCTCTCTAACGTCTCTGACTGTAGGCGTTGTTAGGTGCCGTAGGAAGTGATGTCATAGTAGAGTAGTAACAAGTGTCTTAGATACGGTTGCTAGGAATTGGATTGTGCTCCAACAAGAAGCGTGGCCACGTAACAAAGCTAGCCTGTGCTAGCTGTCACTTCGCAGCTGTTAACAAGCACTGTTTTCGGCAGTACTAAGTTGAATTGCCGCCAATATGCAGACGAAAAAGGAAGTGAGAGACAGTACTTACACGTTTGCCAGTCGCCCTAGAGCTCTACAAAATCGAAGCAAGTACAGGGAACCCGCGGCTGAACCGTAAGTTTGACGCAGTGCCACTACCAGCCTTGCCACCGTTAAACTGTACAACACGCTTAAAGCAACGGAGAAGTCTCTAGTTATCGGTCTAACAAGGATTCGTGATGATTTATTGCAACGGTCTACTTGATCTTTTTTTGCTGTCGTACAGACTATGATGGGTGGCTAGTTAATGTAAGCATCTGCACAGCCGACCAGCTGGAACCTCCAATCGCTCACTTCAGACGGTCGTGATGATGACACTATCTGATACCCCCTCACTAAGCACTGAATATTACATTCAAGTTGTAACTGAGGACTTTTGAATGCACACCATGGTTTAATATTTGTGCATTTTGCAACATTAAACAGAATTGTTTTTTATATGCTTTACGTTTATACAATTAAAGAAAACAGTAATTAAGATCAATAGCCACTAAAACTACAATATAGCTAGACTAAGCCCAGACTGTCCTAGGGATAATGTGGTGTTGGAGTTGCCTGAGGCAGCTGCCACATACTGTAAATATATAGGCTATATTCCCCTGAGATGCAACCAGGGACTTGCCAATTCACAGATGACATGTAAACAGTGATATGTAAGATAGTTAATGGCGGTTTCACATTATCCCCAAAAGGTCAGATTATTATGTCTTATCGACTGGAGCCACATATTAAATACTTTAAGGGTTGTTTCTCCTGACTTTTTTCCCCATAGAGTTCTATAGGAAAATGAGTCCGGAGAAATAACCCTTGCAGTGATCCATCCACATCTACTCCATATCTGGCAACAGAGTGATGGTTTGGGGCTCGTTTGATAGCTCAGACCCTTGATGACTTACAGCCATTTAGCCAGCCATGTGTTCCATACTGTACCAGTGTAATTTACAGCTGAATCTAGTCTCACCCCCCAATTTCCATAGAGATCCATTCAAATGCAGAGAGGTTATAGTATCGCTTGTAACAGTACCTGAAAATAAGATATCGACAGTTTTTTGATGTTGATGGTCACAGACTTCAGGAAGTAACAGCATGCAAAGGATATGCGACCAAATATGAAATATGATACTTTAAAAATACGTTAAAGCAAAGGGTATGAATACTTATGTAAATGAGAAATTTTATTTTTTTATTTTTAATAAATTTGCAAAAATCTCAAAAAAACTTTTTTCACATTGTCATTATGGGGTGTTGTGTGTAGAATTTTGAGGGAAAAAATGAATTTAATCCATTTTGGAATAAGGCTGTAACAGAACAAAATGTGGAAAAAGTGAAGCGCTGTGAATACTTTCCGGATGCACTGTACATCAACAAACCTCATCCTATAACCTTTCATAATGCCGACACTCCTTCATAATAATATACACGGCCTTTTAACTGTACAGAGAGCTGAGATGATTTACCAGACATCATCGCTGTTAGTCTTGCCTTATTGTCCTTGATAATATCTCTTTCCTCCTGAGGTTAGTATTTATACGTGGATGTGATGGAACACTCATCTCTAGCAGTAACACCAAAAACGGTTCCCTGCATAATACTACTACTACTACTACTAATAATAATAATAATAATAAAGGTTTTGCTGTTTTCCCTGTGTGTAGGGATAAATGCAAAAGTAAATAAATTAGCCCATGGTTTAGAAACTGCTCTTAAGATGAGCTTGATTATTCTGTGATGAATGTATGAAATGAGCAGACCACACTGTGACTGTAAGTATGGAAGCGGGCGAGCTCTCACAAACAGGGCGAGCACTCACAAACAGGGCGAGCTATTAGTGTAGTGATATGTGCTCTCACAAACAGGGCGAGCTATGAGTGTAGTGATATGGTTCTCTCACAAACAGGACGAGCTATTAGTGTAGTGATATGGTGCTCTCACAAACAGGGCGAGCTATTAGTGTAGTGATATGTGCTCTCACAAACAGGGCGAGCTATGAGTGTAGTGATATGGTGCTCTCACAAACAGGGCGAGCTATTAGTGTAGTGATATGGTGCTCTCACAAACAGGGCGAGCTATTAGTGCAGTGATATGGTGCTCTCACAAACAGGACGAGCTATTAGTGTAGTGATATGGTGCTCTCACAAACAGGGCGAGCTATTAGTGTAGTGATATGGTGCTCTCACAAACAGGGCGAGCTATTAGTGTAGTGATATGTGCTCTCACAAACAGGGCGAGCTATTAGTGTAGTGATATGGTGCTCTCACAAACAGGGCGAGCTATTAGTGTAGTGATATGTGCTCTCACAAACAGGGCGAGCTATTAGTGTAGTGATATGGTGCTCTCACAAACAGGGCGAGCTATTAGTGTAGTGATATGGTGCTCTCACAAACAGGGCGAGCTATGAGTGTAGTGATATGGTGCTCTCACAAACAGGACTTTCTCTCCCTCTCTTATGGTGCAGCGATGATGGCAGTGGAGTGTCCGTGAACATCATGTATGACCGGCGTGTCGTCAGAGGCAACACGTATGCGCAGAACATACTGCCGGTGGTGAGTGCCTGATCAACACGTATGCGCAGAACATACTGCCGGTGGTGAGTGCCTGATCAACACGTATGCGCAGAACATACTGCCGGTGGTGAGCGCCTGATCAACACGTATGCGCAGAACATACTGCCGGTGGTGAGCGCCTGATCAACACGTATGCGCAGAACATACTGCCGGTGGTGAGTGCCTGATCAACACGTATGCACAGAACATACTGCCGGTGGTGAGCGCCTGATCAACACGTATGCGCAGAACATACTGCCGGTGGTGAGCGCCTGATCAACACGTATGCGCAGAACATACTGCCGGTGGTGAGCGCCTGATCAACACGTATGCGCAGAACATACTGCCGGTGGTGAGCGCCTGATCGACAGGATGACAGTCCATGAGGAAGACAAACAAAACTTGGTTTTGGTGTTGGGTGTGTTAGATTGGAGTTGGGTGTGGTAGATAGGTGTTGGGTGTGGTACGTTTGTGCTGGGTGTGGTAGATTGCTGTTGGTTGTGGTAGATAGGTGTTGGGTGTGGTAGATTGGTGCTGGGTGTGGTAGATTGGTGTTGGGTATGGTACGTTCGTGTTGGGTGTGGTAGATTGGTGATGGGTGTGGTAGATTGGTGTTAGTTGTGTTAGATTGGGTGTGTTATATTGGTGTTGCGTGCGTTAGATGGGGTGTGCTATATTGGTGTTGGGTGCGTTAGATTGAGCTGTACTGGGTGTTTTATTGTGTTTGACAGACAGCACAGAAAGACCCGGTGGAGATTCAGCGGCAACAGGAGGCCAGGAGGAGATCCGTCGCCCGTCGGAGGGCCAAGGTGCAGTTGGGCTCCAGGACACCGGAGGCAGTAGAGGGCAGGCAGCACATGGATGTTCAGACAGGTATGGATTGACACCAATCACAGGCTTTCCAAGCCCACAACATACTTAGTAAGTGGATACATATTGTTTTCCCTTATTAAAATATCAGCTAACATGTGCAGATAGAGAAGTACGATGATTTAGCACAGGTGAGAACAGCTGTAACTAGCGCAGTTTGTGTAACAGTAATAGTGCAGTGATTATTAGCGTTGTGATTATTAGGGCAGTGATTATTAGTGTAGTGATTATTAGAGCAGTGATTATTAGTGTAGTGATCATTAGCGTAGTGATAATTAGAGAAGTGATTTATAGCGCAGTGATTATCAGCGCATGATTAGTAGCGCAGTGATTAGTCACACAGTGATGAGTAACAGTCATTATTAGCACAATGATTAGTAACACATTGATTAGCACAGTGATTGTTAGCACAGTGATTATTAGTGCAATGATTAGTAACGCAGTGATTATTAGCACAGTGATTAGAAACACAGTGATTATTAGCACAGTGATTGTTAGCACAGTGATTATTAGTGCAGTGATTAGTAACGCAGTGATTATTAGCACAATTAGTAACACAGTGATTATTAGCACAGTGATTAGTAATGCAGTGATTAGTAACGCAGTGATTATTAGCACAGTGATTAGTAATGCAGTGATTATTAGCACAGTGGTTAGTAACACAGTGATTAGTAATGCAGTGATTATTAGCACAGTGGTTAGTAACGCAGTGATTAGTAACACAGTGATTATTAGCACAGTGATTAGTAACACAGTGATTATTAGCACAGTGGTTAGTAACGCAGTGATTAGTAACGCAGTGATTATTAGCACAGTGATTAGTAACACAGTGATTATTAGCACAGTGATTAGTAAGGCAGTAACCGTTCCCTTGTCCTGTAATGTTTCCCCATGCAGAGCTGTATCTGGAGGAGATTAGCGACTTCGTGGAGGAGTCCAGTGTGGAATGCCAGACGGACGCGTTCCTGGACAAACCCCCGAGTCCACTCTTCATCCCGGCCAAGACTGGGAGAGACGTGGCCACTCAGATCGAGGAAGGAGAGGTTCGTACGGCTATTACAGGATTCTCTACTGTAGGGATCTGCAAACAAGTTACACTTTAGTGACTTACAGGAGGTGCTCTCCACATGGATAGAAAGCCACCATTACAGGTAAAGCTACAGTCAGGTCAGTGCCATCGTAGAGATGTGTGCTTCACAAGGGGGAGAAGTGCAGTGTACAAATTATCAGCAAAAAGATCTTCAGTGAAATAAGTGATAATTAAATAATAATAACTGAGGAAGCTGGACAGAGTCATGAAGCCCTTCTTCTATTACCCCCCCCGCTCTCTGTCTTTTCTATTGTACTGTCAGTCTGCGCCTCCTCTGTCATAAACATGGGGGGGGGGGGGGCAGTGTGTCGTCATAGTAACGGGTGAAGCCGTCCCCTCGCCATTTCAACGTTGATGTGGATAGACATAGAACACAGAACATGGAATGTGGAACATGGAACGTGAAGCACGGAACGCAGAACGGCAGACCTGGAACCCGGAACGTGGAATACGTCAGCTGTTGGATTCCACAGCATAAATACTGTGAATCCACTCAGAAGAGCAGACAATGGAACAATAAAAAAGTTTAAATAATGTGTCTTTGATACAAAAAAAGAAAAGAAAAAAAGCTGTCATTCATTTTGTCTTTGAATTCTACTCACGATGAGAAGCCTTCAGTTTTACTGATCCCTGTGTTTAGTACAGAAGCCCTCTACTGATCCCTGTGTTTAGTACAGAAGCCCTCTACTGATCCCTGTGTTTAGTACAGAAGCCCTCTACTGATCCCTGTGTTTAGTACAGAAGCCCTCCACTGATCCCTGTGTTTAGTACAGAAGCCCTCTACTGATCCCTGTGTTTAGTACAGAAGCCCTCTACTGCTGTGTGTTTGGTACAGAAGCCCTGCACTGATCTCTGTGTTTAGTACAGAAGCCCTCTACTGCTTTGTGTTTAGTACAGAAGCCCTCTACTGCTTTGTGTTTCGTACAGAAGCCCTCTACTGCTGTGTGTTTGGTACAGAAGCCCTCTACTGATCTCTGTGTTTAGTACAGAAGCCCTCTACTGATCCCTGTGTTTAGTACAGAAGCCCTCTACTGATCTGTGTTTAGTACAGAAGCCCTCTACTGATCCCTGTGTTTAGTACAGAAGCCCTCTACTGCTGTGTGTTTGGTACAGAAGCCCTCTACTGATCTCTGTGTTTAGTACAGAAGCCCTCTACTGATCCCTGTGTTTAGTACAGAAGCCCTCTACTGATCTGTGTTTAGTACAGAAGCCCTCTGCTGCTCCCTGTGTTTAGTACAGAAGCCTTCTACTGATCCCTGTGTTTAGTACAGAAGCCCTGTACTGCTGTGTGTTTGGTACAGAAGCCCTGCACTGATCTCTGTGTTTAGTACAGAAGCCCTCTACTGCTTTGTGTTTAGTACAGAAGCCCTCTACTGCTTTGTGTTTAGTACAGAAGCCCTCTACTGCTGTGTGTTTGGTACAGAAGCCCTCTACTGATCTCTGTGTTTAGTACAGAAGCCCTCTACTGATCCCTGTGTTTAGTACAGAAGCCCTCTACTGATCTGTGTTTAGTACAGAAGCCCTCTACTGATCCCTGTGTTTAGTACAGAAGCCCTCTACTGCTGTGTGTTTGGTACAGAAGCCCTCTACTGATCTCTGTGTTTAGTACAGAAGCCCTCTACTGATCCCTGTGTTTAGTACAGAAGCCCTCTACTGATCTGTGTTTAGTACAGAAGCCCTCTGCTGCTCCCTGTGTTTAGTACAGAAGCCTTCTACTGATCCCTGTGTTTAGTACAGAAGCCCTGTACTGCTGTGTGTTTGGTAGAGAAAGATTACAAGCGGAGTAATCGCACAGGAATCTGAATCTGTCCCTCTTAAGCGGGCCGCTCATTACGGTGAGCTCAGAGCAGAGCAGAGCAGAGCAGAGTCCAGTCCTTAGGCCTGAGTCACCATCTCCATCTCAGCCTCTTATCAAACAGAGAACACAGCCAGCAGGATGGACAGACAGACAGACAGGCCTAATCACACCAACACCCCAGCTCCTTGTGTACGGGACAGACGTCTGCTCCCAGAACAACATGCAGCACAGAGACTCTGGCTGTGTCCCAATCAGCACCCTTCTATACTACACTGCCTGGCCAAAAAAAAAGTCGCACACGCTAATATTTAGTTGGACTGCCTATAGCCTTGATTATGGCGCGCATTCGTCGTGGCATTGTTTCGACAACCTTATGCAACGTCACAACATTTATTTCCATCCAGAGTTGCATTAATTTTTGGCCGAGATCTTGTTTTGACGAAGGGAGAGTCGAACCACTCCGTGAAGTCTTCTCCAGCACATCCCAAAGACTTTCAATGGGGTTAAGATCAGGTTAAGGTCTCTGGACTCTGGTGGCCAATTCATGTGTGAAAATGATTCCTCATGCTCCCTGAACCACTCTTTCACAATTTGAGCCCGATGAATCTTGGCATTGTCTTCCTGGAATATGCCCATTGGTGGGATAACCTGGTCATTCAGTACATTCAGGTACTCAGCTGACTTCATTTTATTGCTGCATAACGTTGCTGAGCCTAGACCTGACCAATTGAAGCAACCCCAGATCTTAACACTGCCTCCAGAGGCTTGTACAGTGGGCACTATGCATGACGGGTGCAACGGCGACTTTTTTTTTGGCCAGGCAGTGTATTAGGTAGGCTTGTTAGGGTTAGGACGGAAAAATCGTTAAGTAGGCAAAATTTTCTCTAAATATAGTACACTTTAAACCCCCGTATGATACGCTTACTTCCGGGGTTTGGCTGAGTACATTCGGGAGCACACTTTTCAAGAAGTACACAAACATTTTGGTCGCATCAATATGACGTGAAGCTTCGTTTTAAAAAATGAGGCGCAGCTTCGCTTACCTTTCCCTTCAAATACAACAAAAACAACACGTGACACGGCAGCGCAAGGGTGGGACACTTCCACAGTACGGTTGGAAAATAGTATGGCGGATATTGTTCGTGTGCTAAACAGTACATATTAAACAGCACACTTCTGCCAGTGCACTGTACACGAGACAGGGTCCAGTAGATAGGGCTCTGATTCAGAAACAGTACACAGGAGACAGGGTGCAGTAGATAAGGCTCTGATTCAGAAACAGTACACTGTACACAGGAGACAGGGTCCAGTAGATAAGGCTCTGATTCAGAAACAGTACACAGGAGACAGGGTGCAGTAGATAGGGCTCTGATTCAGAAACAGTACACAGGAGACAGGGTGCAGTAGATAGGGCTCTGATTTGGACACAGTGCACTGTATGCAGGAGACAGGGCGCAGTAGATAGGGCTCTGATTCAGACACAGTACACAGGAGACAGGGTGCAGTGGATAGGGCTCTGATTCAGACACAGTACACAGGAGACAGGACGCAGTGGATAGGGCTCTGATTTGGACACAGTGCACTGTATGCAGGAGACAGGGCGCAGTAGATAGGGCTCTGATTCAGACACAGTACACAGGAGACAGGGCGCAGTGGATAGGGCTCTGATTCAGACAGCCTCTGTCTGTCTGCACACAATCAGTACAGCCAGGAAAACAGACCTGTCAGCTGCTGTCAGCCAGGCTTCGTGCATAACCCCCCTGTTTCCATGAATCAATGCTGTCAGTCTGTGGTTCTCCTGCTGTGGTTCCCCTACTGTGGTTTTCCTGCTGTGGTTCTCCTACTGTGGTTCTACTGCTGTGGTTCCCCTACTGTGGTTCTCCTCCTGTGGTTCCCCTACTGTGGTTCTACTGCTGTGGTTCTCCTCCTGTGGTTCCCCTACTGTGGTTCTCCTGCTGTGGTTCCCCTACTGTGGTTCTCCTCCTGTGGTTCTCCTACTGTGGTTCTCCTCCTGTGGTTCTCCTGCTGTGGTTCCCCTACTGTGGTTCTCCTACTGTGGTTGTCATACTGTGGTTCTCCTGTGGTTCTCCTACTGTGGTTCTCCTGCTGTGGTTCCCCTACTGTGGTTCTCCTCCTGTGGTTCCCCTACTGTGGTTCTCCTGCTGTGGTTCCCCTACTGTGGTTCTCCTCCTGTGGTTCTCCTACTGTGGTTCTCCTCCTGTGGTTCTCCTGCTGTGGTTCCCCTACTGTGGTTCTCCTACTGTGGTTCTCCTGTGGTTCTCCTGCTGTGGTTCTCCTGCTGTGGTTCTCCTCTCTCTGGCATTGTGAGATTGGGCTGTCTAGGGCCCTGTGGGGGGCAGATTGTGGTTAGGGGGGCAGTCTGGGTCCCTGGGGGGGTCTCCCCATGGGGGGTGGTGGCTGCTGTTAGGGTTGACATACACCCCCCCCCCCCCCCCCCCCGTTTGCAGCTGTTTGACTTTGACCTGGAGGTGCGTCCCCTGCTGGAGACGCTGGTGGGGAAGACGGTGGAGCAGTCTCTGATGGAGGTGATGGAGGAGGAGGAGCTGGCTAGCCTGCGGGCGCAGCAGCGCGCCTACGAGGAGCTCCACAACCTGGAGCTGGTGGAGGTGCAGAGACTGGAGCAGAGGGAGAGGCGCCACCGTGAGGAGAAGGTAGGTACTGCAGCCTGTCCTTCCTATACAGTAACCATACAATATCCCATACAGTAACCATACAATATCCCATACAGTAACCATACAATATCCCATACAGTAACCATATAATATCCCATACAGTAACCATACAATATCCCATACAGTAACCATACAATATCCCATACAGTAACCATATAATATCCCATACAGTAACCATACAATACCCCATACAGTGACCATACAATATTCCATACAGTAACCATACAATATCCCATACAGTAACCATATAATATCCCATACAGTAACCATACAATATCCCATATAATGCCTGTTTCTCCGTTTCTTCTTTTGTTTAGTGTTGTGGGGGGGGTTTGGGGTTAATCTGTAAATAACTCCCACATTGACACAGCAGCAAAGTGCTTCAGTTCACAAGCTGAGTGGCATTGTGGTCAAGTTCAGCTTGTTTGGACTCCTGAAGGTGTTGAGGTCAGACAGGGAGTTGAGGGAGAGAGGCTGTACAAACGGCCTGCAGCAGGAGAAGAGGCGGAGAGTAGGGTCGCTCTCAGAGCAGGAAGGGGAAGAGATGCGCATGCTCGCTAATGTCCAATCAGAGCACGCCCTCAGAGGTCTGCGCTCAACATTGTCAGCAACGTCCTGGCAAAAGGTTAGTAGCAACTTTAGATTTTTAGTAAAAGTTTCTGGGAGTAAAAACTGCACTGGACTGAGTAAAGATGATCACCTGCTCGTAAGTGTGGAAACCCCATTTCCCAGAGTGCACTGCAGGCATGGAGATTGCAGGTTCAAATCTCTGCTGTGACAGGGAGACTGCACCGTTGCAGCTTTGCTCACCTGAGAGAAACCGGTCAGCTGAATGATTCAGTAGATGAATGCATGAATGAATGGATGACTTCCATTAATGAATTACATCTTCTCTTCCCTCCCCCTCTCTCTCCCTCTCTCTCCCCTCTCTCTCCCTCCCTCCCCCTCTCTCTCCCTCCCTCTCCCTCCCTCTCCCTCCCTCCCCCTCTCTCTTCCTCCCTCCCCCTCTCTCTCCCTCCCTCTCCCCTCTCTCCTCCCTCCCTCTCCCCTCTCTCCCCCTCCCTCTCCCCTCTCTCTCCCTCCCTCTCCCCTCTCTCCCTCTCTCTCCCCTCCCACAGGAGCGCAGGTTACGGCAGCAGAGGGAGGTGTTGCGTAAGGAGAAAGAGACGGCAGAGAAGATGGCCTGCTCGTGCGTTTGCTCAGCAGTACCTGGTGGACCTGCTCCCGTCCGTCTATACCACCCTCAGGGACCACGGATACTTCTACGACCCCTGTGGAGAGAGGTCAGCCGCCAACGCCAGGGCCTGTTACCCCAAAACTGTTTCACCCGTTACCCCTAAACTGTATCACACCAGAGCCCCCCAAAACTATCACACCAGGGCTCCCCAAAACTGTATCACACCAGAGCCCCCCAAAACTATCACACCAGGGCCCCCCCAAAACTGTATCACACCAGGGCCCCCCCAAAACTATCA
Source organism: Synaphobranchus kaupii (assembly GCA_029718625.1). NCBI lineage: Eukaryota > Metazoa > Chordata > Actinopteri > Anguilliformes > Synaphobranchidae > Synaphobranchus > Synaphobranchus kaupii. Next base: position 5,255,011 of record CM056381.1, on the reverse strand, counting down.
CACCAGGGCTCCCCAAAACTATCACACCAGGGCCCCCCAAAAACTGTATCACACCAGGGCCCCCCAAAACTGTATCACACAGGGCTCCCCAAAACTGTATCACACCAGGGCTCCCCAAAACTGTATCACACCAGGGCCTGTTTCCCCCAAACTGTGTCACTTGTTTTCCCCAAACTGTCACAGAGCCCGATTCCCTAAAACTGTATCACAGAGCCTGTTACCCCAAAAGGCTGTAATGGCGTATTAACTCATATTTAATTTAAAACGTTTTTTGGCCAGTTCAGCTGATTTAAATTGTGTTTTGGTAAACTAATAAATGATTTGACAGGCCAACAGAAAACATTTTTCTGAAAGGCAACATTTACTTTTGAATTATCAGAACACAATGTGTATATGATGTCTGTCTGTTCCCAGAATTTATTTTTTATGTATTAAATTTTCTGGTGATCTTTCTCTTTCCCAGATTTGGAGACAGGGTTCCTTCCTTGGTTAATGACACAAGTAAACGGCACTTTGGAGAAACGTTGTGTAGCCAGAGTCGTTCTGGACAGTAAGTGCGCCCTATATTTACACATAGACTGTGTTTGACATAAATGACTACAGATGTTAAGGACTGTGTTTGACATGCAGGACTACAGATTTTAAGGACTGTGTTTGACATGCAGGACTACAGCGTCTAGTGTTTCCTGAATTTTGATTGTTTATCAAAGATTCAGACGTTATAACTGAATTGGACAAAAAAGCCAGAAAAGCAATTATCCCAGCTGAGTGCATGTAGCTGTGCACCCAGGGGCTGCTGATATAAAGTCTTTATTTACAGAATCTCTCAGTAGGAACAGTAATGTACAGAAAGGGGAAGAGTTACAGTCATTAGTCAGTGAGATAAATTTGTTGCCCCCTTTTTTCCCAGCTCAGTGCTGCCATCTAGTTGCTGAAAACTTCACCGCAGTGAAACACATTTACTTTCCTCTAATGTGATGATCAGTAACGTTCATTGCAGTGATATTTTGTCCTCTCTGAATGTGCCTGCTGGTTCATCTAACACACTGTGGCAGAACTAGCATTCATCAAACACAGCACAGGGTCTGATGGGTTCCCCAACCCTGGTCCTGGAGAGCCACAGGGTCTAAGCTCAGAGAAGCGTCCACTACAGTTGCAGTGCAGTTCCAGTGCAGTTGCAGTGTGGTTATAGTTCCAGTGCAGTGCAGTTTCAGTGTGGTTATAGTTCCAGTGCAGTGCAGTTTCAGTGTGGTTATAGTTCCAGTGCAGTGTAGTTGCAGTGTGGTTATAGTTCCAGTGCAGTGTAGTTGCAGTGTGGTTATAGTTCCAGTGCAGTGTAGTTGCAGTGTGGTTATAGTTCCAGTGCAGTGTAGTTGCAGTGTGGTTATATTTCCAGTGCAGTGCAGTTGCAGTGTGGTTATAGTTCCAGTGCAGTGGCAGTGTGGTTATAGTTCCAGTGCAGTGCAGTTTCAGTGTGGTTATAGTTCCAGTGCAGTGTAGTTGCAGTGTGGTTATAGTTCCAGTGCAGTGTAGTTGCAGTGTGGTTATAGTTCCAGTGCAGTGTAGTTGCAGTGTGGTTATATTTCCAGTGCAGTGCAGTTGCAGTGTGGTTATAGTTCCAGTGCAGTGTAGTTGCAGTGTGGTTATAGTTCCAGTGCAGTGCAGTTGCAGTGTGGTTATAGTTCCAGTGCAGTGTAGTTGCAGTGTGGTTATAGTTCCAGTGCAGTGTAGTTGCAGTGTGGTTATAGTTCCAGTGCAGTGCAGTTGCAGTGTGGTTATAGTTCCAGTGCAGTGCAGTTGCAGTGTGGTTATAGTTCCAGTGCAGTGCAGTTGCAGTGTAGTTATAGTTCCAGTGCAGTGCAGTTGCAGTGTAGTTATAGTTCCAGTGCAGTGCGGTTGCAGTGTGGTTATAGTTCCAGTGCAGTGTAGTTGCAGTGTGGTTATAGTTCCAGTGCAGTGTAGTTGCAGTGTGGTTATAGTTCCAGTGCAGTGCAGTTGCAGTGTGGTTATAGTTCCAGTGCAGTGTAGTTGCAGTGTGGTTATATTTCCAGTGCCGTGTAGTTGCAGTGTGGTTATATTTCCAGTGCAGTGCGGTTGCAGTGTGGTTATAGTTCCAGTGCAGTGTAGTTGCAGTGTGGTTATATTTCCAGTGCAGTGTAGTTGCAGTGTGATTATATTTCCAGTGCAGTGTAGTTGCAGTGTGGTTATAGTTCCAGTGCAGTGCGGTTGCAGTGTGGTTATATTTCCAGTGCAGTGTAGTTGCAGTGTGGTTATAATAATAATAATGCATGGCATTTATATAGCGCCTTTCTAGATACTCAAAGCGCTTTACAATGATGAGGGGGAAACTCGCCTCTACCACCACCACTGCAGTTCCAGTGCAGTCTAGTTGCAGTGTGCTTCTGACAGTGTTCCTCTCCCTTCTCTTCCAGTGCTCATTCGTGACGTCACCCAGCGCAAATCTCAGCTCTTCCAGCAGATGGCGCCCAAGTCATCCGATCCCAGCTGAGCCACCGACCCAAAGCACCTTAAACCCAGTCTAATAAACAGGAGATTTATCGTTCTGGCAGCCTGTGGATGTCTGTTCTCTGCACACACATGCTGGGTTTCATCGTTCTGGCAGCCTGTGGATGTCTGTTCTCTGCACACTGTTTAGGGCACATTTACACATGCTGAGTTTCATTCACACTAACGGGGGTCATCAAAATATTTATGTTCACATCTCGGGCCCAGAAGAAAATATTAGGAAAATGGCAAAGATGAGAGCAGGTGGGACGTGGGGTGGGGGGTGGGGGGTGGGGGGGGGGGGGCATGTGGTTAGTCTCACAGGCTGGGCATTACCCCCCCCCATGCTGGGGCCGTTTAAAGCACTTTACCATCAAGGTGAGTAAAGTCGTTTTAAATGGGGGGTAAGGTTTAGTGGGCCAGATCTGGAGTTTAGCCAGGACTGCCCCTATTCTTTCCTGTAAGAGACATGGGTTCTTTAGTGACCACAGTACATTTTTGGGACCTCATTCAACCATTTTATTGAGGTGTGTGTGTGTGTGGGGGCGGGGGGGGTCTGGCATGCTGTGATTTCTAGTATCAGTTAAATGTAATTTAAATGTAAAATGTACCCAGCGGAAATGGCAACAGAGGGTGTGCATGCTACCCATTCCTCTTCCTGCTCAGCCGTCAGGAGTCAAACTGATTAATAGCTAATTCAAAAGGGGAAAAAAAACACTCAACAAAACTGAAATGCATGATTATGTCTTATTTTTTTTTTAAATGCTGGAATGTAGTTCTGGAAATCCTCGTTCCGGAATGAAGAGCGGTTTATCGTTCTATCTGTGCGTTTCCGCTCGGACAGATCTCAGGGATTGGGAATGTCTCGACTTAAACATTTGATAAAGCCTGTAGCACGTTAGGGGCTCTGTAATGAGAGAGGGTGCGTCCCAATTCTCGAAAAATGCACCCTCCTTTCCTCCACTACCACCTCCTCTACTCCGTGCCCCGGAAACTGATCTTTGTGTTTTAATCTAATGTCGCTGATTACAAATTAATTACATTTTAATGGTTGCAAATTAATTAATGTCTCGACGCAAACCACAATTTCAGGTACATTGTATACTGTACATGCAACTACTTGTACTCGAAACGCTCAGACAGTTTTGTATACTTCCGTGTAGGAGAGGAGTGGTAGTGGGGGAGTGGAGGAAAGGAGGTCGGGAGTGAAGAATATTGGGATGCACCCAGAGTTTGTACTGCAGTATGCTAGGAGCTCTGTAAAGAGAGAGAGTTTGTACTGCAGTATGCTAGGAGCTCTGTAAAGAGAGAGAGTTTGTACTGCAGTATGCTAGGAGCTCTGTAAAGAGAGAGAGTTTATACTGCAGTATGCTAGGAGCTCTGTAAAGAGAGAGAGATTGTACTGCAGTATGCTAGGAGCTCTGTAAAGAGAGAGAGTTTGTATGCAGTATGCTAGGAGCTCTGTAAAGAGAGAGAGTTTGTACTGCAGTATGCTAGGAGCTCTGTAAAGAGAGAGAGTTTATACTGCAGTATGCTAGGAGCTCTGTAAAGAGAGAGTTTGTACTGCAGTATGCTAGGAGCTCTGTAAAGAGAGAGTTTGTACTGCAGTATGCTAGGAGCTCTTTAAAGAGAGAGAGTTTATACTGCAGTATGCTAGGAGCTCTGTAAAGAGAGAGAGATTGTACTGCAGTATGCTAGGAGCTCTGTAAAGAAAGAGAGTTTATGCTGCAGTATGCTAGGAGCTCTGTAAAGAGAGAGTTTGTACTGCAGTATGCTAGGAGCTCTGTAAAGAGAGAGTTTGTACTGCAGTATGCTAGGAGCTCTTTAAAGAGAGAGAGTTTGTACTGCAGTATGCTAGGAGCTCTGTACTGCAGTATGCTAGGAGCTCTGTAAAGAGAGAGAGTTTGTCCTGCAGTATGCTAGGAGCTCTGTAAAGAGAGAGAGTTTGTACTGCAGTATGCTAGGAGCTCTGTAAAGAGAGAGTTTGTACTGCAGTATGCTAGGAGCTCTGTAAAGAGAGAGAGTTTGTCCTGCAGTATGCTAGGAGCTCTGTAAAGAGAGAGAGTTTGTCCTGCAGTATGCTAGGAGCTCTGTAAAGAGAGAGTTTGTCCTGCAGCATGCTAGGAGCTCTGTAAAGAGAGAGAGTTTGTCCTGCAGTATGCTAGGAGCTCTGTAAAGAGAGAGTTTGTCCTGCAGCATGCTAGGAGCTCTGTAAAGAGAGAGAGTTTGTCCTGCAGTATGCTAGGAGCTCTGTAAAGAGAGAGTTTGTCCTGCAGCATGCTAGGAGCTCTGTAAAGAGAGAGAGTTTGTCCTGCAGTATGCTAGGAGCTCTGTAAAGAGAGAGAGTTTGTCCTGCAGCATGCTAGGAGCTCTGTAAAGAGAGAGGGTTTGTACTGCAGCATGCTAGGAGCTCTGTAAAGAGAGAGAGTTTGTCCTGCAGTATGCTAGGAGCTCTGTAAAGAGAGAGTTTGTCTTGCAGCATGCTAGGAGCTCTGTAAAGAGAGAGTTTGTCCTGCAGCATGCTAGGAGCTCTGTAAAGAGAGAGTTTGTCCTGCAGCATGCTAGGAGCTCTGTAAAGAGAGAGAGTTTGTCCTGCAGTATGCTAGAAGCTCTGTAAAGAGAGAGTTTGTCCTGCAGTATGCTAGGAGCTCTGTAAAGAGGGAGTTTGTCATGCGGCATGTGTAGTATTTTACGAGGCAGTGAGAAATGCGTGTGGCACAGCTACAGACGCTTACGCATACATATGTTAGCCACTGCTAATATAGCAGAGAATGCGGGGCTGCTGGGTCGAGCTGCAGGTGACTCTTCTTTGCGTTTCGAGTGTCCCCTGCACCCCCCCTAACCCTAACCCCCCACCCCCTGACTATCACAGAGTGGCCCCAGCGTGTCTCAGGGTGGCATTTCAAGTCTGAGGTGTAGAGGGTAAACGGAATGGGGCCCAGGACTGTCCCCTGAGGGGCCCCTGTGTTGCTCAGTGAATTGTTTTCATCCAGTCAGGTAATCAGTGTTCTGCGATACCACGGGAGCAGGGGGTGCGTCCCAATATTCTTCTCTCCTCACCTCCTTTCCTCCACTCATCTCCTACCCGGAAGTATGCAAAACTGCATAAACATTTCAAGTACAAGTATATGCATGTACAGTATACAATGTACCTGACATTGCGGTTAGCGTTTAGACATTGATATGTAACCATATGTAATTAATATGTAATCAGCAACATTAGATTAGGACACAAAGGTCAGTTTCCGGGCACAGAGGAGGTGGTAGTGGAGGAAGGGAGGAGAGGAGGTGGTAGTGGAGGAAAGGAGGATGCATTTTTTGTGAATTGGGACGCACCCCTTCTCTCTCAACAGGCTGTGTGACAGACAGGCCTATTCCACTCTGTCCCTTGAGTACAAACCCAGCCCTGGTTTTTATTTTTTTATTGGACAATTACCACTATTGATCGGCCAAAGTGTCTTCATGCCTGACTTCTCCTGGTCCGCAAGAGTACTGCTGATTTTACATCCTCCCTCAATCAGAAACCAATTCACACACGAGAAGTCAAAAACTGTGTAAACTCAAGGCCTGCACAAATTTATAAAACATTAAAAACAAACAAACAAAAAATAAACAGCCATTAAAATACACCTGAGGGGTGTACTACGAAGCGAGATTAAGGGGATAGCGAGCTAAATTAAGCTTCAACCCTGGTTTTTCTGTATCACGAAGCCCACTCACTTTTAATCGGGGTATATTGCCACGACAACTTTGCACGGCTAACCTGCTCCAGGGCAGGTTATGTTCAGGATAACAGATTGGTCAAAGGGTGGTTCTTTTATATGTTTCAATCAACTCCTTGGCTTTGGAAAAAGGTGTCTCCTTTCCAAAGCATCCTGTAGACATATGTGCAGATACTGAGGGAATCTCTTCGCAGGGCGAGATTAAGTTCCCCAAAAGATTTTCTGAGTTCTGGAAAATGCTTGAGAGACTTTTTTATGAAAAAATGTTGATGTGATTGCTTCAGCAATATTTTAAACATGTTGTATCAAGTTTAAAGTTTAGGAGCTCTAGAATGTAGTAGTACAGTTGTCACATTAGAAATAAACTGTATGACAATGTACTGAGAGTATAGGTGAGATTTATTTATTACGAGTGGTAAGGTGAATAAGGTATTAACTAATGAATTTAACCTACACGATGAGCATTTTTTATTTAATTTTTTTGCAAAAGCTCCTTCCTGGCTTTGTTGTAGGCAACAGTGTTGCTTTTTGCTCATATGATTGTTTCATGTTCTTATCCGTCCATTATATCTGTCCGTATCCGTCTTTTTTTCCACAGGAGAGAAATACGGTGCTCTAGTACAGCCCATGCTGCACTGCTATAGGCCCGTTGTTGCAGACCGTTGTTCCCCTTTTATGGGAACACTAATTTTAGATATAGTAGGATTAATAAAGCCTGTGTTCACTTAGCAAGTTGATAACCACGTTCGTAGTACCGGTTAAACTAGATTGCGGTGGTTAGGCTTTCTGAAGCCAGCTAACGCAAAGAAACCCTGGCTATGGGATTACTGAGTTAGCTGGATAACTGCACTGAGTAAAACCCGGAAACCTCCCAAATCTGGAACATGGACTGAAGTAAAAATAGCCGTTCCGGGTCTTACTCGGTGCAGTTATCCAGCTAAGTCAGCAATCCCGCTTTGTGGAATACCCCCAGGCCACAGTTAGGCTCATATAAACACTATGATTCTGTGACAGACTGCCGTGGGGTGACTGGCTATGGAACAGGAGAGAAGGACAGGTGGACATTACTGGACAGAGGGACACCAAAGCTCTGGGTAAACAGGTGCCGTTACATCACCAGAGTTTGTGAGGTCATCCCCCCAAAAAATCCCAAACCTGCCATACAAAGAAAGCACATCGTTAAACCTCCAAAATAAGGAGTAAAGCATGTCAACATGATCACAACAATTCTCATTTTGGATCACCATCCTTCTCCCAAACACATAAAAAATTATATGTAAATATAAAATACTTTCTAAAAAAATAAAAATACACCACCAAGTAAAAGTATAAATTCGGCCCCAAAAAATTGTATTAATGTTTATTTCTTATATGTGCGCGTGCTATCCTTTGAGCAGGAAAGGCTTCTGGCACGAGGCACCGTACAAATGGCGCAGGTCCGCCGTGCACCTGAACATACGCACTTCTCCCATTACTGTTACCTGCAGCCTGTTTTGGTTGGGTTTACGGGAGCTTTTTACTGTATCAGTGGGCGTGACGTCATTTGCATTTCCCAAAGCAAATGAAGCCATGTTGTCCAAGAAATGATACACACACCTGTGCAAATGAGTCCACAAACGCGACTACCACTTGATCAGCTGGGCAATTTCTCGTGCTTACTGCGTTTTAAGCGAGGCATAGCGCTTAGGGTAATATGGCATAGCATAGCCTACGCAGTTGTAGGCTACTACACTGTTCCAGTATGCCGACTAGCCAGATGGAGTTTTGCATTTGCTGCATATATGTGTTTAAAATAGCTTCAGATAAACAAAGCCAGTTTGAACTGTGAAAGACTAATTAAGGTTTTAGATTGAATATAATTAGCACATTTCCCGTTTATTGGTTGCATCTGAAGTCATCCAACGGTCAATTATTTTTTGGGTCGGTTCAACCCAGCAGCGCGCGTCTGGCTCAGTATCTCTCTCTCATGAACCTGATGCTCGCAGGTTAATATCGTAATGGTGGAACCACCCTAAATATATACGGTTCTATTTTAATCCCAATCTTCTATTGGTCAGTTTCCAGTGATGAAACCTCCCCACCTAGTTTACAGTTCCAATGGGCTTGCATCATGGGCGTGTGCTAGCGACTCACGCCGTGACTCAAACCATGTTGAAATACTCCTCCCAGCGTCGCAAATAGAAACTCGAATCTATCGCGATAGTGTAACGCTTGCATCATAGTTTCCTGATTAGAGATTTGGTTGTTTGGGCGCCGACTGAAGGTCTGTTTACCCCGTGAAACTTTCACCACCACAATAACTTCGGATAATTGAACTGAATGGGACATGATGCAATGGCAGCAAATATCTCCAGTGTTCGCAAAATCAGATTTTACCTGTGCGAAAGGTGCTGCTAGGCTAGTAACTGGCAATACTTGTTCATCAGACATATAGCGTACCTGTAATACGCTATGACACGTTTACCCTCTAATTTTGCCAGTAATTAAATTAGGCTACATTTCATGCATGGACACCCCTCTGTTTTGGGCTTATTGAGCGAAACCAGAATCGCAGCAACGACACGTGCCAAAATATAAAAATTCCCAGATGGATATATGGAGGTTTTTTCTATACTATGTCCCATCACAGCCATTTCTTGGACAGAACCTACATTTACACAATTATGTATTGCTGGTGTGTTATGTTATGGTTGCGATAGCACAAAAACTAATTTATTTATGTTTGTCACTTTTTTAAAGCACATTTATAATCGGCCTATTAGTGCTCACTCAACATTTGAGTGAAGGAACAGCTCTGCCGAGCACTAGCATTTAGATCCTGTGGTAATGAATTACAGAATCTGCCTATCTGTGAGAGTGCACCAGGCTGAGCCGCCTCACCGCGAGTTAAGGCTAATTTCCATTGCCAATGTTCAGGAATAGACAGCCCAAGTGCCAACATGGTTAAAGATGATGGTTTGGTTTGTCGGTCAGTGTTTATTGTTTAAAGAATCTCTTGCAATCCTGACCCCAGAGAATATCATTTAAATGTTAACTTTCTCTCACTTATGCCATTGACCATTAACTCACTTCTTTGACTACAGAAAAAAAATTAACAGAAATGTTCAATTACAACAGGAAGACAAATCCGAATGATTGCGTTTTCTATATTCAACACGGTGTATGGTCTCTTTTCCACTTCCAAATGTACGTGCAAATTCAAGACTGTTAATGTTACTGTCGATATAAATGAACAATATACAGTACTGATTGTAGGCTACTCTCCAAAGTAATAGTCTGTATAGTTTGTTAGGTAGACTACAGCTATTAGGAAACTTTGATTTCTATATGCAATTCATTAAACAATAGTCATGTTTAATTCTCAGTTTTGACATTGGTATTGCCTGGTTTGTCTAGGCATAAAATCTGCAACAAAAAGAAGCAATCATTCATCCACTTCTCTGAAATTCTGAATGACAATGGTCTGAAAACACATCAGAGCTATTTATTTAATTTGTTTTAGATTAGTGCATCGCAACATGTAAAATCATTTTTAAAAACTTCAGTTGAAGTGCATCGTCGCGTTTCAAAGTCAAGTAATATTAATTGGAGGTAATTATCTGCATTTAATGTCGCGTGCCAGTTGAAGAGGCAAAGCATGAGTAATCTAAGATAGTAACGTTAATGGTGAATGATTTGGTTTATAATTTTCAAAAGCATCTCGCTGTGGTGCTGGTCTCGGGCAGGAGTCGCTGTTGCCAGCTGGGCTTCTGGAAGCGCGCTGACGGGGGAGGCCGGGGGGGGGGGGAAGGCAACGGAGGCTGTGGGCCGGAGAGAGCGCAGCCATATTGCGCCACTTCACCAGAGGGAGGGGAGTTTCCGCGGCTGCTCATCAACACACCAACGCCGCTAAAATCACACCTGCCCTGGTAAGACCAATGAAAATAAAAAAAGTTTCGCCTGAAAAATGCTGAAACATTTGTGTGAACCTTGGTGCGCAGTAAGAACGCGGTGCCGGGCGAACAGCGTTGCTTTGCACTTGTGAGATTTAGGATGTAAAAAAGAAAATCTCTCAACAGGTGTTCCCGGGATTAGGATTAGCCGACTGAGGGATGTGGCCGACGCACTCGGCACAAAGCGAGCCAGGCAATGAGACCCACTTCAATGTTTTGTTTGTTTAGGAAAGGGATAAAAAAGGACGAAATCGCTTGCCAGAGTTAGGGGTTTTACGTGTAAAAGACAGGCTTTGGGCTCGACAATGAGGGCGTCTAGATAAACCGGTGAAGTTTGCAGTCTGGTTTAGACAGTAGCCTAGAAGAGAGGCGCGCCTGTTCTATTGCTAGAGATCGATTCTAAGTGAAAAAATCTGATAGCTTCTCACATTTGTGTGATACATTTTTATCCAGTTAGTCATAGCATAAGCAAGCCACCAAGTTGAATTTGATGCGTTTAATAAATTAATCAGGAACAAACAAACAAGGTAAAGTATGAAATTATAGCTACCTGACTAGCTAGGCTAGTTAGCAGTTTGCGTAGGATAACTAGCCAAGTAAAGAAAAAATAGTATTTTGCAAATATTAGCCTACTACTTAGGCTACTCTTGGACATTATCGGATTAGTCTATCGTTCTTTCAGACTGTTCTCGATCGGATAAAGGATAATGCCATTGCGTGTCAGAACAGACCATTATATGGGACTGAACTGAATTTGTCATTCGTTAATTTCCTTAACTTCAGTTAGCCGATATTAAGCGATGGTTTCGGCCGCTGTTGAGAATTTAAAGCCTATTGTTTTTAGTGTCCGATCAAGTGTCCCACCTTGCTATGATTTTGGCGAGGTTTGCTTTAAAGGGTGGGGACGGCTCGACTTTTTAAAACTAATATTACACGGAGACTCTGGCTTTTTTCTCGCTGCTGGGTGAGGCTGTGATTATCTAATAATGATTCATAGATACACCCGGAATCCGAACGGGCTCATTCACACACAGGCGTTTAAAGAAGGTGTAGCAGCTGGTCCTCGCCAAGGTGTGTGAAACTCGTTCCTCTTCTTTTTTTTAAGCGGAAGGTGGTGGAGACAGACTTCTGCCTGAAGTATCGGACGCCACTTTTCCCAAACCTTCACTGAGACTTTGAAAACGGACCCAAAATGCCCAAACCAGTAAGTATATGTTACATATAGTAAGTATATGTACGTGCGTACTTAGTTTGTGCTATGTCTAAGCCAGAAATGGCAGAGGCTTCAGAGAAACAGTAGTTAAGATATTGTCCTAATCATACAGGAAGGATATCATATTCTCTTTTGAACATGGGAACTTGTGGCTAAAGAGGTTCGGCTTTTGGGTAGCCTAATATCTAGCCATGGAAGGTTTCTTGTTTTTTTTTTTCTTTAAAAATTTCTAAATGGTCTTTTTTTTGTCGCATTCCACCCACTAGATAGCACAGGTTTAGCCGTGTTTGAGCTAGTTTTAAGTAGGGCAGACAGTATTTACTTTTAATGGTTTGTGGTAGTCTCCGCATTATGGGAATGTCAGGGTCCATATAGTAGTGACTTTGCATGGGTCTTCCATGTCATTTGATGTCACCTTAACTTTTCAGACACAAGCTTCCCGCGTACAAAGCAGGTATACATCGTGGCTAATAATTAATAAAGTTACTCATTGCATTCGTGATTTATTTGGGTTCAAATCGTCTACAGACATACACATGGAAAATGTATTACAAGGTTTAGGCCCCTGTTGTTTTACTGATTTGTAAAAACGGCTCGATTGCTAAGCTGCTATTTTTCCATTAACCAACGTGATATAGGCGCCGTTTCAAAGACAGGCCTTTAATTGTTACTAAGCCCTGTTGAACAATGACTGTGTTATGACTCACCCTTAAGATATTCCTTTCGATTCAAAGTCACAAATTACACGATATAAGTGACAAATAAAATATGTTGATGTGGTCAAACATCCGGTGTGGATGCGCTGCTTTTTATTATTTTGTGGTAGAATCACAGACGGGCGAATCAATAAACCAAAGTGTTTGGGGGGTTATTTCTCTCTCCGGGTCAAAATGATTTCCTAAGTCGGGATGTTCGAACTGTGACTGCAGTCAGCGACTTGGAGCCCAAGTTTTCAGTTTGTTTTTGGTCTGTTTTGTGTGGCCTTGTGCTGTTATGCCTGTTGCTATAGCTGTGATGTCATCACTCTCGTGGTCACTACGTAATGGCATGGTATCTCTCCTTAGTATGTGCAAAGATGTAAAACTTGATGTTGGTTTTTAAAATGCAGAAGTGGCGAGCGGCATGACTTTTCCCATTTGCACAAAACGAAAGGGAACTTGGAACAGATGACAGATTTGACGGTGCGTAAAGGGAATGGTTTGTGTCCGAACACGGGCTCGGATGGCGTCCGCAGCCCCTCGGGGTCATTCCGCAGGGCTTAGAAACTCATTGCGATTGGTAATCTGATATTAATAAAGCTTTGGGATTCAAAGTTGTCTCGCCACCTACAAACGTAGTGTTTAAATGAGAGAAAACGGGGAAAGCGGTTAGCTTCATAACATGGACTTGTGTTTATAGCACAGAGACTATAGGGGCTTTAGTTTGGGCCTGGCTAGTGCTTTGGTTTGGTTTTAAAAACATGGAGTGTTTGTATCTAAAGATGGGTAGTGTAGTTCTGATGAAGGGTTCACATGAAACAAAATGGCTGCGGTTATGGTGATGCTTCATTAATTTAAGCACCGAGCAAGTGAGACAAAGGGCCTCTGCCCCGAAGGCTTCTTCCACATGGGGCGCTGTGATGTGGGGCTGTAGAGGCATGTGCGTTTAACCGCTCTTCTCACCGGGGCGACCTGCACTCGCCACGGCTCACCGGGACATAGGATCAGCCTGTACAGGCGGTTCTGTTCTACCCCTGGAGCTCATGGTGATGTCATTTGTTTGCCTGAATAATTGATTATTTTGAAGCCCGTTCGTCTGCGGGGAACTTTGTTTAAAAACAGGAAGTGGAGTTGCTGTAGCTAATTTGGTGCCTGTGGGGGGAGGAGGTTAAATTGTTGCGATGATCTGTGTTTTCTAACTGGCGGAGTGATGTTCGGCCCATCGTGAGACCATGTGCTGTAATTCGTCCATCGGAGGATGTGATTTTAATTTTAAAAATGTTTGTCTGACTTGACTAATCAGGAAATACTGGGCCTTGGGGGTTGCGGGCGCGGCCCATGGGGGGCGCGGGCGTGGGCTTTAGGGGTACACGTGTGATATTCAGTACGGCTCCAGTGTAGTACACGTGTGATATTCAGTACGGCTCCAGTGTAGTACACGTGTGATATTCAGTACGGCTCCAGTGTAGTACACGTGTGATATTCAGCACGGCTCCAGCGTAGTACACGCGTGATATTCAGCATGGCTCCAGCGTAGTACACGCGTGATATTCAGTACGGCTCCAGTGTAGTACACGTGTGATATTCAGTACGGCTCCAGTGTAGTACACGTGTGATATTCAGTACGGCTCCAGTGTAGTACACACGTGATATTCAGTACGGCTCCAGTGTAGTACACGCGTGATATTCAGTACGGCTCCAGTGTAGTACACGTGTGATATTCAGTACGGCGCCAGTGTAGTACACGTGTGATATTCAGTACGGCTCCAGTGTAGTACACACGTGATATTCAGTACGGCTCCAGTGTAGTACACGCGTGATATTCAGTACGGCTCCAGTGTAGTACACGCGTGATATTCAGTACGGCTCCAGGCTCCAGTGTAGTACACGCGTGATATTCAGTACGGCTCCAGTGTAGTACACGCGTGATATTCAGTACGGCTCCAGTGTAGTACACGCGTGATATTCAGTACGGCTCCAGTGTAGTACACGCGTGATATTCAGTACGGCTCCAGCGTAGTACACGCGTGATATTCAGCCCGGCTCCAGTGTAGTACACGTGTGATATTCAGTACGGCTCCAGTGTAGTACACGTGTGATATTCAGTACGGCTCCAGTGTAGTACACGTGTGATATTCAGCACGGCTCCAGCGTAGTACACGCGTGATATTCAGCATGGCTCCAGCGTAGTACACGCGTGATATTCAGTACGGCTCCAGTGTAGTACACGTGTGATATTCAGTACGGCTCCAGTGTAGTACACGTGTGATATTCAGTACGGCTCCAGTGTAGTACACACGTGATATTCAGTACGGCTCCAGTGTAGTACACGCGTGATATTCAGTACGGCTCCAGTGTAGTACACGCGTGATATTCAGTACGGCTCCAGTGTAGTACACGCGTGATATTCAGTACGGCTCCAGTGTAGTACACGCGTGATATTCAGTACGGCTCCAGCGTAGTACACGCGTGATATTCAGCCCGGCTCCAGTGTAGTACACGTGTGATATTCAGTACGGCTCCAGTGTAGTACACGTGTGATATTCAGTACGGCTCCAGTGTAGTACACGCGTGATATTCAGCACGGCTGCAGTGTAGTACACGTGTGATATTCAGTACGGCTCCAGTGTAGTACATGCGTGATATTCAGCACGGCTCCAGTGTAGTACACGTGTGATATTCAGTACGGCTCCAGTGTAGTACACGTGATTTTCAGTAAGGCTCCAGCGTAGTACACGCGTGATTTTCAGTAAGGCTCCAGCGTAGTACAGCAGGTAGGGAACTTGACTGAGTTGCAGGTTTGATTCCCAGATGGGGCACTGCTGTAAATATGTAGCTGTATAAATGGAGGTGTTAATGTTTGTTATGTGAATCTCTCTGGATTAAAGCAGATCTGCTCTACATATAGTTTGCGTGAGTGAAGAGTCTGTAACAGGAACACGGAGCGGGCGTCGGCCAGGCCCCTACTCTCCGTAGCGCAAACCGTCAGCATGTCTGTCGGCGCTGTAGCGTGAATGCAGCTATATGGCGGCGGTTTTCGCAGGTTATTGTTCTCGGAGCGCCCTGCCGCCATCTCTCAACACACGGTTAGCGCCTTGGCCAGCGCAAACAAGGCCGATTAAACCGTGTGAATGACGACCGGACACGCCCACACTCCCAGGGAGCACTAGACACGCCCACTGTCCCCATAACTTGCACACTTGTTCTATCACAGGCTCTGAGAGTCAGTTAGAGAATCCCCCTTTCTGGGGGGTTTTGCTTATGTCCCAGGCTCAGAGGCGGTGAGAGAATCCTCTTTCTGGGGGGTTTTCTGCACTGTGCTTTATGATCACGGTGGACTGATCTGTTTTACAACGTTTTTCAGGACACGGCTGAAGCTGGTGTCACGTTTCTGCCCGGGCGCTTGAGGGAGGGGGGGGGGACTTCAGCTTTTATTCGTCCTTCTCTTTGTCCTGATTTTGAACTTTGTGGGTGGGGGGGGCGGGGGGCGGGGGCGGGGGCGTTTGCATTGGCCATTTGATACTTCCTACATGCCGCTTATTCTGCTACAGCATTTCTAGACCAGAGACCAACTTTATATTTCGTGGAAAAAAGTATGCAGAGTTGGTAGAGAGATAGA
>CM056381.1:5186822-5234322 GCA_029718625.1 Synaphobranchus kaupii | reverse complement strand
TTGGGTTCAAGGCTGAGGTTCTCTCTCTCTTAATGGACTGGTTTCCTAGGGGCTGTGCATGCTTAGCAGAATCCTCTGACAGTCCCACCCAAAGGGCCCCCTCCCCCGGAAATGCTGAGTAACCCCCCCCCCCATCTCTTAGCAAAACCCTCTGCTCACTTGATTGGCTCCCTGAAGCTATGGAAACGCTGTATGCCAGTAACATTTTAAGCTGCTGTTTTTGACCTTGAAAATATCTCCTTAATCAGTTGTGTAAAAGAAAAAAAGATTTCTTTGTTCTTTAGAATCCTCATTTTGAATAGTGTAGAACAAAAAATCTTTTTTTTGTTTCGTAACACAAATAATTTTTTTTTTAAATAAAAAATTTTAAGTAAACTTGGCTTGGTTCAATTCCTCTTTTTAACAATGGTGATCAATTGGCTTTTGACTCTGTAACCACAAGCACACCTCAGTTTTGTGATGGATTAAAAAGGTAAAGATAATACAGTATATGGGTATGAAAATGTGACTCTGGCCTTGTACTGGAAGGCGTGAGTGAGTGGGTGAGTGGGTGAGTGGGTGAGTGGGTGAGTGGGTGAGTGGGTGAGTGAGTGAGTGAGTGAGTGAGTGAGTGAGTGAGTGAGTGAGTGAGTGAGTGAGTGAGTGAGTGAGTGAGTGAGTGAGTGAGTGAGTGAGTGAGTGAGTGAGTGAGTGAGTGAGTGAGTGAGTGAGTGAGTGAGTGAGTGAGTGAGTGAGTGAGTGAGTGAGTGAGTGAGTGAGTGAGTGAGTCTAGCAGGGATGTGTGTGTGAATGTGACTCTGGCAGTGTACAGGGATGTGTTTGTGGCTGTGTGTGTGTGTGTGCCCGCCCCGCCCGCTGTTCTGGAGGCTTCTGTCAGACGCAATAAAGTAACGTAGTGCCAGCGCGTGGCATTCCTTTCCCCCCGCTCCGTAAACACAGATAAGCCCCTCTCCTGTTCTTACCCAATCCCAGCCTGGCCCGACCCGACCCAGGCCAACCCGACCTGTGATGGATTAACTTTCCTGCTCACTGAAAGCGATTGTCCTCTTGGCTGTGTTGATGATTGGTGGATCAGTCCTCTTGGCTGTGTGATGATTGGTCGATCGGTCCTTTCGTCTGTGTGATGATTGGTCGATCGGTCCTCTCGTCTGTGTGATGATTGGTGGATCAGTCCTCTCTGGTGTGCTGATTGGTGGATTAGGATGCCCTGGCCACGCCCTGCCTCTCAACATTCAACTGTTGAATGAAGTCCCACCTTCTGCCAAGAATTTACTCCAATGATTCACCTGCTACTGATTTACCTGTGAATGCCCTCTTATTCACCTGTACAGTACAGTATCACAGTGCAGGGATGGAGAGGGACTTATCTAGAACATTCCCCAGCTTTCTGGCCCATTAAACGCTCACTAACATTCAGTGTGATGTCACATGTGCTTCCATCTTTTCCAAACTGTTTTCATACGTGGAAAAGAGTCTTTTCATAACCAGAGGTGGAAAAAACCTCACAACGCATTGTATCCCAGAATTACACCTCTCTTTAAAGGCTCTGTCCCTCTCTCCCTCTCCCTCTCCCTCTCCCTCTCCCCTCTCTCTCTCTCTCTCTCTCTCTCTCTCTCTCTCTCTCTCTCTCTCTCTCTCTCTCCTCTCTCTCTCTCTCTCTCTCTCTCTCTCTCTCTCTCTCTCTCTGTCTCTGTCTCTGTCTCTCTCTCTCTCTCGGTGCTTACGGCAGAGTGCTCTCATGAATAGGTTGATTGTAGAAGCATTTAATTACAGGTGAGAAGCGGTTGGGGGGTGGGGGGGCTGTAACTTCAGCTCTGCAGTCAGGACTTTGAATGAAGTTCATTCATTTTAGCACGGCAGGCAAATGAAATGTTAGGAAGGAGTTTGGGGGGGTGTTTAATGTGTGATTTGGCAGTGTTGGGGAGGGTGGGGAGGCACATTGGGGGGTTTCGGCCATGTTGGGGGTGCGTCGGAGGGATTTGGGGTGGGGGGGGTGTGTTCGGGGTAGGGGGGTGTTGGCCGCGTTGGCGGTGTGTGGAGGGGATTTGGGGTGGGGGGGTGTGTTGAGGGTAGGGGGGGTGTTGGCCGCGTTGGCGGTGTGTGGAGGGGATTTGGGGTGGGGGGGTGTGTTGGGGGGTAGGGGGGTGTTGGCCGCGTTGGCGGTGTGTGGAGGGGATTTGGGGTGGGGGGGGTGTGTTGGGGGTAGGGGGGTGTTGGCCGCGTTGGCGGTGTGTGGAGGGGATTTGGGTGGGGGGGTGCGGTGTTGGTAATCTGATGAGCCTCTGAGTGCTGAGCTGTTGACTCATAGCTCTGCTGAAGCTGCCGGCTTTGTTCCACCAACATGGCTGCTCTCTGTGGAGGTAAAGAGGTGAACGACAGGAAGTGTCCTCCCACAGCGATGTTAGCATAAGCGACCGAGGCGTGGAGGTGGGCGTGGTCTTTCCCAACGGAATCTGTCTCTGACTCAGAACGCCGACCACGTGAAGAAACCCTGTGACAGAATCAAGTAATAAAAGTGGAAAATACAGAGACAGGATCTGAAGTGTACACTAAGTTTTATAAGATAAATGACTGGTGTGGGACCTCTGTGATTGGGCCGGTGTGGGACCTCTGTGATTGGCCGGTGTGGGACCTCTGTGATTGGGCCGGTGTGGGACCTCTGTGATTGGGCCGGTGTGGGACCTCTGTGATTTGGGCCGGAGTGGGACCCTCTGTGATTGGGCCGGAGTGGACCTCTGTGATTGGGCCAGCATCCTATTATGAACCTTCTTGGCTGCAAATGAAGTCTCAGCTCGTTGAGCCCCTGACTGGATCCTTACGTTTGCCCAAATCCAGTCTCATTTGGTCTGGAGTGAAGGACTGCTTAGTCTTAGAGCCCCACTCCGTCATACTCACAAAGTCACACTCAGATCCTGGGAATCGCTCCCCCCCTCACCCCCATACCGCACCTCCCACCCCCCCTCACCCCCATACCGCACCTCCCACCCCTCCTCCTAGGCCCCAAACAGACGGCATAGCAGGGTACCTTTTTTCCACGTTTGAGGTTGAGAATTTATTTTGGTTTGACTAATGCAGTTGAGCAGCTGGGTGCCAGACAGGGAGGATTATGGGTGTTTTTGGGTGGGGCACCGCTCTCTCTCAAGGTGATTAACCTGTATTACTACAGTGGAGAGGGAGGAAAAAAAACACATCCAGACCTAAAAATGTGAGCTATGCGCTAACGCGTCGCTGTGGATACGGGCACCGCCGCCAGATACATGAACAGTGAAATTGGGGAATAATAATCGTGCACGTCACTGACTTTCTCGGTTTAACCACTCAACCGTGGTTGTTTATTTTTTGTTTTGTTTCTTTAAACTGTGGCTGGAAGGTTTCTCTTTGTTTCCGAATTTGGACGGACGGAGGTGAAGACTCACCTGAGTTTTTGCGCTGTGTTTTCCTAGGTGGTGAAGACCATCGGCCTGAGGGAGGTGTGGTATTTCGGACTGCAGTACACAGACAGCAAGGGCTACCCCACCTGGCTGAAACTGGATAAAAAGGTAAGGCTCTGTCCCAGGACGTTTCAGCCCTTCACTGGGGAAGGGAGTGGTTCAGAACCACTTTACTGTGAATACCACTCCGCTGGATTCCCAGCAAGGTGCATGAGTTATTACTTTTGGGTTCCATGTTGAGTGTGTAATGCAAAACTATGAAAATGCTAATTAAATATAATATTTTAAATGAGATATTTAATGATAGAAAATGAAGTCACTGGCATAATTTAGCCACAGTTTACACAGTGAAACAGGCGTCTCTAGTCAGTCTCTAGTCTAGTGGGGAAATATAATATGAAAGATTATTTTTGATGTCGTATGTATGTGGACTCAAACTGATCATAGGGTGAAAGGTCACTTGTTATAAGCAGATTTTGAGGCCTTGCCCTCCCCCACGATCATCCCATCTGCATTGGAGTGGGCGGTGTGGCACAGAGAGGATTGTGGGTAGTGGGCTGAGGGGGGTAGGGTGTGGGGAGGAGGGGGGGGTGGGGGGGGGTTAGGGGGCTACGCCTGCCTCTCAGCTGGCCTTTTTGGGGGCTGTTTGTCCTGCTGATACAGCATGTTGAGCCACAGACACAATGCAGCCGCCCCCGGCCCGGAACGTTCCACACGATTCCCGGCCCCATTCAGCCCCGTCAGGAAATGTCCGGAACGCTGGGCCGCACACCGGGAATGTGTTGTTGTGGAACTGGGCCTGGGCTCAGAGCTGGGACAGGATTAGCCAGAAAAGCTTTTCACACGGGCCACCAGTACTCACTACGCATGTTCTCATTAAAACGCCCATTCACAACCATTTAGCTAAAGTCAATCCAAGCTCTTACAGTACTTAAGGAAATGTAGACATTCTGAACGACACTTCATGGAATAAGTACTTAAGGGCTGGCTTATAATTTATCCTGTTAAGCCCCCACAGTCTGGTATCTGTTAAGGCTCTGTTCCAGTGTGTGGATGGGCCCCACGGTCTGGTATCTGTTAAGGCTCTGTTCCAGTGTGTGGATGGGCCCCATGGTCTGGTATCTGTTAAGGCTCTGTTCCAGTGTGTGGATGGGCCCCATGGTCTGGTATCTGTTAAGGCTCTGTTCCAGTGTGTGGATGGGCCCCATGGTCTGGTATCTGCTAAGGCTCTGTTCCAGTGTGTGGATGGACCCCACAGTCTGGTATCTGTTAAGGCTCTGTTCCAATGTGTGGATGGGCCCCATGGTCTGGTATCTGTTAAGGCTCTGTTCCAGTGTGTGGATGGGCCCCACAGTCTGGTATCTGTTAAGGCTCTGTTCCAGTGTGTGGATGGGCCCCATGGTCTGGTATCTGTTAAGGCTCTGTTCCAGTGTGTGGATGGGCCCCATGGTCTGGTATCTGCTAAGGCTCTGTTCCAGTGTGTGGATGGACCCCACAGTCTGGTATCTGTTAAGGCTCTGTTCCAATGTGTGGATGGGCCCCATGGTCTGGTATCTGTTAAGGCTCTGTTCCAGTGTGTGGATGGGCCCCACAGTCTGGTATCTGTTAAGGCTCTGTTCCAGTGTGTGGATGGGCCCCATGGTCTGGTATCTGTTAAGGCTCTGTTCCAATGTGTGGATGGGCCCCATGGTCTGGTATCTGTTAAGGCTCTGCTCCAGTGTGTGGATGGGCCCCATGGTCTGGTATTTCTTAAGGCTCTGTTCCAGTGTGTGGATGGGCCCCATGGTCTGGTATCTGTTAAGGCTCTGTTCCAGTGTGTGGATGGGCCCCATGGTCTGGTATCTGTTAAGGCTCTGTTCCAGTGTGTGGATGGACCCCACAGTCTGGTATCTGTTAAGGCTCTGTTCCAATGTGTGGATGGGCCCCATGGTCTGGTATCTGTTAAGGCTCTGTTCCAGTGTGTGGATGGGCCCCACAGTCTGGTATCTGTTAAGGCTCTGTTCCAGTGTGTGGATGGGCCCCATGGTCTGGTATCTGTTAAGGCTCTGTTCCAGTGTGTGGATGGGCCCCATGGTCTGGTATCTGCTAAGGCTCTGTTCCAGTGTGTGGATGGACCCCACAGTCTGGTATCTGTTAAGGCTCTGTTCCAATGTGTGGGTGGGCCCCATGGTCTGGTATCTGTTAAGGCTCTGTTCCAGTGTGTGGATGGGCCCCACAGTCTGGTATCTGCTAAGGCTCTGTTCCAGTGTGTGGATGGACCCCACAGTCTGGTATCTGTTAAGGCTCTGTTCCAGTGTGTGGATGGGCCCCATGGTCTGGTATCTGTTAAGGCTCTGTTCCAGTGTGTGGATGGGCCCCATGGTCTGGTATCTGTTAAGGCTCTGTTCCAATGTGTGGATGGGCCCCATGGTCTGGTATCTGTTAAGGCTCTGTTCCAGTGTGTGGATGGGCCCCATGGTCTGGTATTTCTTAAGGCTCTGTTCCAGTGTGTGGATGGGCCCCATGGTCTGGTATCTGTTAAGGCTCTGTTCCAGTGTGTGGATGGGCCCCATAGTCTGGTATATGTTAAGGCTCTGTTCCAGTGTGTGGATGGACCCCACAGTCTGGTATCTGCTAAGGCTCTGTTCCAGTGTGTGGATGGGCCCATGGTCTGGTATCTGTTAAGGCTCTGTTCCAGTGTGTGGATGGGCCCATGGTCTGGTATCTGCTAAGGCTCTGTTCCAGTGTGTGGATGGGCCCATGGTCTGGTATCTGTTAGGGCACTGTTCCAGTGTGTGGATGGACCTCACAGGCTGGTATCTGTTAGGGCACTGTTCCAGTGTGTGGATGGACCTGACAGGCTGGTATCTGTTAGGGCACTGTTCCAGTGTGTGGATGGACCTGACAGGCTGGTATCTGTTAGGGCACTGTTCCAGTGTGTGGATGGACCTCACAGGCTGGTATCTGTTAGGGCACTGTTCCAGTGTGTGGATGGACCTCACAGGCTGGTATCTGTTATGGCACTGTTCCAGTGTGTGGATGGACCTCACAGGCTGGTATCTGTTAGGGCACTGTTCCAGTGTGTGGATGGACCTCACAGGCTGGTATCTGTTAGGGCACTGTTCCAGTGTGTGGATGGACCTCACAGGCTGGTATCTGTTAGGGCACTGTTTCAGTGTGTGGATGGACCTCACAGGCTGGTATCTGTTAGGGCACTGTTCCAGTGTGTGGATGGACCTCACAGGCTGGTATCTGTTAGGGCACTGTTCCAGTGTGTGGATGGACCCCACAGTCTGGTATCTGTTAAGGCTCTGTTCCAGTGTGTGGATGGGCCCATGGTCTGGTATCTGTTAAGGCTCTTTTCCAGTGTGTGGATGGGCCCCATGGTCTGGTATCTGTTAAGGCTCTGTTCCAGTGTGTGGATGGGCCCCACAGACTGGTAGGGCACTGTTCCAGTGTGTGGATGGACCCCACAGGCTGGTATCTGTGTGACGTTGAGCTTGCCAGGTTTCACAGTTGATGTGTGTGTATGGACAGACGCATCATGGGTGTGGTTAATTATTCACACACCACAGTGCTGAGATGGGATTGCTCCAGGGTGGAGTTGTAGCTCTCGAGGTGGATTTTGTGTAGCTGTAGATTTAGGGTGGAGTTTGTGTAGCTGTAGATTTAGGGTGGAGTTTATGTAGATTTAGGGTGGAGTTTGTGCAGCTGTGCTTTAGGGTGGAGTTTATGTAGCTGTAGATTTAGGGTGGTGTTTGTGTAGCTGTGCTTTAGGGTGGAGTTTATGTAGTTGTAGATTTAGGGTGGAGTTTGTGTAGCTGTGCTTTAGGGTGGAGTTTATGTAGATTTAGGGTGGAGTTTGTGCAGCTGTGCTTTAGGGTGGAGTTTGTGTAGCTGTAGATTTAGGGTGGTGTTTGTGTGGCTGTAGATTTAGAGTGGAGTTTGTGTAGCTGTGCTTTAGGGTGGAGTTTATGTAGATTTAGGGTGGAGTTTGTGCAGCTGTGCTTTAGGGTGGAGTTTGTGTGGCTGTAGATTTAGGGTGGTGTTTGTGTGGCTGTAGATTTAGAGTGGAGTTTGTGTAGCTGTGCTTTAGGGTGGAGTTTATGTAGCTGTAGATTTAGGGTGGTGTTTGTGTAGCTGTGCTTTAGGGTGGAGTTTATGTAGTTGTAGATTTAGGGTCGAGTTTGTGCAGCTGTGCTTTAGGGTGGAGTTTGTGTAGCTGTAGATTTAGGGTGGTGTTTGTGTAGTTGTGATTTAGAGTGGAGTTTGTGTAGCTGTGCTTTAGGGTGGAGTTTATGTAGTTGTAGATTTAGGGTCGAGTTTGTGCAGCTGTGCTTTAGGGTGGAGTTTGTGTAGTTGTGATTTAGAGTGGAGTTTGTGTAGCTGTGCTTTAGGGTGGAGTTTATGTAGTTGTAGATTTAGGGTCGAGTTTGTGCAGCTGTGCTTTAGGGTGGAGTTTGTGCAGCTGTGCTTTAGGGTGGAGTTTGTGTAGCTGTAGATTTAGGGTGGAGTTTGTGTGGCTGTAGATTTAGGGTGGAGTTTGTGTAGCTGTGCTTTAGGGTGGAGTTTATGTAGATTTAGGGTGGAGTTTGTGCAGCTGTGCTTTAGGGTGGAGTTTGTGTAGCTGTAGATTTAGGGTGGTGTTTGTGTAGCTGTGATTTAGGGTGGAGTTCGTGTGGCTGTAGCTCCTCTTGTCGTGTTGAGTGAGACTGGCTCACGGCCTTCAGTACTTCTGGTTTTTCTCTTATCATCCCAGCTGGGTTTCACTGCATTACGGAGACTGCAGAACTATAATGTTCTTTGAATGAATGAATAAACGAACAAGTGAATTAATGAGTGACTGAAAAATGTGAGTTAGTGAATGAATGAATGAAGCCTGTATTACCCGGAAGGTAATTTGTGTTACATAAGATCCTGAGCATAAACATAAACCAGACTGATGCTTCATCGGGATTCAAACATTTATCTGTTTTTATTTAGTACCCTGAGCTGTGGTGTTTTTATTTAGTACCCTGAGCTGTGGTGTTTTTATTTAGTACCCTGAGCTGTGGTGTTTTTATTTAGTACCCTGAGCTGTGGTGTTTTTATTTAGTACCCTGAGCTGTGGTGTTTTTATTTAGTACCCTGAGCTGTGGTGTTTTTATTTAGTACCCTGAGCTGTGGTGTTTTTATTTAGTACCCTGAGCTGTGGTGTTTTTATTTAGTACCCTGAGCTGTGGTGTTTTTATTTAGTACCCTGAGCTGTGGTGTTTTTAGGGGGACTGTACTGAGCTGTGGTGTTTTTATTTAGTACCCTGAGCTGTGGTGTTTTTATTTAGTACCCTGAGCTGTGGTGTTTTTATTTAGTACCCTGAGCTGTGGTGTTTTTATTTAGTACCCTGAGCTGTGGTGTTTTTATTTAGTACCCTGAGCTGTGGTGTTTTTAGGGGGACTGTACTGAGCTGTGGTGTTTTTATTTAGTACCCTGAGCTGTTTTTTATTTAATTTAGTATGCCGAGATGTGGTGTTTTTATTTAGTACGCCGAGCTGTGGTGTTTTTATTTAGTACGCCGAGCTGTGGTGTTTTTATTTAGTACGCCGAGCTGTGGTGTTTTTATTTAGTACCCTGAGCTGTGGTGTTTTTATTTAGTACGCCGAGCTGTGGTGTTTTTATTTAGTACCCTGAGCTGTGGTGTTTTTATTTAGTACCCTGAGCTGTGGTGTTTTTATTTAGTACCCTGAGCTGTGGTGTTTTTTAGTACGCCGAGCTGTGGTGTTTTTATTTAGTACGCCGAGCTGTGGTGTTTTTATTTAGTACGCCGAGCGGTGGTGTTTTTATTTAGTACCCTGAGCTGTGGTGTTTTTATTTAGTACGCCGAGCTGTGGTGTTTTTATTTAGTATCCTGAGCTGTGGTGTTTTTAGGGGGACTGTACTGAGCTGTGGTGTTGTAGGGGGACTGTACTGAGCTGTGGTGTTTTAGGGGGACTGTACTGAGCTGTGGTGGTTTAGGGGGACTGTACTGAGCTGTGGGGTTTTAGGGGGACTGTACTGAGCTGTGGTGTTTTAGGGGGACTGTACTGAGCTGTGGTGTTTTAGGGGGACTGTACTGAGCTGTGGTGGTTTAGGGGGACTGTAGCGGTGTTAACACCCCCCCTGTTTCCCCCCCCCCAGGTGTCGTCCCAGGACGTAAAGAAGGAGAACCCGCTGCAGTTTAAGTTCCGGGCGAAGTTCTTCCCAGAGGACGTGTCTGAGGAGCTGATCCAGGACGTGACGCAGAAGCTCTTCTTCCTCCAGGTGAAGGAGGGAATTCTGAGCGACGAGGTTTACTGCCCCCCCGAGACCGCCGTGCTGCTGGCCTCCTACTCCGTACAGGCCAAGTTCGGCGACTTCACCCGCGATGTGCACCGCTCCGGATACCTCACCTCCGACCGTCTGCTCCCTCAGCGGTGAGCGACTGTGACCGCGACCGTGACTGAGACTCAGGCTGGGGTCCGATCGGTTAAATGTTCTGCCCTCCTGCACTTCCCCTCGCCACTTCCAATTGGGAGGATGTGACCCAGCACCAAAACAACACGAGTAGACACTGGAACCGACGGGGAGGAGCGAGGGAGGAACCGCATTTGCACTCGGAATTCGCCAGAGCTGGGCGCCAGCAGACCATTGACAAATGAGCTCGTGCAAAACTTTTCAATAAATTGCATAAGACGGCAAGCTCCAACCAACGTCCCAATTTTTATTCTGGCAAAAGAGCAAACTAGAAAATGATTATCAATCAATTTATTGATAGACACTTTAAAAACACATCGTAAGCAGGAATGGGGAATAATACACTTGTAGGCTATGTTACAAAATACCTCCAAATCAAATATATTAATAAACATTAATGCAATCAAAATGGTGGATCCATAGCCTAGATTGCTTTGCAGGTGGCACAGAAGTATAAAACATAAGAAGGGAGCGACCCGTATTGAATATGTGCAAAATCCAAGCAAAATATATTTTTTGATATTGCCCATAAGCTTGCACTGGCTCATTTGCTGGATAATCGCTGAACAGCACCGAGCTGATTATGTAGCTAGTTATCGTTAACTGGCCTGAAATAATCATTCTAGGGTCAAGGGACTAATTTCACATACTTCACTTGGATTTCTAAGGGATTGGACCGCACTCACCATTGGCAACGCCCAACTTCCGCTTTCTAAAATGATTCCCCCAAGTGGAGGTGCAGGAGGGGAGAACATTTAACCGATCGGACCCCAGCCTTATACTGTACCAGGGAGACTGTACCCAGCTTATAATAAGCTCTCTCTCTCTCTCTCTCTCTCGCTCTCGCTCTCGCTCTCGCTCTCGCTCTCGCTCTCGCTCTCGCTCTCGCTCTCGCTCTCGCTCTCGCTCTCGCTCTCGCTCTCGCTCTCCGCTCTCTCTCCCTCTCTCTCTCTCTCTCTCTCTCTCTCTCTCCAGTGTGTTGGAGCAGCACACTCTTTCCCGTGAGCAGTGGGAAGAGAGGATCCAGGTTTGGCACGAGGAACATAATGGGATGTTAAAGTGAGTACACAGCTAATGAGTACACACTGTAGGCAGGGTTTATACACAGCACAGCCAATGAGTGAATGCTATGGGCGGGGCTTATACACTGCACAGCCAGTGACTCACAGTGAATGTCGCACATGCGCACACACACACACACACACACAGCTACTCTCCTCTCTCACTCTGGTCCTGTGATCACTGCTGCCCAGGGAGGATGCCATGTTGGAGTACCTGAAGATCGCTCAGGATCTGGAGATGTACGGGGTTAACTACTTCGACATCAAGAACAAGAAGGGAACAGAGCTGTGGCTGGGAGTGGATGCCCTGGGACTCAATATCTACGAGAAAGAAGACAAGTGAGTGCAGACTACACTGAAACATTACACTACATTACATTACACTACATTACACTACACTACACTTACCATTACACTACATTCGGCTGATGCTTTTATCCAAAGCGACGTACTAGAAGTGCATAGTCATCAGCATAACTATGGTCATTAAAACAACTACAACAGGTCAGACAAAGCACATTTCTTACCATAACATAGCAGCTATCCATAGTCATGAACATTGAGTATAGTACACACAGTAAGCTATGGCTAAAAAAAAGACATTATAAACTATAAAATCACTATAAAAACAGTTGCTATATCACAATGGTACTAGATTGGTGGGTTAGTCAAGGTGGAGTCTGAAGAGGTGTGTCCTCCGGCCGTAAAGCAGGCAGTGATTGAGCAGTTTGCAGAGGAATGGGGAGTTTATTCCACCGCTGGGGAGCTAGGGTGGAGAAGCTCCGCAGTCGGGACGAGCGAGAGCCGTTGACCCACAGGGCAGGAAGTGTGAGTGGCCCTGCAACAGCAGACTGGAGTGGACGAGCAGGAGCGTAGTGCTGGATTAAGTCCTGGAGGTAGGAGGGGCCTGACCTTTTGGCTGCAGTGTAGGCCAGGGATAGAACTTTGAACCTGATCCTGGCCACGACCGGCAGCCAGTGGAGTGACCTCAGCAGGGGGGTTACATGCGAGAACTTCGGGAGGTTGAAGACAAGCCGAGCAGCCGCGTTCTGGATCAGTTGTAGGGACAGAATGGTGCAGGCTGGTAGGTTTGCGAGAAGGGAGTTCCAGTAGTCCAGGCATGAGGTGACCATGGTCTGGACAAGAAGCTGGGTGGAGTAGGTGGTCAGGTACGGTCGAATCCATCCACACACTGGAACAGAGCCTTAACAGATACCAGCCTGTGGGGCCCCATCCACACACTGGAACAGAGCCTTAACATATACCAGCCTGTGGGGCCCATCCACACACTGGAACAGAGCCCTAACAGATACCAGTCTGTGGGGCCCATCCACACACTGGAACAGAGCCCTAACAGATACCAGCCTGTGGGGTCCGTCCACACACTGGAACAGAGCCTTAACATATACCAGACCATGGGGCCTATCCACACACTGGAACAGAGCCTTAACAGATACCAGACCATGGGGCCCATCCACACACTGGAACAGAGCCTTAACATATACCAGACTGTGGGGCCCATCCACACACTGGAACACAGCCTTAACATATACCAGACTGTGGGGCCCATCCACACACTGGAACAGGGCCTTAACAGATATCAGACCATGGGGCTCGTCCTCACACTGGAACAGAGCCTTAACAGATTCCAGACCATGGGCCCATCCACACACTGGTTCAGAGCCTTAACAGATTCCAGACCATGGGCCCATCCACACACTGGAACAGTGCCTTAACACAGTGGTTCCCAAACTCGGTCCTCGGGGACCACTGTGTATGCTGGTTTTCGTTCCAACCACAATTGCAATCCCGGAATTTTAACAAGATGTCAATTGTTCTTAATTAGGTGTTTGTCATATTTAGAGGGATTATTTACCCTCTTAAGCCACATTATGTTAGCAATAGCTATGCATGTCATGAATAATAAAAGTACAATATTCTCATTGTGCTATATTGCAAATAAATACAAAAAGGGGCAAAAAAAAAAAAAAAGGTTTAACTGACCAAATTTATTTTATTTTATTTTCAATAAAATTAGACAGGTGAATCAATAGGCTCCTAATTGGTGAAATTGTGTATATATGGCCACTAAAACTAACCATTTGATAAATAATGAAAAAAAGACAAAGAAAATGATAACGAGCCAAACTTGCAGTGTTAATACATTCACGTTTTCAACTACCTAATTAGGAGCCAATTGATTCACCCCATTCTTTAATTTGATCAGTTTAAAAAAAAATGTTACCTATTTGCAAAACAGCCCAATAAGCACAGTAGGAACATGGGAATTTTTATTCTTCATGGCCATGGCATGCATAGCTATTTCTGACATGATGTGGCTTAAGAGGGTAAATAATCCCTCTAAACATGAAAAGCACCTAATTAAGAAAAATGAACAGCTTGTTAGGATTTTGGGATTGCAATTGTGGTTGGAACAAAAACCAGCATACACAGTGGTCCCCGAGGACCCAGTTTGGGAACCACTGCCTTAACAGATATCAGACTGGATGCAGACAAACCGGATGCAGACAGTCCCCCCTGGACTGGAGTTGTTGTACGCTCAGTGTGGTTCTCTTGGGGTCAGTGCGCCTCTGGTCACAACCCCCCCCCCCCCCCCCCCCCCCCCACCCCCCCCCCTCTCGGGCAGTGACCTCCTCATACACAGTCCGCTGTTTACCGCCGTTCCTGGG
Source organism: Synaphobranchus kaupii (assembly GCA_029718625.1). Taxonomy (NCBI): domain Eukaryota; kingdom Metazoa; phylum Chordata; class Actinopteri; order Anguilliformes; family Synaphobranchidae; genus Synaphobranchus; species Synaphobranchus kaupii. The sequence goes on along the minus strand of CM056381.1, from coordinate 5,220,692 downwards.
GAACATGACTCCCCCAGCTCCACCCGCAAGGGCATTGCCCTTTGGTGCCTGAAACCTCCCATCATTCCCGGCGTTGAGGTGTTCAGCGTGTGCGGTCGAGCGCTGACCCGGCGTTGAGGTGTTGAGCGTGTGCGGTCGAGCGCTGACCCGGCGTTGAGGTGTTGAGCGTGTGCGGTCGAGCGCTGACCCGGCGTTGAGGTGTTCAGCGTGTGCGGTCGAGCGCTGACCCGGCGTTGAGGTGTTCAGCGTGTGCGGTCGAGCGCTGACCCGGCGTTGAGGTGTTGAGCGTGTGCGGTCGAGCGCTGACCCGGCGTTGAGGTGTTCAGCGTGTGCGGTCGAGCGCTGACCCGGCGTTGCTTCCGCTAGAGAGGAGAAAAAAAGAGCTGTTCAGCACAGTTAATAATACAGTACTGTATTTTTATGTACATCCATGTATATATTACCTTACATTCATTCAGCACACACTCTTATACAGAGGATTCAGAGGAAATGTTTTTACCACACGACTGCGTGACAGTCAAACACGCGGTGTTGTACATTTGTATACACATACATTACACACACACACACACACACACACACTTATAAAGAGGAATGGGAAGACTGTATATTAATTTACACATACATTACATACACTCTTATACAGAGGAATGGGAAGACTGTATATTTATGTACACATACATTGCACACACTCTTATACAGAGGAATGGGAAGACTGTATATTTATGTACACATACATTACACACACTCTTATACAGATGAATGGGAGGAAACGTCTTTACCACACGACTGCGTGACGGTCATACGCTGACTGTACCCTCAGACACTCAGGAAAGGAATGGAAGGTTGCAGACAGAGAATCCCCTTTATTAGAGAGAGGGAGAGAAAGAGAGGGAGGGAGGGAGCCACAGAGAGAGCACACTGTTCTCTATTCTCTAGGCTCTGCTAATGAAGGCACTCTCCCACAGTGCTCTTCTGCTGTAACCATGGTGATGCTGACTGGTTTTTCAAGCTGTGCGGCACTTAAGAATGTGGGGGTAACCTAAAAAGCCCTGGCGGGCCAGCCAGCGTCGGCGGGGTGCAGACTCACCCTGTTAACCCCTCAGGCTCCTCCGCCCAGCACACGCCCGTCCTGATTGGCTGCCGATGGCGTAAGATGGAGGCTTCCTCCGTCACCCAGCTGGTCTGGTTGTGGAGCTTTTATTCTCTCCTTTCAGAGATGGTGTCACGTTTGTGCTGTTGTCCTGAGGTTATAAACGTAATCGAAGGTGACGTTGTGCGTTTGGGATCTGCTCAAACGGGAACAATAGCTGTGTCTGTGCGTGTCCTAGCCGAACGTTTTGCGCACTGAAGTGCATGGGATCATTTGAACAGGAAGCACAATCAAGCTGATTGTTTGGTGTACCTGTTGGCGACAGCTGTCTACACTCCGTCAGTCACACGACTGCATAAGCAGCTCATAACTGAATGCAGTGAGCTTCCGCATCACCACACCCAATGGGAGCAGAGGAGAAGCGGGGAACGTGTATGGTGGGATAAACCGGTAAAAATTCAAATAAGCCTGGCAACCAACACAACCAACCAACAGAAAACCAACACAAGAGGTCCAGTAGTCCTAACTTTGTACCAAGAGCGCAAATGGGGATGTGCCGTCAATGCACTGAACTCATGTTAAAGTTAGCATTTCACCAGGCTGTCAATCTCGATTAGAAATGGACATTAACGTTTAAATGGGGCATCAGGTTGTTTGGGTGAGATTATTCTGCAGGACTTCCGGTAACTAGGGTAACTCTACATAATTAACTCGTCGGTTTTTCCCTCCTGAATTTAAAGTTTTTCTCCCAAATTTTGTGTGTGTGTGTGTGTGGGGGAATAAGGGCTGCTTTTGTTGCTGGGGTGACAAGATCTCCAAACATTCTAAAATGACATAAACTGGTATACATACATGCACAGCTGTAGACACTGTGGTATACATACATGCACAGCTGTAGACACTGTGGTATACATACATGCACAACTGTAGACACTGTGGTATACATACATACACAGCTGTAGACACTGTGGTATACATACATGCACAACTGTAGACACTGTGGTATACATACATGCACAGCTGTAGACACTGTGGTATACATACATGCACAGCTGTAGACACTGTGGTATACATACATGCACAGCTGTAGACACTGTGGTATACATACATACACAGCTGTAGACACTGTGGTATACATACATGCACAGCTGTAGACACTGTGGTATACATACATGCACAACTGTAGACACTGTGGTATACATACATGCACAGCTGTAGACACTGTGGTATACATACATGCACAGCTGTAGACACTGTGGTATACATACATGCACAGCTGTAGACACTGTGGTATACATACATACACAGCTGTAGACACTGTGGTATACATACATGCACAGCTGTAGACACTGTGGTATACATACATGCACAACTGTAGACACTGTGGTATACATACATGCACAACTGTAGACACTGTGGTATACATACATGCACAGCTGTAGACACTGTGGTATACATACATGCACAACTGTAGACACTGTGGTATACATACATGCACAGCTGTAGACACTGTGGTATACATACATGCACAGCTGTAGACACTGTGGTATACATACATGCACAGCTGTAGACACTGTGGTATACATACATGCACAGCTGTAGACACTGTGGTATACATACATGCACAACTGTAGACACTGTGGTATACATAGATGCACAGCTGTAGACACTGTGGTATACATACATGCACAGCTGAAGGCATAAACTCTGGTATACATACAGTCAAGCCGGAAAGTCTCCCCACCCCTTTCACCTTCTCCACGTTTTATTACGTTACAGACATATTCCAAAATTGATTAAATTCCTTTTTTCCCTCAAAATTCTACACACAACACCCCATAATGACAATGTGAAAAAAGTTTTTTTGAGATTTTTGCAAATTTATTAAAAATAAAAAACTAAAATTTCTCATTTACATAAGTATTCATACCCTTTGCTTTATAGGATATGCGACCAAATATGAAATATGATACTTTAAAAATACGTTAAAGCAAAGGGTATGAATACTTATGTAAATGAAAAATTTTATTTTTTTATTTTTAATAAATTTGCTAAAATCTCAAAAAAACTTTTTTCACATTGTCATTATGGGGTGTTGTGTGTAGATGTTTGAGACAAAAAATGAACTCAATCTATTGTAGTATAAGTCTGTAACGTAATAAAATGTGGAGAAGGTGAAAGGGTGGGGAGACTTTCCGGCTTGACTGTACATGCCAGCTGTAGACACTGTGGTATACATACATGCACAGCTGTAGATATAAACTCTGGTATACATACATGCACAGCTGTAGATATAAACTCTGGTATACATACATGCGCAGCTGTAGAAAGTGCAACAGGAAATGGAGAAACCTACATCTGCTGTTATATGTGTAGCCTTTAATAAAAGTGTGACCTTAATGTGGGTCAAATGAGTGGCACTTTAAAAGCTAAAACCATCTCCTGCTACTTTTCCCCAAACCCTCTGCCTCTCCCCACATCACTACCCAAACCCTCTGCCTCTCCCCACATCACTACCCAAACCCTCTACCTCTCCCCACATCACTACCCAAACCCTCTACCTCTCCCCACATCACTACCCAAACCCTCTACCTCTCCCCACATCACTACCCAAACCCTCTACCTCTCCCCACATCAATACCCAAACCCTCTGCCTCTCCCCACATCGCTACCCAAACCCTCTGCCTCTCCCCACATCACTACCCAAACCCTCTGCCTCTCCCCACATCACTACCCAAACCCTCTGCCTCTCCCCACATCACTACCCAAACCCTCTGCTTCTCCCCACATCACTACCCAAACCCTCTACGTCTCCCCACATCACTACCCAAACCCTCTGCCTCTCCCCACATCACTACCCAAACCCTCTGCCTCTCCCCACATCACTACCCAAACCCTCTGCCTCTCCCCACATCACTACCCAAACCCTCTGCCTCTCCCCACATCACTATCCAAACCCTCTGCCTCTCCCCACATCACTACCCAAACCCTCTACCTCTCCCCACATCACTACCCAAACCCTCTGCCTCTCCCCACATCACTACCCAAACCCTCTGCCTCTCCCCACATCACTACCCAAACCCTCTGCCTCTCCCCACATCACTACCCAAACCCTCTGCTTCTCCCCACATCACTACCCAAACCCTCTACCTCTCCCCACATCACTACCCAAACCCTCTGCCTCTCCCCACATCACTACCCAAACCCTCTGCCTCTCCCCACATCACTACCCAAACCCTCTGCCTCTCCCCACATCACTACCCAAACCCTCTGCCTCTCCCCACATCACTATCCAAACCCTCTGCCTCTCCCCACATCACTACCCAAACCCTCTACCTCTCCCCACATCACTACCCAAACCCTCTACCTCTCCCCACATCACTACCCAAACCCTCTGCCTCTCCCCACATCACTACCCAAACCCTCTGCCTCTCCCCACATCACTACCCAAACCCTCTACCTCTCCCCACATCACTACCCAAACCCTCTGCCTCTCCCCACATCACTATCCAAACCCTCTGCCTCTCCCCACATCACTACCCAAACCCTCTACCTCTCCCCACATCACTACCCAAACCCTCTGCCTCTCCCCACATCACTACCCAAACCCTCTACCTCTCCCCACATCACTACCCAAACCCTCTGCCTCTCCCTACATCACTACCCAAACCCTCTACCTCTCCCCACATCACTACCCAAACCCTCTACCTCTCCCCACATCACTACCCAAACCCTCTGCCTCTCCCCACATCACTACCCAAACCCTCTGCCTCTCCCTACATCACTACCCAAACCCTCTACCTCTCCCCACATCACTACCCAAACCCTCTGCCTCTCCCCACATCACTACCCAAACCCTCTGCCTCTCCCCACATCACTACCCAAACCCTCTACCTCTCCCCACATCACTACCCAAACCCTCTGCCTCTCCCTACATCACTACCCAAACCCTCTACCTCTCCCCACATCACTACCCAAACCCTCTACCTCTCCCCACATCACTACCCAAACCCTCTGCCTCTCCCCACATCACTACCCAAACCCTCTGCCTCTCCCCACATCACTACCCAAACCCTCTGCCTCTCCCCACATCACTACCCAAACCCTCTACCTCTCCCCACATCATTACCCAAACCCTCTGCCTCTCCCCACATCACTACCCAAACCCTCTACCTCTCCCCACATCACTACCCAAACCCTCTGCCTCTCCCCACATCACTACCCAAACCCTCTACCTCTCCCCACATCACTACCCAAACCCTCTGCCTCTCCCTACATCACTACCCAAACCCTCTACCTCTCCCCACATCACTACCCAAACCCTCTACCTCTCCCCACATCACTACCCAAACCCTCTGCCTCTCCCCACATCACTACCCAAACCCTCTGCCTCTCCCTACATCACTACCCAAACCCTCTACCTCTCCCCACATCACTACCCAAACCCTCTACCTCTCCCCACATCACTACCCAAACCCTCTGCCTCTCCCCACATCACTACCCAAACCCTCTACCTCTCCCCACATCACTACCCAAACCCTCTGCCTCTCCCTACATCACTACCCAAACCCTCTACCTCTCCCCACATCACTACCCAAACCCTCTACCTCTCCCCACATCACTACCCAAACCCTCTGCCTCTCCCCACATCACTACCCAAACCCTCTGCCTCTCCTCACATCACTACCCAAACCCTCTGCCTCTCCCCACATCACTACCCAAACCCTCTACCTCTCCCCACATCACTACCCAAACCCTCTGCCTCTCCCCACATCACTACCCAAACCCTCTGCCTCTCCTCACATCACTACCCAAACCCTCTACCTCCCCACATCACTACCCAAACCCTCTGCTTCTCCCCCCAGACTGACCCCGAAGATCGGCTTCCCCTGGAGTGAAATCAGGAACATTTCCTTCAACGACAAGAAGTTTGTTATCAAGCCCATTGACAAGAAGGCTCCGGTAAGTTTATGAACCTATAGACAGCAGGCTCTTCAGTAGTGTGTGTGCTTCTGTCAGGATGCACATATTACATCTACCCTCGCAGTCTCAGGAACAAAGACTGCAATTTATTTTTTTTATTTTTTTGGAAACTTTGGTATTTCATCTTTTAAGAGCAAAAACGGGTGCAAATCCTGTTGCAACCCACAAAGCAAAACTCATAATTCTGTTTGAGTAACGTAATTTTCACAGTGAGTTTTGGTGTTTGGCTGTGAAGAGCATGTGATTCAATGAGAAATACGGGAAATTAAACTGCAAAAACGTGATCAGCCTAGCATGACTGTGATGTCACTGGGGTATGACCTTATATGGTCAGCAGTTGCACAGCACAGAGGTTCAGCAGAGAAGAGGTAGATGGAACTTTTACTTTCGGATTTTCCACTTTCCCACCAATCAAAGCTCTGCTTTGTTTGCCAAATGCAAGTGGGAACAGCTGAAGAAAAATGCAGGAAGGAGGAAGCTGAAGCGTGTGCGTGTGCGTGCGTGCGCGCATGCGTCCTTGTCTGAAGTAGACGATGGCTCTATGGCTGTCTCAGTGGCATATAAGATGTAGAGCAGAAATCCAGTGATGAAATTCTTCTGTGGAAAAAAAATGCTCAGTAAGATTTGAATACGAGTGCGACTCAACATGGCTGCGCCCCACCTTTACAGCACTCCTACCTCAGCCGTGCCGTATCACCCGCTTAATCTAACCGTGTCAACAGAAACCTGGCATCTGGCCCACCCTGCCTCACCAATGGAGAATACACACACACACGCACGCATACACACACGCATACACACACGCATACACACACGCATACACACACGCATACACACACGCATACACACACACACACACACACACGCATACCCGCGCACGCACACACATACACACACACACATACTCGCATTCGCATGTACATACGCACACATACTCACATGCGCACACGTACGCATTCACACACGCATACATACTCATACGTACACAGACACACACACACACACACACACACACACACACACACACACACACACACACACACACACACACACACACACACACACACACACACACACACACACACACACACACCCCTCTCCTGATCTTAGGCTTTATGTGCAGTGTTTGAGCAGGGTGGAGAATAGCTCGGGCTGAATTGGTGAGATTACCTTACTCTGCTACAATAGGAATCCTCTCGTTTGTACAAAATGTTGACCAAAGTCTCCCAGGTCCTCACAACCCACCACTGCTGCAGTTGAGCTGATATTTCATAACTGTGCAGAGAAACAAAAACATCTTTACTTCCACCTTATGCCCCGGGTGCCGGCTGCTGATTGGCCACACAGAGCACATGACCAGAGAACAGAGCTTTAGAAGCCAGGAAAGAGCTGGGTATCTGCACTCTTTAAATGATCTCCTCCTTTGGAACATCATTGGACAGCAGTGTGTGGAGTGCAGCATCGCCCTCTGTTGGAAGCAGAGGGGCAGTGTCCCTGTGCAACAGGTGCCTGTCTGAGGGGAACCTGCACTGAAGCTCCACCGTAATAGCGGCCATTTTATTTAGGAAAAAACAGAAACTGCCCTTAATGTGATAAGTCAGACAGGGGCTTATTTTTACTGTGGATAGCCGTGCACACACAGGCTTATTTTTACTGTGGAAAAGCGTACACACAGGCTTATTTTTACTATGGATAGCCGTGCACGCAGGGGCTTATTTTTACTGTGGTAAAGCGTACACACGGGCTTATTTTTACTGTGGATAGCCATGCACACAGGCTTATTTTTACTGTGGAAAGGTGTACACACAGGCTTATTTTTACTGTGGAAAAGCGTACACACTGGCTTATTTTTACTGTGGAAAGCCATGCACACAGGCTTATTTTTACTATGGATAGCCATGCACACAGGCTTATTTTTACTGTGGAAAAGCGTACACACGGGCTTATTTTTACTGTGGAAAAGCGTACACACGTGCTTATTTTTACTGTGGATAGCCGTGCACACAGGCTTATTTTTACTGTGGAAAGGTGTACACACGGGCTTATTTTTACTGTGGAAAGGTGTACACAGGCTTATTTTTACTGTGGAAAGGTGTACACACGGGCTTATTTTTACTGTGGAAAAGCGTACACACAGGGGCCTATTTTTACTGTGGAAAAGCGTACACACAGGCTTATTTTTACTGTGGATAGCCATGCACACAGGCTTATTTTTACTGTGGAAAGGTGTACACACAGGCTTATTTTTACTGTGGAAAAGCGTACACACAGGTTTATTTTTACTGTGGAAAAGCGTACACACAGGCTTATTTTTACTGTGGATAGCCATGCACACAGGCTTATTTTTTACTGTGGAAAAGCGTACACACAGGTTTATTTTTACTGTGGATAGCCATGCACACACAGGCTTATTTTTACTGTGGAAAAGCGTACACACGGGCTTATTTTTACTGTGGATAGCCATGCACACACAGGCTTATTTGTACTGTGGAAAAGCGTACACACGGGCTTATTTTTACTGTGGATAGCCATGCAAACACGGGCTTATATTTACTGTGGAAAAGCGTACACACGGGCTTATTTTTACTGTGGATAGCCGTGCACATGGGGGCTTATTTTTACTGTGGAAAGGCGTGCAGAAATTAGCTTCAAACACCAGAAAGGTGTGTTGCTTCTGATTGCCGAAGCAGTGGAAACGGAAACCATGGTGATGGTAACCATGGCAGCCTTTCACTGCCCTTCTGAAGTGTCCTCTCTGACCCTTCCTGACCCCTTTATCTCTTCCTATTCCATCCATCCATCCCTCCCTCCCTCCCTCTCTCTGTAACATCCCCTTTCTTCCTTTATTCCCCATTGTGTCTATCTCTCCCTCTTTTCATCCCTCCACTTTTCTTTCACCCCTTCTGTCTCCTCCTCTCCCCCTTTCTTTCCCCTTTATTTAACCAGCTTTCCAGAAACATGACATTCTCCATTTCTCTCAGCTTTATTTACACAATATGATCATTTTCCAGAGCAATAGTGATGAAAGGCCTGCTGACAGGGTTGAGTAACTCTGTGTGTGTGTGTGTGTGTGTGTGTGTGTGTGTGTGTGTGTGTGTGTGTGTGTGTGTGTGTGTGTGTGTGTGTGTGTGTGTGTGTGTGTGTGTGTGTGTGTGTGTGTGTGTGTGTGTGTGTGTGTGTGTGTGTGTGTGTGTGTGTGTGTGTAGGACTTCCTGTTCTACGCGCCCAGGCTGCGCATTAATAAGCGCGTGCTGCAGCTCTGTATGGGGAACCACGAGCTGTACATGCGTCGCAGGAAACCTGACACCATCGAGGTCCAGCAGATGAAGGCGCAGGCCAGAGATGAGAAACACCAGAAACAGCTGGAGAGGTGAGCTGCCCCGCCCTTACCTGCACTGCCCCGCCCTTACCTGCACTGCCCCGCCCTTACCTGCACTGCCCCGCCCCCCCACCGTACCTGAATTACCCTATGCACCTGTCCATTCGTGCGTGTGTGTGTGTGTGTCTCTCTGCATGTAAGTGGTCATGTGCGCACAACATATTATTGTGCATTTTTTAATATGCGTACATGTCTGTATGTTTTATTTTTTTAAGTGTGGTCCTGCGTGTGTGTGTGTGTGTGTGTGTGGAGTGAGTGAGTCTGTGTGTGTGTGTTGAGTGTGTGTGTGTTGAGTGAGTGAGTCTGTGTGTGTGTTGAGTGAGTGAGTGTGTACGCATGTGTGTGTGTTGAGTGTGTATTGAGAGTGTGTGTGTGTGTGTTGAGTGTGCGTGTGTGTGTGTTGAGTGTGTGTGTGTTGAGTGAGTGAGTCTGTGTGTGTGTTGAGTGAGTGAGTGTGTACTCATGTGTGTGTGTTGAGTGTGTATTGAGAGTGTGTGTGTGTGTGTGTGTGTGTGTGTGTGTGTGTGTGTTGAGAGTGTGCGTGTGTGTGTGTTGAGAGTGTGCGTGTGTGTGTGTGTGTGTGTTGAGTGTGCGTGTGTGTTTATAAGTCTCTCTCATTGATGAGGCCCTTATCTACAGAGCCCAGCTGGAGAACGAGAAGAAGAGAAGGGAGGCGATAGAGAAAGAGAAGGAACAGATGGAGAGAGAGAAGCAGGAGCTCATGATGAGGCTCTACCAGTTCGAGGAGAAGACTAAGAAAGCGGAGAAAGGTAAGAGTGGGGTACGCCCGCGGCGGACGTGGGGGGACCCCGCTTATCTTCATCAGCCTTTTAACCTTTACAACTTTTAATCTTTCAGGATTTGATTAATTCTCCAATTTGGTTATTTGACTGCATATTCATAAAAACCTTTGAGCATAGTGGGACTGCAGTTGAAGAACATGGAGAGAGAGAGAGAGTGTGTGTGTGCGTGCGTTATAGACCTGCAGTGCTGACTGTGTGTGCGTGTGTGTGTGTGTGTGTGTGTGTTATATACCTGCAGTGCTGACTGTGTGTGTGTGTGTGTGTGTTATAGACCTGCAGTGCTGACTGTGTGTGTGTGTGTGTGTGTGTGTGTGTTATAGACCTGCAGTGCTGACTGTGTGTGTGTGTGTGTGTGTGTGTGTGTTATAGACCTGCAGTGCTGACTGTGTGTGTGTGTGTTATAGACCTGCAGTGCTGACTGTGTGTGTGTGTGTGTGTGTGTGTGTGTGTGTGTGTGTGTGTGTTATAGACCTGCAGTGCTGACTGTGTGTGTGTGTGTGTGTGTGTGTGTGTGTGTTATAGACCTGCAGTGCTGACTGTGTGTGTGTGTGTGTGTGTGTGTGTGTGTGTTATAGACCTGCAGTGCTGACTGTGTGTGTGCGTGCGTGCGTGCGTGCGTGCGTGCGTGCGTGCGTGCGTGCGTGCGTGCGTGCGTTATAGACCTGCAGTGCTGACTCTGTGTGTGTGTGTGTGTGTGTGTGTGTGTGTGTGTGTGTGTGTGTGTGTGTGTTATAGACCTGCAGTGCTAACTGTGTGTGTGTGTGTGTGTGTGTGTGTTATAGACCTGCAGTGCTGACTCTGTGTGTGTGTGTGTGTGTGTGTGTGTGTGTTATAGACCTGCAGTGCTGACTGTGTGTGTGTGTGTGTGTGTGTGTTATAGACCTGCAGTGCTGACTGTGTGTGTGTGTGTGTGTGCGTGCGTGCGTTATAGACCTGCAGTGCTGACTGTGTGTGTGTGTGTGTGTGTTATAGACCTGCAGTGCTGACTGTGTGTGTGTGTGTGTGTGTGTGTGTGTGTGTTATAGACCTGCAGTGCTGACTGTGTGTGTGTGTGTGTGTGTTATAGACCTGCAGTGCTGACTGTGTGTGTGTGTGTGTGTGTGTTATAGACCTGCAGTGCTGACTGTGTGTGTGTGTGTGTGTGTGTGTGTGTGTGTGTGTGTGTGTGTGTGTTACAGACCTGCAGTACTGACCGTGTGTGTGTGTGTTACAGACATGCAGGAGCAGATGCAGAGCCCTGCAGTACTGACCGTGTGTGTGTGTGTGTGTGTGTGTGTGTGTGTGTTACACACCTGCAGTACTGACCGTGTGTGTGTGTGTGTGTGTGTGTGTGTGTGTGTGTGTGTTACAGACCTGCAGTACTGACCGTGTGTGTGTGTGTGTGTGTGTGTGTGTTACAGACCTGCAGTACTGACCGTGTGTATGTGTGTGTGTGTGTGTGTGTGTGTGTGTGTGTGTGTGTGTGTGTGTTACAGACCTGCAGGAGCAGATGCACAGAGCCCTGCAGTACTGACCGTGTGTGTGTGTGTGTGTGTGTGTGTGTGTCTTACAGACCTGCAGTACTGACCGTGTGTGTGTGTGTTACAGACCTGCAGGAGCAGATGCACAGAGCCCTGCAATACTGACCGTGTGTGTGTGTGTGTGTGTGTGTGTGTGTGTGTGTGTGTGTGTGTGTGTGTGTGTTACACACCTGCAGTACTGACCGTGTGTGTGTGTGTGTGTGTTACAGACCTGCAGTACTGACCGTGTGTGTGTGAGTGTGTGTGTGTTACACACCTGCAGTACTGACCGTGTGTGTGTGTGTGTGTGTGTGTGTGTGTGTTACAGACATGCAGTACTGACCGTGTGTGTGTGTGTTACAGACCTGCAGTACTGACCGTGTGTGTGTGTGTTACAGACCTGCAGGAGCAGATGCACAGAGCCCTGCAGTACTGACCGTGTGTGTGTGTGTGTGTGTGTGTGTGTTACAGACCTGCAGGAGCAGATGCACAGAGCCCTGCAGTACTAACCGTGTGTGTGTTACAGACCTGCAGTACTAACCGTGTGTGTGTTACAGACCTGCAGGAGCAGATGCACAGGGCCCTGCAGTACTGACCGTGTGTGTGTGTGTTACAGACCTGCAGGAGCAGATGCACAGGGCCCTGCAGTACTGACCGTGTGTGTGTGTGTGTGTGTGTGTGTGTTACAGACCTGCAGGAGCAGATGCACAGAGCCCTGCAGTACTAACCGTGTGTGTGTTACAGACCTGCAGTACTAACCGTGTGTGTGTTACAGACCTGCAGGAGCAGATGCACAGGGCCCTGCAGTACTGACCGTGTGTGTGTGTGTTACAGACCTGCAGGAGCAGATGCACAGGGCCCTGCAGTACTGACCGTGTGTGTGTGTGTTACAGACCTGCAGGAGCAGATGCACAGGGCCCTGCAGTACTGACCGTGTGTGTGTGTGTGTGTGTGTGTGTGTGTGTTACAGACCTGCAGGAGCAGATGCACAGAGCCCTGCAGTACTGACCGTGTGTGTGTGTGTGTTACAGACCTGCAGTACTGACCGTGTGTGTGTGTGTGTTACAGACCTGCAGGAGCAGATGCACAGGGCCCTGCAGTACTGACCGTGTGTGTGTGTGTGTGTGTGTGTGTGTGTGTGTGTGTTACAGACCTGCAGGAGCAGATGCACAGAGCCCTGCAGTACTGACCGTGTGTGTGTGTGTGTTACAGACCTGCAGTACTGACCGTGTGTGTGTGTGTGTGTGTTACAGACCTGCAGGAGCAGATGCACAGGGCCCTGCAGTTGGAGCAGGAGAGGAGGAGAGCGGAGGAGGATGCGTCCCGTCTGGAGGCGGAGCGTCAGGCAGCTCTGCTGGCCAAAGAGGAGCTGGCCAGACAAGCCCAGGATCAGCTCCACAGCCAGGAGCAGCTGGTGAGTCTACACCCAGAGTCTACACCACACATATACCCACACATCTCCTGTAGCCGCTCATCACCTACTCTCTCTGGCTTTCCCTCTCTCCCTCACACTCTCTCTAGGCTGCAGAGTTAGCTGAACACACTGCTAAGATCGCCCTGCTGGAGGAAGCAAAGAAGCGCAAGGAGGAAGAGGCTTACACCTGGCAGCACAGGGTGAGTCCTGCACAGGAAGTACAGCGCGCGCACACAGGAAGTACAGCGCGCGCACACAGGAAGTACAGCGCGCGCACACAGGAAGTACAGCGCGCGCACACAGGAAGTACAGCGCGCGCACACAGGAAGTACAGCGCACACACACATCCAGTTTACATTTATTTACGACTTTCCCATCTTCGATATTCTAGCAGAAGTTTAACGTTAGTCCTATAGCCTAAAATAATGCTGTCGATCATTGATTGTATCATTAGATATTACGTGGCCTAAGAATAGACATTTAATGGTTATATTTGCATATAGATATTTTACTAGTCTATGCAAATATAAATCTTATTTTTTCTCAGATCCTAGAATCCAGTAGCCTACTGAAAATGTGGTGGATGGATGGCTGTATAGGAGAGATAGCCAGCCAAATCCAACAAACAAGCCAGATCTTGATGCGTGTGTCTGTGTACAGGAGCCTGTTTCGTTTATTAGTTTTAAATAGTATAGGCTATTTGGTTAAGATTTATTTGGACACCATAAAATATGTTTATTTGAACCATTAGGCTATTTATTTCTAAGTAAAAGGGCGATTATCTAATTCACAAAAATGTGTGCAATATTGTTAGATCGGAGCAGCTCATTTTAAAAAAACAAAAGAAATGAACGTGAACAAGTTAATTTTTTGGGACTGTGAACTTAGTTCAAAAGTCAAAATTGTGAACTATGACCGTGAACTAGTTCATTTTAATCTGTGTGAACTGAACTTTGAGCTAGCTCTTGTGAAGTGTGAACTTGCACAACACTGCAGGAAGTACAGCGCGCGCACAGGAAGTACAGTGTGCACATGCCCAGGATGTACAGCGTGTGTGCACAGGAAGTAGTGTGCACATGCACAGGAAGTACAGCGCGCGCACACAGGAAGTACAGTGTGCACATACACAAGAAGTACATGCCGGAAATACAGCAGACACACAGTGCAGCCCAATGTAGTAGCTTGGATTTAAGCAGATTAATTTACTTCCTGTGCAGAACTAATGAAGGTTTAACAGCCAGCCTCTCTATGCAGAATGCAGCGTTGGTTATCTTTGTCAGTGTAGATGATCTTTGACCCTGACCCCCCCCCCCCCCAGGCGCAGGAGGCGCAGGAGGACCTGATGAAGACGAAGGAGGAGCTGCACATGGTGATGACGGTCCCGCCCCCTCCTCCCCCACCCCCCGTCTACGACCACGTGGACGATCAGGACGACAGCGAGGAGAACAACAGCACCTACAGCGCCGACCTGCAGAACGAGGGAATCAATGACCACCGCAATGAGGAGGACCGCCTGACTGAGGCCGAGAAGAACCAGCGTGTGCAGCAGCAGCTGCTGGTGAGGAAACCCCGCTGCCAGGATAAGCCCCGCCCCCAACACCTCTCACTGCCAGGATAAGCCCCGCCCCCAACACCTCTCACTGCCAGGATAAGCCCCGCCCCCAACACCTCTCACTGCCAGGATAAGCCCCGCCCCCAACACCTCTCACTGCCAGGATAAGCCCCGCCCCCAATACCTCTCTGCCAGGATAAGCCCTGCCCCCAATACCTCTCTGCCAGGATAAGCCCCGCCCCCAATACCTCTCTGCCAGGATAAGCCCTGCCCCCAACACCTCACTGCCAGGATAAGCCCCGCCCCCAATACCTCTCTGCCAGGATAAGCCCTGCCCCCAACACCTCACTGCCAGGATAAGCCCCGCCCCCAATACCTCTCTGCCAGGATAAGCCTCGCCCCCAACACCTCTCACTGCCAGGATAAGCCCCGCCCCCAACACCTCACTGCCAGGATAAGCCCCGCCCCCAATACCTCTCTGCCAGGATAAGCCCTGCCCCCAACACCTCTCACTGTGGTCCGCTGTGATTGGTGTTTCTGACTGAGGTCCGCTGTGATTGGTGTTTCTCAGGCGCTGAGCTCGGAGCTGGCCCAGGCCCGTGACGAGAGTAAGAAGACCCAGAATGACCTGCTGCACACGGAGAACGTGCGCGCCGGGCGCGACAAGTACAAGACCCTCCGCCAGATCCGCCAGGGAAACACCAAGCAGAGGATCGACGAGTTTGAGGCCTTGTAATGTTGCTGCTGCAATACCGCCACCTGCCTACAGGGGGCCTCGCCCGCACACTTTCTGAGTGGTCACTGCAGGAATGTCCTCTGAATTCCCCCTGCCTCGCCCAACCATGCCCTGCCCCCCTGCCTCGCCCAACCATGCCCCGCCCACCTGCCTCACCCAACCATGCCCCGCCCCCCTGCCTCGCCCTACCATGCCCCGCCCCCCCTGCCTCGCCCAACCATGCCCGACCATGCCCTGCCCCTCTGCCCCGCCCTACCATGCCCCGCCCCCCTGCCTCGCCCAACCATGCCCGACCATGCCCCGCCCCTCTGCCCCTCCCTGCCACGCCCGACCATGCCCTGCCCCTCTGCCCTGCCCTACCATGCCCCACCCCTCTGTCCCGCCCCACCTCTATTCCATTCAGGTGCGCTCTCACCCGATACAGCTGTGTGTCACACAGCTGGGACAGTGTGTACGGAAACCGGAGTGATAGAGGAACTGTCTGACATTCCAGTGCCAAAAAAACTTTCCCTTTTTTTTTTTTTCCTTTCCCCTTTGAAGAGTAAAACGGAATCCTGGAGTTGTTTGGATTGTGTGTAATTTCACAACAAGATTGGGTCAAATTTCTTATTGTTTTTAAACTATAGGTGTGAATGAACGAGAGGGATATTTACGGTGTAGCCGAATATGGTCTGCCAAGAACATGTAGGCGTGCTACAAAAGTGCATCTCAGAACACCACTTTTCCATATTTATTATTTTTTGTATTTAAATAAAGGGCAATTTCCTTTTTTTTTTTTCTTCTTGTGTGGGGACCACTCAGAAAGATATTTAACCGCGTGGCTCTCGTCGCCTTTATTAGTACAAAAGTGGATGTTCTGTTTTGTTTTTATTTTCTATGATAGTTGACATCATTATAACCATGAATCAAGAATAGGTAAATATTTATGTATGGGGTCATTCCAATGAAGAGAAAGGGTTCTTTGTCTCTCGTTGTATATTTTTCCCTATTCTACGAGTGATTTAATTTGTATCATAAAGTTCTTATATCAGCCAAAATAATGGTAGATTTGTGTTACATTTATTGTCTTTAGATTACTTGATTTAAGAGATTTATTTGTAAATTATTACTTTTTTTTTTTTTTTTACTTAATATTCAACTGCATGTTATTAAAAATCGGTTTAGGAAATTCCAAGGTACTTTTTTTTGTATGCAGTAAATGGTACCAGCGTTTCTGAAGACACTGCAACGAAATTCTTAGGAACACGTTTTCTTTTTCTCCCACTATCTCTTTCTCTCACTCACTATTTCTGTTTCTACCTCTCTCTCTTTCTCTTTCTTTCTCTCTCTACCTCTCTCTTTCTCTTTCTTTCTATCTCTCTACCTCTCTCTCTTTCCTCACTTTAGTTTTGCATGTTACTATTCATGGTATGATGTCATAATGAAAGGAAATGCCATGATGTCATGACACTGAAGGATGTCAGAAGGGGTCAAGTGGTGACACGTCTGAAGCTGTGGTTTCACACTGATAGGCTTGTTATTGATGTTACATGAAATGTCTTCTAAGCTCTTTCTTTAAACCCGTTTATAGAGCTAGTGTTCCTGGGGACTCTGGCTGTTACAAGCTCCCCGTTTTGGACAGGTCCTCTGGTTCTGTGCGAACACATGACCCCATGTACCTCTCCAGTGGGTTTGAACTGAACTTGTTTTATTTTTAATGAGGTGAACAACATATTCGCAATAAAGACCTGCAACAACAACAGTGGCTCAGTACGGTGTGTTCAGTGAATGGAGAGCACTGTTGCCCTCAGCACAGTGTGTTCAGTGTGGAATGGAGAGCTCTGCTGTCCTCAGCACAGTGTGTTCAGTGTGGAATGGAGAGCTCTGCTGTCCTCAGCACAGTGTGTTCAGTGAATGGAGAGCTCTGTTGCCCTCAGCACAGTGTGTTCAGTGTGGAATGGAGAGCTCTGTTGCCCTCAGCACAGTGTGTTCAGTGTGGAATGGAGAGCTTGTTGCCCTCAGCACAGTGTGTTCAGTGTGGAATGGAGAGCTCTGTTGCCCTCAGTACAGTGTGTTCAGTGGGGAATGGAGAGCTCTGTTGCCCTCAGCACAGTGTGTTCAGTGTGGAATGGAGAGCTCTGTTGCCCTCAGCACAGTGTGTTCAGTGGGGAATGGAGAGCTCTGCTGTCCTCAGCACAGTGTGTTCAGTGTGGAATGGAGAGCTCTGTTGCCCTCAGCACAGTGTGTTCAGTGGGGAATGGAGAGCCTGTTGCCCTCAGTACAGTGTGTTCAGTGAATGGAGAGCTCTGTTGCCCTCAGTACAGTGTGTTCAGTGAATGGAGAGCTCTGTTGCCCTCAGTACAGTGTGTTCAGTGAATGGAGAGCTCTGCTGTCCTCAGCACAGTGTGTTCAGTGGGGAATGGAGAGCTCTGTTGCCCTCAGCACAGTGTGTTCAGTGAATGGAGAGCTCTGTTGCCCTCAGCACAGTGTGTTCAGTGTGGAATGGAGAGCTCTGTTGCCCTCAGTACAGTGTGTTCAGTGGGGAATGGAGAGCTCTGTTGCCCTCAGCACAGTGTGTTCAGTGGGGAACTGAGAGCTACACTCAGGTGTAGTAGAAAATAAAATTGTAAAATATAACAGGGATATTTTATCCAGGTGTAGAGTGATTTTATCTACAGGAGCTCAGGTAATCAGACAGAACACAGACATTATTTTTATTATATCAGAGTAGGAACACAGCCAGTATAGAGGGCAGAGATGCAGTGTTAACTACATAAACGCAGCCGTTCTGTAAAGGGAAGCAAGCCGGCATCCTGTGTGCTGTGGGGGGCTCATTCAGGCAGACAGAACTTTGTGTTACATTTATAACATTCCCTCTATTCAACAAACAGAACGTTGTGTTACATTTATAATGTTCCCTGTATTCAACAGGAAGTTCAATGAAGAGCTTTTCTTTGGGGGTGGGTGGGGGTAGTTGTATGGTGGGCGTGTCCTGGGGGCGGGAACATTGGCTGTGATTGGTTGGTGGTGGGGAGTGAAGTTGTGTGATTGGCCCCCGTCTCAGTCTCCAAACCAGCGACCTTCAGCATCCAGATGTTCCGTTTTTGTCAGTTTGAGCTGAAGTGCGTCCCAATATTCCCCACCTCCCTTCCTCCACTCCCCCACTACCACTCCTCCCTTCCTCCACTCCCCCACTACCACTCCTCCCTTCCTCCACTCCCCCACTACCACTCCTCCCTTCCTCCACTCCCCCACTACCACTCCTCCCTTCCTCCACTCCCCCACTACCACTCCTCTCCTCCCTTCCTCCACTCCCCCACTACCTCTCCTCCCTTCCTCCACTCCCCCACTACCACTCCTCCCTTCCTCCACTCCCCCACTACCACTCCTCCCTTCCTCCACTCCCCCACTACCACTCCTCCCTTCCTCCACTCCCCTACTACCACTCCTCTCCTCCCTTCCTCCACTCCCCCACTACCACTCCTCCCTTCCTCCACTCCCCCACTACCACTCCTCTCCTCCCTTCCTCCACTCCCCCACTACCACTCCTCCCTTCCTCCACTCCCCCACTACCACTCCTCTCCTCCCTTCCTCCACTCCCCCACTACCACTCCTCCCTTCCTCCACTCCCCCACTACCACTCCTCTCCTCCCTTCCTCCACTCCCCCACTACCACTCCTCTCCTCTCCTCCCTTCCTCCAGTCCCCCACTACCTCTCCTCCTTTCCTCCACTCCCCCACTACCACTCCTCTCCTCCCTTCCTCCACTCCCCCACTACCACTCCTCTCCTCCCTTCCTCCAGTCCCCCACTACCACTCCTCTCCTCCTTTCCTCCAGTCCCCCACTACCGCTCCTCTCCTCCTTTCCTCCAGTCCCCCACTACCGCTCCTCTCCTCCTTTCCTCCACTCCCCCACTACCACTCCTCTCCTCCCTTCCTCCACTTCCCCACTACCACTCCTCCCTTCCTCCACTCCCCCATGACCACTCCTCTCCTACCTGGAAGTATGCAAAACTGCCTGAACATTTTCAGTACAAGTATTTACATGTACAGTATACAATGTACCTGACATTGAGGTTTGCGTCGAGACATTAATTCATATGTAAATATTTATACGTAATTAAGATTTAATCAGCAACATTAGATTAAAACACAAAGATGGGTTTCCGGGGCACGGAGGAGAGGAGGTGGTAGTGGAAGAAGGGAGGGTGCATTTTTCAACTATTGGGACACACCCAGGGTTTGCTGCTGTAGAATATGCCCAAGGTGTGAAGAGCCTGTGATTGGTTGAAGGGGATTTGGGGGTGTGTCCTCAGGTTTTCTTAACGGTGTCGCTGGCCAGGAAGGGCAAGCTGAAGTCATGCCACGTGTTTGCTGTTCGCAGTATCCGCTGCCATGACAACACTACAGAGGAAGAAGGGGAGTTGACGCTGCTATTATTGAGGGGGTAACAAAGAAAAACGTTTAAAAAGAAGGAAGAAAAATGAGGTCGGCCATTTTGTACGCAACTGCAGTTAGCCTGACCTCAGTCCTCACACACAAATGTAAAATTGAAATAAATTGTCTGATCTGAAAATGGCCGGCCCTCGCAAACTGAAATTGAGTTTTCCAATCAAACCCACCACAAACACAAAAGACTGTCTTCAGTGCCTTCAGATAAAGGGTATAAATACAGCTCTGTGTGTGTGTTTGTATAGCCTGCTATATCTGTTGTGTATACCACAGACATGTGACTGAACCACAGGCAGACTATGGGGGTGTACATGTTGATTATTGGTATTGCAATGGCATTAAACTGACATTTTTCTTAAAATTCAGTATGTCCTCACTTGAAAATACAGGACAGGAAAAGTCTGATTTGTTATCAGCAGTTATTTAATGTGAACATTGATTACTAAAAGGACACATTCAAAACTAATTGACGCCACAGAATTGCTCTTTGGACTTCATGAAATTTCCAATCGTGTTTAAATGCTCATTCAGTCAGTGGAACATCTGTTGTCAGTTCAGAAGAAATGGCTGTTAAAATATACTGTATATGTGTGTTTAAAAAAAAAAGACAGGTGAAACACATTTGATATACTTTAAAAACCTGTACATTTCCTGCAATTTTAAAAGTTTATTTATTTGGGTCCATTTGGTCTGTTTTCACAAAAACTCGTAAAAGGAAGATGAGGTCTACAGGGGAAGGTTTTCTAATTTCGCTGCCATTTAAATTACACGCACACACAAAAAACGAAAGTATACACTTCAAAATATCAAGTTAATTCCCAGGTGTAATCCAAATATTACTCAGTGAACATGGAATCTTACCGAATAAAGTGTGTTCTATACCTGTGTATACTTTTTTTTAAAGTGTGTTTTGTGTTCTATACCTGTGTATACTCTTTTTTAAAGTGTGTTTTGTGTTCTATACCTGTGCATACTCTCTTTTTTGAAGAGTATAATCCAAAAGCAGTGTGAATATGTTTTGCTTATGCTCAGATTTGAACAGTAGAACGGGCAACACAGTTACCTTCCTCCAGCTTGGCTGTGCCCAAGGGGAGGGGCTTCAGGCCAAATGGGGCGTGGTCACACAGGCGGAGCTCCAGGCAGGGCCCCCTGGTTGCTGGTCCTGCAGTGAACACCAGCCTGTCTTTTTATTTTTTTGCCCATTTTATCCATGTTTGGACATAAGACTATATATAGTCTTATGTCTTCTTCTCATTTTCCCCAAAAGACATTTTTCATCATAAAAGTCTTAAAAACACCACTTATTTTGAAACGGTTCTAATCCGATATGGATTAAAATACCCTCAAATTAAAGCTGACAGTTTGCACTTCAACCTCATTGTCATTGTATCCTTTCAAACTCAAAGTGCTAGAGTACAGAACCAAAATAACAAAAAATGTGTCACTGTCCAATGAATTATGGTGCTCACTGTATATATATATAAAATAGATACAAACAATGAACCCTAACCTATGCGCTACGCTGCTGCCAGTTTGTGCGGGTGCTTCTACATACCTCCTTTGCTCTGGGACAGAGCTTGTACCATCGGGAGCTCTGGGCTGCCTTTTCCTCAAAGTTATAACCACCCAGGGGGACAAGCACCTCTCCCATAAATACCTTTCTCTTCAGTGTCCCGGAGTGCCACACTGACACCTGTAAGATCCGGCCAGCCAGCAGGGGGCGCTCTATCTCAAACTGCTCCACGTAAAACAGGATAAAACTTATTAATTAATAAGAAATGAGTGTAAGTCATTGGAGGAAAATGACAATCAACATTTTGCCTCTATCGGGAACTTCTCCAAGTCACAGTATAAAACAAACAGCAACAAAAAAAACTAAAACAAATGTAAGCCATTGGTTACATGAGAAACAGGCGTCTTCCCTTGACTGTAAAGCACTTTGTTCAAGGCCCTATACAATTGCAATCCATTATAATAATTGTTACATACATTAATATAAGTTTATGTTTGTGAACAGACAAGTGTTTTAATGAGTGGGCCAATGAGAGAGGAGGCTTTCC
Organism: Synaphobranchus kaupii; assembly: GCA_029718625.1. NCBI lineage: Eukaryota > Metazoa > Chordata > Actinopteri > Anguilliformes > Synaphobranchidae > Synaphobranchus > Synaphobranchus kaupii. The sequence continues at coordinate 5,198,743 of CM056381.1, read as the reverse complement.
TCACCTCTAAAGTTTGGTTAAAAACAGGATCTGTGGTGTTCCGCTTCACTGCAGTCTTTAGTTTCCTGCAGTCTGGCAGCAGGTACATCTTTACATACCTTAAAATGGGAGGGGCACAGAATGATCTGATAAATAAACATTCCTCTCTAAGCTAAACAGAGCGCTAGCTTACGGGTAGCCTATGTCTATACGCTAAACAGAGCGCTATCTTACTGTGTCTATACGCTAAACAGAGTGCTAGATTATGGGTATGTCTGTACGCTAAACAGAGCGCTAGCATACTGTATGTCTATACGTTAAACAGAGTGCTAGCTTACGGGTATGTCACTAAACAGAGCACTAGCTTACGGTTATGTCTGTACACTAAACAGAGCACTAGCTTACGGTTATGTGTGTACACTAAACAGAGTGCTAGCTTACTGTATGTCTGTACGCTAAACAGAGTGCTAGCTTATGGGTATGTGTGCACTAAACAGAACGCTGGCTTATGGGTATGGCTGTACGCTAAACAGAACGCTAGCTTGCGGGTATGTCTGTACGCTAAACAGAACGCTATCTTACGGGTGGCATTTCTTCCTCTTGGCATCCCCGTAGGGCAGGTTTTTGCAGGCCTTCACTGAGATCTCCAGATGGGACGTCCTGAGGTTGTACCCGAGAGCCAGCAGGATCTCCCCCCCTATGCTGTCTGGGTTAAGGATCCCCAGGTCCACGCTGACGCTACCAACACTGCCCTGGAGGCCACACACGTGAGAACTGCTCACAAAAATAACCGTTTGATTGAATATTCACTGAGAGTTTACCAGGTAAAATTGGGGCGGTGGACCCACCCTCGTTTCCAGGTGGAGCTCCGCCCCCGGAGACGTGTCATCATCAGTACCGGCCTGACTGGACTCCGCCCCCTCCTCGGCCCTCAGCTGCCATAGCAGCTCAGGGAGGCTCGGCACCCTGACCACCTGACACGCACAAATGGACATTATGGTTGCTATGGTTGCTATGGTTGCTATGGTTACTATGGTTACTATGGTCTCTATTCTGTCGAACCCCCCACCACCTTGGATTGGAGGGAGGCAGGTTTATCTATAATAATAATAATAATAATAATAAAAGCCATCTGAAAAAAATGACATTTATCATTTTTGCATTTTTTCACTTTTTGGACATGCAACTTTAGCCATACATATTTAGCTGTCCACTGGAGCACATTTTTCATGAATTTATTCAAACATATTTCAATGTTTATTCACATTGGTAAAATAAACATGATTTCCTGTCCATCTGAATAAAAAAAATTACACTTTAAAAATGTTTGCATTTCATTGTAGATTTTCATTCACTCATCTTTGGTGACATATTTTTCATCATGAATGTTTGAAAACAATTGTACTTGATTCATTTCTTCAAATTAAAAAGATACACATGATTTCTAATCCATCTGAATGAAAAAAACAAGGAATGTAAAATTTTGCCCTTTTTCATATTTTGGATATAAATCTATGTCCTTATGTATTTTGCTCATTTTTGCTGACGAACAGTTTTCATCATAAATGGTTGAAAACTTATCTTTGTGTGGACTTTTTGACCTTTTTCACATTTTGAACATTTTGGACATTATACTTTAGTCTTATGTATTTTGCTCATTTTTGCTGACGAACAGTTTTCATCATAAATGATTGAAAACTTGCTATCTTTGTTTTATTTCTTCATATTTATAAAATACACGTGATATCTAATCCCTCTGAATGAAAAAACAGGAAAGTAGAATTTCTACATTTTTCATATTTTGGATATAAGACTATATATAGCCTTATGTTTTTTGCTGAAAAATGGTTTCATCATACAATTTTGAAAACACGTTTTAATTGATCAATTCTTTAAATATATAAAATATAAATGATTTCTAATCCATCTGAATGAAAAAACTGGAATGTAAAATTTTGACATTTTTCATACTTTGCATATAAGACTATAGTCTTATGTATTTTGCTCATTTTTGCTGATGAACACTTTTCATCATAAATGTTTGAAAACTTGCTATCTTTGTTTTATTTCTTCATATTTATAAAATATACATTATATGTAATCCATCTGAATGAAAAAACAGGAAAGAAGAATTTCTACATTTTTCATTTTTTGGATATAAGACTATATATAGCCTTATGTTTTTTTGCTGAAAAATGGTTTCATCATGCATTTTTGAAAACGCGTTTTAATTGATTAATTCTTCAAATATTTATAATATAAATTATATCCAACCCATCTGAATGAAAAAACTGGAATGTAAAATGTTGACATTTTTCATACTTTGCATAAAAGACTATAATCTTATGTATTTTGCTCATTTTTGCTGACGAACAGTTTTCATCATGAATGTTTGAAAACTTGCTATCTTCGTTTTATTTCTTCATATTTATAAAATACACGTGATATCTAATCCATCTGAATGAAAAAAGAGGAAAGAAGAATTTCTACATTTTTCATATTTTGGATATCAGACTATATAAAGCCTTGTGTTTTTTGCTGAAAAATGGTTTCATCATACAATTTTGAAAACACGTTGTAATTGATTAATTCTTCAAATATTTATAATATGAATGATTTCTAATCCATCTGAATGAAAAAACAGGACTTTTTGACCTTTTTCACATTTTGGACATTATAATCTAGTCTTACGTATTTTGCTGACATGTATTTTTCATCATATATGTTTGAAAAAACATTTTATTTCATTAATTTCTTCATATTTATAAAATACACACAATATCTAAGCCATCTGAATGAAAAAACTGGAATGTAAAAATTAGAAATTTTTCATACTTTGCATATAAGACAATAGTCTTATGTATTTTGCTCATTTTTGCTGACGAACAGTTTTCATCATAAATCTTTGAAAACTTGCTATCTTTGTGTTATTTCTTTATATTTATAAAATACACACAATATCTAAGCCATCTGAATGAAAAAACTGGAATGTAAAATTTTGAAATTTTTCATACTTTGCATATAAGACTATAGTCTTATGTATTTTGCTCATTTTTGCTGACGAACAGTTTTCATCATAAATGTTTGAAAACTTGCTATCTTTGTGTTATTTCTTCATATTTATAAAATACACGTGATATCTAATCCATCAGAATGAATAAAGAGGAAAGAAGAATTTCTACATTTTTCATATTTTGGATATCAGACTATATAAAGCCTTGTGTTTTTTGCTGAAAAATGGTTTCATCATACAATTTTGAAAACACGTTGTAATTGATTAATTCTTCAAATATTTATAATATGAATGATTTCTAATCCATCTGAATGAAAAAACAGGACTTTTTGACCTTTTTCACATTTTGGACATTATACTCTAGTCTTACGTATTTTGCTGACATGAATTTTACATCATAAATGTTTGAAAAAACATTTTATTTAATTAATTTCTTCATATTTATAAAATATACACAATATCTAAGCCATCTGAATGAAAAAACTGGAATGTAAAATTTTGAAATTTTTCATACTTTGCATATGAGACTTTAGTCTTATGTATTTTGCTCATTTTTGCTGACAAACAGTTTTCATCATAAATGTTTGAAAACTTGCTATCTTTGTGGTATTTCTTCATATTTATAAAATACACGTGATATCTAATCCCTCTGAATGAAAAAACAGGAAAGTAGAATTTCTACATTTTTCATATTTTGGATATTAGACTATATATAGCCTTATGTTTTTTGCTGAAAAATGGTTTCATCATGCATTTTTGAAAACACATTTTAATTGATTAATTCTTCAAATATTTAAAATATTAATTATTTCTAATCTATCTGAATGAAAAAACTGGAATGTAAAATTTTGACATTTTTCATACTTTGCATATAAGACTATAGTCTTAGGTATTTTGCTCATTTTTGCTGACGAACAGTTTTCATCATAAATGTTTGAAAACGTGCTATATTTCTGTTATTTCTTCATATTTATGAAATACACGTGATATCTAATCCATCTGAATGAAAAAAGAGGAAAGAAGAATTTCTACATTTTTCATATTTTGGATATCAGACTATATATAGCCTTGTGTTTTTTGCTGAAAAATGGTTTCATCATACAATTTTGAAAACACGTTGTAATTGATTAATTCTTCAAATATTTATAATATGAATGATTTCTAATCCATCTGAATGAAAAAAACAGGACTTTTTGACCTTTTTCACATTTTGGGACATTATAATCTAGTCTTACGTATTTTGCTGACATGTATTTTTCATCATAAATGTTTGAAAAAACATTTTATTTCATTAATTTCTTCATATTTATAAAATACACACAATATCTAAGCCATCTGAATGAAAAAACTGGAATGTAAAATTTTGAAATTTTTCATACTTTGCATATAAGACTATAGTCTTATGTATTTTGCTCATTTTTGCTGACGAACAGTTTTCATCATAAATGTTTGAAAACTTGCTATCTTTGTGTTATTTCTTCATATTTATAAAATACACGTGATATCTAATCCATCTGAATGAAAAAAGAGTAAAGAAGAATTTCTACATTTTTCATATTTTGGATATAAGACCATAGCCTCATGTTTTTTTCTGAAAAATGGTTTCATCATACATCTTTGAAAACACGTTTTAATTGATTAATTCTTCAAATATTTAAAATATGAATGATTTCTAATCCATCTGAATGAAAAAACAGGACTTTTTGACCTGTTTCACATTTTGGACATTATACTCTAGTCTTACGTATTTTGCTGACATGTATTTTACATCATAAATGTTTGAAAAAACATTTTATTTCATTAATTTCTTCATATTTATAAAATACACACAATATCTAAGCCATCTGAATGAAAAAACTGGAATGTAAAATTTTGACATTTTTCATACTTTGCATATAAAACTATAGTCTTATGTATTTTGCTCATTTTTGCTGACAAACAGTTTTCATCATAAATGATTGAAAACTTGCTATCTTTGTGGTATTTCTTCATATTTATAAAATACACGTGATATCTAATCCCTCTGAATGAAAAAACAGGAAAGTAGAATTTCTACATTTTTCATATTTTGGATATTAGACTATATATAGCCTTATTTTTTTGCTGAAAAATGGTTTCATCATGCATTTTTGAAAACACATTTTAATTGATTAATTCTTCAAATATTAAAAATATTAATTATTTCTAATCCATCTGAATGAAAAAACTGGAATGTAAAATTTTGACATTTTTCATACTTTGCATATAAAACTATAGTCTTATGTATTTTGCTCATTTTTGCTGACAAACAGTTTTCATCATAAATGTTTGAAAACTTGCTATCTTTGTGTTATTTCTTCATATTTATAAAATACACGTGATATCTAATCCATCTGAATGAAAAAAGAGGAAAGAAGAATTTCTACATTTTTCATATTTTGGATATAAGACCATAGCCTCATGTTTTTTTCTGAAAAATGGTTTCATCATACATCTTTGAAAACACGTTTTAATTGATTAATTCTTCAAATATTTAAAATATGAATGATTTCTAATCCATCTGAATGAAAAAAACAGGGACTTTTTGACCTTTTTCACATTTTGGACATTATACTCTAGTCTTACGTATTTTGCTGACATGTATTTTTCATCATAAATGTTTGAAAAAACATTTTATTTCATTAATTTCTTCATATTTATAAAATACACACAATATCTAAGCCATCTGAATGAAAAAACTGGAATGTAAAATTTTGACATTTTTCATACTTTGCATATAAAACTATAGTCTTATGTATTTTGCTCATTTTTGCTGACAAACAGTTTTCATCATAAATGTTTGAAAACTTGCTATCTTTGTGTTATTTCTTCATATTTATAAAATACACGTGATATCTAATCCCTCTGAATGAAAAAACAGGAAAGTAGAATTTCTACATTTTTCATATTTTGGATATTAGGACTATATATAGCCTTATGTTTTTTGCTGAAAAATGGTTTCATCATGCATTTTTGAAAAGACATTTTAATTGATTAATTCTTCAAATATTTAAAATATTAATTATTTCCAATCCATCTGAATGAAAAAACTGGAATGTAAAATTTTGACATTTTTCATACTTTGCATATAAGACTATAGTCTTAGGTATTTTGCTCATTTTTGCTGACAAACAGTTTTCATCATAAATGTTTGAAAACGTGCTATCTTTGTGTTATTTCTTCATATTTATAAAATACACGTGATATCTAATCCATCTGAATGAAAAAAGAGGAAAGAAGAATTTCTACATTTTTCATATTTTGGATATCAGACTATATATAGCCTTGTGTTTTTTGCTGAAAAATGGTTTCATCATACAATTTTGAAAACACGTTGTAATTGATTAATTCTTCAAATATTTATAATATGAATGATTTCTAATCCATCTGAATGAAAAAACAGGACTTTTTGACCTTTTTCACATTTTGGACATTATAATCTAGTCTTACGTATTTTGCTGACATGTATTTTTCATCATAAATGTTTGAAAAAACATTTTATTTCATTAATTTCTTCATATTTATAAAATACACACAATATCTAAGCCATCTGAATGAAAAAACTGGAATGTAAAATTTTGAAATTTTTCATACTTTGCATATAAGACTATAGTCTTCTGTATTTTGCTCATTTTTGCTGACGAACAGTTTTCATCATGAATGTTTGAAAACTTGCTATCTTTGTGTTATTTCTTCATATTTATAAAATACACACAATATCTAAGCCATCTGAATGAAAAAACTGGAATGTAAAAATTTTGATATTTTTCATACTTTGCATATAAGACTATAGTCTTATGTATTTTGCTCATTTTTGCTGACGAACAGTTTTCATCATAAATGTTTGAAAACTTGCTATCTTCGTTTTATTTCTTCATATTTATAAAATACACGTGATATCTAATCCATCTGAATGAAAAGACAGGAAAGTAGAATTTCTACATTTTTTATATTTTTGATATCAGACTATATATAGCCTTATGTTTTTTGCTGAAAAATGGTTTCATCATACAATTTTGAAAACACGTTTTAATTGATTAATTCTTCAAATATTTGAAATATGAATGATTTCTAATCCATCTGAATGAAAAAACAGGACTTTTTGACCTTTTTCACATTTTGGACATTATACTCTAGTCTTACGTATTTTGCTGACATGTATTTTTCATCATAAATGTTTGAAAAAACATTTTATTCCATTAATTTCTTCATATTTATACAATACACACAATATCTAAGCCATCTGAATGAAAAAACTGGAATGTAAAATTTTGACATTTTTCATACTTTGCATATAAGACTATAGTCTTAGGTATTTTGCTCATTTTTGCTGACGAACAGTTTTCATCATAAATGTTTGAAAACGTGCTATGTTTCTGTTATTTCTTCATATTTATAAAATACACGTGATATCTAATCCATCTGAATGAAAAAAGAGGAAAGAAGAATTTCTACATTTTTCATATTTTGGATATCAGACTATATAAAGCCTTGTGTTTTTTGCTGAAAAATGGTTTCATCATACAATTTTGAAAACACGTTGTAATTGATTAATTCTTCAAATATTTATAATATGAATGATTTCTAATCCATCTGAATGAAAAAACAGGACTTTTTGACCTTTTTCACATTTTGGACATTATAATCTAGTCTTACCTATTTTGCTGACATGTATTTTTCATCATATATGTTTTGAAAAAACATTTTATTTCATTAATTTCTTCATATTTATAAAATACACACAATATCTAAGCCATCTGAATGAAAAAACTGGAATGTAAAATTTTGAAATTTTTCATACTTTGCATATAAGACTATAGTCTTATGTATTTTGCTCATTTTTTGCTGACGAACAGTTTTCATCATAAATCTTTGAAAACTTGCTATCTTTGTGTTATTTCTTTATATTTATAAAATACACACAATATCTAAGCCATCTGAATGAAAAAACTGGAATGTAAAATTTTGAAATTTTTCATACTTTGCATATAAGACTATAGTCTTATGTATTTTGCTCATTTTTGCTGACGAACAGTTTTCATCATAAATGTTTGAAAACGTGCTATATTTCTGTTATTTCTTCATATTTATAAAATACACGTGATATCTAATCCCTCTGAATGAAAAAACAGGAAAGTAGAATTTCTACACTTTTCATATTTTGGATATTAGACTATATATAGCCTTATGTTTTTTGCTGAAAAATGGTTTCATCATGCATTTTTGAAAACACATTTTAATTGATTAATTCTTCAAATATTTAAAATATGAATTATTTCTAATCCATCTGAATGAAAAAACTGGAATGTAAAATTTTGACATTTTTCATACTTTGCATATAAGACTATAGTCTTAGGTATTTTGCTCATTTTTGCTGACGAACAGTTTTCATCATAAATGTTTGAAAACTTGCTATCTTTGTGTTATTTCTTCATATTTTATAAAAAAAAACGTGATATCTAATCCATCTGAATGAAAAAACTGGAATGTAAAATTTTGAAATTTTTCATACTTTGCATATAAGACTATAGTCTTATGTATTTTGCTCATTTTTGCTGACGAACAGTTTTCATCATAAATGTTTGAAAACTTGCTATCTTTGTGTTATTTCTTCATATTTATAAAATACACGTGATATCTAATCCATCTGAATGAAAAAAGAAGAAAGAAGAATTTCTACATTTTTCATATTTTGGATATCAGACTATATATAGCCTTGTGTTTTTTGCTGAAAAATGGGTTTCATCATACAATTTTGAAAACACGTTGTAATTGATTAATTCTTCAAATATTTATAATATGAATGATTTCTAATCCATCTGAATGAAAAAACAGGACTTTTTGACCTTTTTCACATTTTGGACATTATAATCTAGTCTTACGTATTTGCTGACATGTATTTTTTCATCATAAATGTTTGAAAAAACATTTATTTCATTAATTTCTTCATATTTATAAAATACACACAATATCTAAGCCATCTGAATGAAAAAACTGGAATGTAAAATTTTGATATTTTTCATACTTTCCATATAAGACTATAGTCTTATGTATTTTGCTCATTTTTGCTGACGAACAGTTTTCATCATAAATGTTTATAAACTTGCTATCTTCGTTTTATTTCTTCATATTTATAAAATACACGTGATATCTAATCCATCTGAATGAAAAGACAGGAAAGTAGAATTTCTACATTTTTTATATTTTTGATATCAGACTATATATAGCCTTATGTTTTTTGCTGAAAAATGGTTTCATCATACAATTTTGAAAACACGTTTTAATTGATTAATTCTTCAAATATTTAAAATATGAATGATTTCTAATCCATCTGAATGAAGAAACAGGACTTTTTGACCTTTTTCACATTTTGTACATTATACTCTAGTCTTACGTATTTTGCTGACATGTATTTTTCATCATAAATGTTTGAAAAAACATTTTATTCCATTAATTTCTTCATATTTATACAATACACACAATATCTAAGCCATCTGAATGAAAAAACTGGAATGTAAAATTTTGACATTTTTCATACTTTGCATATAAGACTATAGTCTTAGGTATTTTGCTCATTTTTGCTGACGAACAGTTTTCATCATAAATGTTTGAAAACTTGCTATCTTTGTGTTATTTCTTCATATTTATAAAAAAAACGTGATATCTAATCCATCTGAATGAAAAAACTGGAATGTAAAATTTTGAAATTTTTCATACTTTGCATATAAGACTATAGTCTTATGTACTTTGCTCATTTTTGCTGACGAACAGTTTTCATCATAAATGTTTGAAAACTTGCTATCTTTATGTTATTTCTTCATATTTATAAAATACACGTGATATCTAATCCATCTGAATGAAAAAAGAAGAAAGAAGAATTTCTACATTTTTCATATTTTGGATATCAGACTATATATAGCCTTGTGTTTTTTGCTGAAAAACGGTTTCATCATACAATTTTGAAAACACGTTGTAATTGATTAATTCTTCAAATATTTATAATTTGAATGATTTCTAATCCATCTGAATGAAAAAACAGGACTTTTTGACCTTTTTCACATTTTGGACATTATAATCTAGTCTTACGTATTTTGCTGACATGTATTTTTCATCATAAATGTTTGAAAAAACATTTTATTTCATTAATTTCTTCATATTTATAAAATACACACAATATCTAAGCCATCTGAATGAAAAAACTGGAATGTAAAATTTTGATATTTTTCATACTTTGCATATAAGACTATAGTCTTATGTATTTTGCTCATTTTTGCTGACGAACAGTTTTCATCATAAATGTTTATAAACTTGCTATCTTCGTTTTATTTCTTCATATTTATAAAATACACGTGATATCTAATCCATCTGAATGAAAAGACAGGAAAGTAGAATTTCTACATTTTTATATTTTTGATATCAGACTATATATAGCCTTATGTTTTTTGCTGAAAAATGGTTTCATCATACAATTTTGAAAACACGTTTTAATTGATTAATTCTTCAAATATTTAAAATATGAATGATTTCTAATCCATCTGAATGAAGAAACAGGACTTTTTGACCTTTTTCACATTTTGTACATTATACTCTAGTCTTACGTATTTTGCTGACATGTATTTTTCATCATAAATGTTTGAAAAAACATTTTATTCCATTAATTTCTTCATATTTATACAATACACACAATATCTAAGCCATCTGAATGAAAAAACTGGAATGTAAAATTTTGACATTTTTCATACTTTGCATATAAGACTATAGTCTTAGGTATTTTGCTCATTTTTGCTGACGAACAGTTTTCATCATAAATGTTTGAAAACGTGCTATATTTCTGTTATTTCTTCATATTTATAAAATACACGTGATATCTAATCCATCTGATTGAAAAAAGAGGAAAGAAGAATTTCTACATTTTTCATATTTTGGATATCAGACTATATATAGCCTTGTGTTTTTTGCTGAAAAATGGTTTCATCATACAATTTTGAAAAACACGTTGTAATTGATTAATTCTTCAAATATTTATAATATGAATGATTTCTAATCCATCTGAATGAAAAAACAGGACTTTTTGACCTTTTTCACATTTTGGACATTATAATCTAGTCTTACGTATTTTGCTGACATGTATTTTTCATCATAAATGTTTGAAAAAACATTTTATTTCATTAATTTCTTCATATTTATAAAATACACACAATATCTAAGCCATCTGAATGAAAAAACTGGAATGTAAAATTTTGAAATTTTTCATACTTTGCATATAAGACTATAGTCTTATGTATTTTGCTCATTTTTGCTGACGAACAGTTTTCATCATAAATGATTGAAAACTTGCTATCTTTGTGGTATTTCTTCATATTTATAAAATACACGTGATATCTAATCCCTCTGAATGAAAAAACAGGAAAGTAGAATTTCTACATTTTTCATATTTTGGATATTAGACTATATATAGCCTTATTTTTTTTGCTGAAAAATGGTTTCATCATGCATTTTTGAAAAGACATTTTAATTGATTAATTCTTCAAATATTAAAAATATTAATTATTTCTAATCCATCTGAATGAAAAAACTGGAATGTAAAATTTTGACATTTTTCATACTTTGCATATAAAACTATAGTCTTATGTATTTTGCTCATTTTTGCTGACAAACAGTTTTCATCATAAATGTTTGAAAACTTGCTATCTTTGTGTTATTTCTTCATATTTATAAAATACACGTGATATCTAATCCCTCTGAATGAAAAAACAGGAAAGTAGAATTTCTACATTTTTCATATTTTGGATATTAGACTATATATAGCCTTATGTTTTTTGCTGAAAAATAGTTTCATCATGCATTTTTGAAAAGACATTTTAATTGATTAATTCTTCAAATATTTAAAATATTAATTATTTCTAATCCA
>CM056381.1:5150710-5186322 GCA_029718625.1 Synaphobranchus kaupii | reverse complement strand
GGCGGGCGGGGTTGGATGGTGCTGTGAGCTGGTGAGCGGCGGGCGGGGTTGGATGGTGCTGTGAGCTGGTGAGCGGCGGGCGGGGTTGGATGGCGCTGTGAGCTGGTGAGCGGCGGGCGGGGTTGGATGGCGGCGCGGGGAACGGGGAGCAGCGCTTCAGCGGCGACCTTCACTCTCATTCATCTGTATCAGCGCCAGCCTCTCAGCACAAGAGTCCCCAGCCCATGCACATCTCCTCCTCCCCACACATTTAATTACATTAAGATGTGATAAGTCTCCGCTCCTCCCGTCCCAACTGTGGACCTTTCTAAAAGGCAGAGTATGGATCTCCTGCTAGGGGCTGGGAAAAGGAAAAAGGGGGGGGGGGGTACTCACAGTTTGAATTTCTAATACTTTCTAAGCTCTATATTGTAGCTGGTGTTGGTTTTTTTCTCTTCGTGGAGGTAGACATCTGTCGGGACTGCAAACGTGATTTGAACATTGATCCGCTCTCCAAAGAAACTTTGTAAAGCGCGGAAAGTCGATGAAGGCTTCAGCGAGGTGTTGCTAACGTGCAGACATAGTGATTTGAGAGGAGGGCTATGCGCTCAGCACTTTCACGCATGCGTTGGTCCCCTGCGGTTGGCCAGTTTTCATGCTCAAACGCGCGCAAAACGTAATTAAGAAATACATAATTAAAGACTGGAGTTTGTACTGTACCTGTAGGGATTTTGCATCACACTTCTCAAAAAGAAAATGCTATAACTAATACAAGACAACATTCTCCATTGATTGATTTTCCCTTCCATAGCCAATAGTAACAGTCCCCAGTTGGCTACAACATTTAGCGGGCTACTTGGAGGACCTATCCAACAGGCTAGGACTTAACCCTCCAACTAGAACTGTTACTGAGTTGGGTTCAGCAAAAACTCAGTGTTGAGCCCCTGTTGCTAACCTCTCACACACACTGGAGTGGCCCAACCCATCAGTTTCCTCTTCCTCCCGCTTCCTCTAACGCTCCACCTGAGATCAGTTTGCCCCTTCCCGCTCTTGCCCTGGGAAGCTCTTTGTGAGCGATGACGGCAGAGTTTTGCTGTCTAACTTTCAAACTTTCTTTTTCCAAACGGGTGCATCTTTTTGTCTTTTTTTTTAATTTTTGCTGACATTTTGTGTTTTAATGTGGCACCTTTTACCCCTCGATTCCTTTCATGAATAATTAACACGGAAACGAGCTGGGGGAGGCGGTGTTGGGGGGGGGGGGGGGGGGTGGGTGAAAGCCTCTCTCTCGTCTCTGAGACGTGTGACCGACGTTCTCGGGAACACGCGGCCCGTCAGAAATTAAACGGGCAGGGGGACCTCCTTTAAACTCGCTTTTTTAGAGAGGCCTAATTGTAACACTGGGGCTGTCAGCTTGAGAGCGCCACGCGGAGCTGTTAAGTCACTTAAAGGGTCTCCCGCTCCACACTGCCCGGTCCACTACTCCTGCATTAATCTTCCTTACACACTTCGTTAAACCAATCAAGTGTGACACACTCCCTGTGACAGCCGAGTGTGACACACTCCCTGTGACAGCCGAGTGTGACACTTGTAACCCCCCCCCCCCCCCCCCCCACCACACCACACCTTCTACCGCCAAATATCTCCTCTCATCTCCACTCTTTTTTTTTTTGGTCTCATTCAGCTGTTTCTGTGTCGACTTGTTTCCATGGTGACTTTTTCCTCCTCCTCTCCTCTCCTCTCTCCTCCTCTCTCCTCTCTTCAGTATTTTTGCAGGTACTGGCCTGTTTGCTGGCTGTGCCTCTCCTGCTCCAGGGAATGTTTTTTTTTTTTTTTTTGCCAATTTCCATCAAACAGAATCTGCCTCTGCCCACCTATCAATCAAAAACAATATGAACTGGAACTGGATGCCTGTATGAGGGAGAGAGAAACAAACAGCTGGTAAAAGGAGCTGAAAGGCTGTAGGGTTAGTTATGCTGTGCAGAGAGTATCTGTTTAATCAGCCCTTTTTACTGAGCGCTATAATGAGTGAGTGCAACCTGTAAAATCTCTCTCCCTCCCCCCCCCCTCTCTCTCTCCCCCCCTACCCCCCCCCCCCCCCCTCTCTCTCTCTCCCCCCTATCCCCCCCCCCTCTCTCTCTCTCTCTGAGTTGACTCTGAAGGCATATATACTACAAGCTAGTTAGCAACGTAAAACCTTTTAGCCAAATTTGTTGCTGTGTGTGGCACAGGAAGTAGGAGATTTATGTTTTCCTTTATGATTTTTTTTCTTGCTGACGAGAAACTTTCATGTTTTGTATGCAATATAAACTGATCTGCTGGCGGTAATTTAATAAAGGGATTTTTCAAATAAAAAATTCAAAACTCTCTCTCTCTTTCTCTCTCAGGTCAGCAGGTGTTGGGACTGGTGGAGAACCAAAGTGACTGGTACCTGGGCAACCTGTGGAAAAACCATCGGCCGTGGCCCGCCCTGGGGCGTGGTTTCAATACAGGTGAGCTAGCCCAGGTGACAGGTACCACAGCCAGAATGAGCGCTGAAGGGCCTTGCTCTTGGGGGGGGGGGTTGGGAGATTGATGGAGGGGGTCATGCTAATGGAACGCCTGTGCTAGCCCTTCTGTTTTCCCCTCCAGCCATGTTGTGTTTGCGGCTCTGGCTCTCGTTATCCACAGCACATTAATTTTCAATTTCAGGTCATCATCATTTTGAACTGTGGAATGCGTGTGGAAGGGCACAGTTTATTTTTCACACGAGAGCGCTCAGACTGGCCGAGAGGCCGGCGTTGTGTGAGCGTCTGTATGGGTGCAGGGGCCTGGAGGGGTCGAGGCGGGGGGGGGGGGTTGTGGAACAAATCTTGTTCAAAGCAAAAGCAAGGAAAGAAAAACATGGTGACAAATCTTTTTTTCTTTTCCCACTGAAGTTTTCTGTGAAAGGCCCCCGGAAAATGGATAGAGCAATTGATTTTTTTTTCTCCATTACTGCTCCTTGTTCATATTTTTCTCCTCACACTTTCGGTGTGTGTGTGTGTGTGTGTGTGTGTGTTTTCTCACTTCCTCCTGGAAGTCGCCGTGTTTTTACCGCCCTTTTCGCAATCTCCCAGCACAGCTGCTTAGTGGTGGTAAGATGTGTGGTGTGGCACTCGCAAAAACTCAAGCCAAGCGCAGGTTCTCTCTCTCCATGGCCTAGAGAAGTCAAACCAAGCGCACGTTCTCTCTCTCCATGGCCCCAGAATGCTAGCGGAACCTGGTGAATGTGGCGTTTCTGAAACCTTTGACATGCTGTGTGCAAAGAATCTGAGAAAGGACTGAATGGAACGCAGCGTTAAGTCTCGCACACACAGGAAGATTCAAGGTTGCTGTTTCTCAATCTCTCTCACACACACACACATACATACAGAGCATCAGGACTGAGTCTAACACACACACACACAGCATCAGGACTGAGTCTAACACACACACACACACACACACACACACACACACACAGAGCATCAGGACTGAGTCTAACACACACACACACACACACACACACACACAGAGCATCAGGACTGAGTCTAACACACACACACACACACACACACACACACACACACACACACACAGAGCATCAGGACTGAGTCTAACACACACACACACACACACACACACACACACACACAGCATCAGGACTGAGTCTAAACCACACACACACACACACACACACACACACACACACACACACACTCACACTCATACACGTATGCACACACATACACACACACACACACACACACACACACACACACACACTCATATGCACACATACACACATGCAAACACACACTCATACTCACAGAGACATACTTGCACTCATACACATATGCACACACACACACACACACACACACACACACACACACACACAGCATCAGGACTGAGTCTAACACACACACACACACACACACACACACACACACACACAGCATCAGGACTGAGTCTAACACACACACACACACACACACACACACACACACATACACACACACACACACACACACACACACACACACACACACACACACACACACACACACACACACACACACACACACACAGACACACACACACACACAGACACACACACACACACACACACACACACACACACACACACACACACACACACACACACACACACACACACACACACACACACATATGCATTGACAGCCGGGTAAGAAACATAAAGGAACCAGCATATGGGCTTTTTGGGAAAAATTATACAAAATATGCCATCTGCCACCTGACAGCTGTTCTGCCATGGGTGTCACAACACAAACGGCCCTGCTACACTGGGGAGAGAGAGAGGTACCCCAATAACACCGGAGGGAGGGAGGGATGGAGGGAGAGAGAGGGAGAGAGGAAGACCACAATTTGAAATATAAGAACTGAATTCTTCACTCAGGGGCATGGTGTGAGACAGGGCTATAGTCCAACACTCTTCAACATTTACATCAATTAATTGGCTTGACAGTTGGAACAGTCTGCTGCTCCTGGACTCACTCTACACGATAAAGAAATTAAATTCTTACTCTATGCAGATGACCTGGTTCTGCTGTCACCCGCAGAACAGGGGTTACAGCAGAGTCTGTCATACCTAGAGCTATTCTTTCAGACCTGGGCACTGACAGTAAATCTGGAAAAAAAACAGAGTTATGGTCTTCCAGAATAAGGCCAGATCACAGGGAAACGGGTACCACTTTACTCTAGGAGCCCACACCCAGGAGAACTACACGTACCTGGGTTTGGTGATTAGTGCTTCGGCCAGTTTCATGTCAAAAAATGCATTAATGGACAAAGCACACAGGGCTTACAATGCAATTAAAAAAAACATTTCCAAATTCAATACCCCTATAAACATCTGGCTAAAAATATTAGACTGCATTATCCAGCCCATTCTCCTTTATGGGAGTGAAATATGGGTGTGGCTCTATTCCTCTATTACACAACAAAAACAAAAAATGGGATGCAAATCAAATGTACAAATTGCTGCTACCAGCACAAGGCACTTAACCAACGAGCTCAACCCAGAGAGACAACTGGCCATCAAAGGAACAATTTGTACACAATATACAAAAAAATAATACAACCACAACATTTGCAAATTGGCATGAAGAAATTAAATTAAACAATAAATCGGAGGTTTACCGTACTCTAGGCCGAGATTACTCCCTGTCAGAATATCTCACTAGAATTAAAAACCCCCAACAAAGGCACACATTAACAATATACAGACTGTGACCACAGGCTTGCCATCGAAACTGGTCACCACAAAAAGCCCTGGCTGTCAGAGAACAGAGAACAGGCTGTGTGTGCTCACTGTGACCTGGCAGAGGTGGAGACAGAGGCCCACTTTTTACTTTACTGCCCCAAGTACTTCTGAATCAGAAACCAATATTTTCCCAAATTCACAGTAAAAATGAATCGATTTGAATACCTATCAGAACCAAATAAATTAAAAATACTTCTGGGAGAAGAGGATAGGATACCACAATAGAGCTGGCAGCTCTGTATGTCTGCCTGCCATAATCTAAGAGGGTGTGGTCTAAATACCTAATATTCATACATTATATCATCTAAGTTTTGTGTCAATACTGGTAGGTTTTTACATTGTTAGATTATATACTGTGTGTGTGTGTGTGTGTGTGTGTGTGTGTGTGTGTGTGTGTGCGCGTGTGTGTGTCTATGTCTATGTGAGTGTGTGTGGCTGCCTGAGTGCATGTGGGTGTGAGTGTGTGTGTGTCTGGGTGTGTGTGTGCGTGTGTGTATGTGAGTGTGTGTGGCTGCCTGAGTGCGTGTGGGTGTGAGTGTGTGTGTGTCTGGGTGTGTGTGCGTGTGTGTCTATGTGAGTGTGTGTGGCTGCCTGAGTGCGTGTGGGTGTGAGTGTGTGTGTGTCTGGGTGTGTGTGTGTGTGTGTGTGTGTGTGTCTGGGTGTGTGTGTGTGTGTGTGTGTGTGTGTGTCTGGGTGTGAGTGTGTGTGTGTCTGGGTGTGTGTGTGTGTGTGTTTATTTCCCCCCCTTTATTGGATGTGGGGGTTTGTCATCATTTAGCCTATGTATGTCAATGCCTTTGCAATGCAAGTTCACTCATCATGCAAATAAACCACATTTGAATTTGAGAGACAGAGACAGACAGACCAAGACAGACAAAGACAGACAAAGAGAGAGGCAGACAGACAGACAGACAGAGAGAGCGAGAGACAGACAGACAGACAGGCAGAGAGAGCGAGAGAGAGAGAGACAGACAGAGAGACAGCCGGACACAGACAGACAGACAGACGGACACAGACAGACAGGCAGACAGACAGAGCGAGAGAGAGACAGACAGCGAGAGAGACAGACAGACGGACACAGACAGACAGAGACAGAGTGAGTTATTCTCCTGCATTAGCAGAGGCCCAGGCATGTCTCTGACTGACCAATCAGAGGGCACAGCTATGCGGGCCCCACCCTGAGAGGAGCCATTAATAAGCGGGCCAGTGGAGAGACACAGGGCTCAATCAGCCTGCCCTCATTAGCACAATGGGGAAGCCATCCATCCTCCCCACAAATACCAGCCGCCCAATCAATCAGGCAGCGCCACGGCAACACCTGCGATGAGGAGGCTGCCATTTGCAGGGGTCTGATCGATGGGGCGGGTCCCACGGAACGGCGGCTGGGGGGGCGTGGTCAGAGCTCATAAGTATGCCGGTGGAGTTGTGGCCATCAGTGATGTCACGGTATATGAGCGGCAGTGGGAGTGGGTGGGTGGGGTTGAGGGTCAATGCCATTTTAATTCAATGAGGGAAATGGACTGAAGTTCAATTCATGACTGGAAAAAATGCCTGAAATGTGCTACAAGGATTTTTTTGCAGTTAATGAATTGCAAAGACGCCGAACATTACTGTTCATCGTTATAATCAATATTGCAATTTATGAAGAAAAAGCAGTAACTGGTAAAACAGCACGAGAAAAACAAATATTAAAATCAAATAAAATGCGTGGAAAAAACCCATAATTCTCTCTTTGTCAGTGATGTTTTTGTTGAAGAAACAGAATGAATAATTCTCTTTCACACATAGCTGCGTGCCATCTGCTCTGGTTCAAGCTGAGAACGCTGCACATTCTGCGACTGAATTATTCACAATAAAAACGGCTTCTGCACATGTCCACTGAACAGAGGCATGTCAACAATCTGCCCCATCTGCTGTCAGTGCCAACTTCACTTAATAGCAGTGTGTGCATGTGTGTGTGAGTGTGAGTGCAAGTGTGTCTCTGTGAGTATGTGCGTGCGTGCGTGTGTATGTGTGTGAGTGCGAGTGCAAGTGCAAGTGTGTCTCTGTGAGTATGTGCGTGCGTGCGTGTGTATGTGTGTGAGTGCGAGCATGTGTGTGCTTGTGTGCGTATGTGTGTGTGTGTGTGTGTGTGTGTGTATTAGACTCAGTCCTGATGCTGTGTGTGTGTGTGTGTGTGTGTGTGTGTTAGACTCAGTCCTGATGCTGTGTGTGTGTGTGTGTGTGTGTGTGTGTGTGTGTGTGTGTTAGACTCAGTCCTGATGCTGTGTGTGTGTGTGTGTGTGTGTTAGACTCAGTCCTGATGCTGTGTGTGTGTGTGTGTGTGTGTGTGTTAGACTCAGTCCTGATGCTGTGTGTGTGTGTGTGTGTGTGTGTGTGTGTGTGTGTGTGTTGGACTCTGTCCTGATGCTGTGTGTGTGTGTGTGTGTGTGTGTGTGTGTGTGTGTTGGACTCTGTCCTGATGCTGTGTGTGTGTGTGTGTGTGTGTGTGTGTTGGACTCTGTCCTGATGCTGTGTGTGTGTGTGTGTGTTAGACTCAGTCCTGATGCTGTGTGTGTGTGTGTGTGTGTGTTGGACTCTGTCCTGATGCTGTGTGTGTGTGTGTGTGTGTGTTAGACTCAGTCCTGATGCTGTGTGTGTGTGTGTGTGTGTGTGTTGGACTCTGTCCTGATGCTGTGTGTGTGTGTGTGTGTGTGTGTGTGTGTGTGTGTGTGTGTGTGTGTGTGTGTGTGTGTGTTGGACTCTGTCCTGATGCTGTGTGTGTGTGTGCGTATACAGGTGTGATCCTGCTGCTGCTGGACAGGTTGAGGAAGCTGAGATGGGAGCAGATGTGGAGGCTGACAGCAGAGAGAGAGCTGATGAGCATGCTCTCCACCTCACTGGCTGACCAGGTGAGACATGCCAAAGGGCCGTCCAGGTGAGACGTGCCAACGGCCCGCTGAGGGCGTCCAAGGCCTGCTGCTTCCAGACACCTCCTTGCCAGGCTGCCATAGCCGGAGACATGCTTCCTTCGGTAGCCATAGTGACCACACGTTGCCATGGAAACGTCTCATTGTCCAGGTGGTACAATTTTTCCATTCCCACTCTATCAGGAGCAAGATACAGATCTGAGGGCCGTTTTTTTAATGTGGCGTTAATTGATATAGAAATGAAAGGACCTTCCGGAAGCCCCACCCCCCGCTGCCCTCCGCCCCCCCCCCACCCCGCCCTTGAACCTGCAGACGGCCGAGATTACACACACTCATGTCTCGCAACTTTTCCCATCTGCCGATTACTCACGCCCCTTTGAAGACATTTCAATATCTCGCTTTCAATTTGTGTTTCCAAGCTTATTTCAGAAAATTTATTAGAAAATTCAGCCTCTGCATATCTCAGTAATTTCATGTAATGAAGCTAGAATTTAACTGGATATTTAAAAAAAAGTAATAATTTCTTTATCTTTCTCCCGATTTTAAAAAGCCAGTCTATGTAGTAATTCATGCTGAGCTTTTTTGAAGTTTGAAATGTTTATGTCATGCGCATACGCACATACATGCAATAATGCACATACACACACATGCATGCTAGTGCACATACACACATACATGCAATAATGCACATACACACATACATACAATAATGCACATACACACATACATACAATAATGCACATACGCACATACATGCAATAATGCACATATGCACATACATGCAATAATGCACATACATGCATGCAATAATGCACATACACACACATGCGCACGCACACATGCATGCACACGCACACACACACACACACACACACACACACACACACACACACACACACACACACACACACACACACACACACACACACGCACGCACACACACACACACACACACACACACACACACAAAGGCTTCCATCAGGATCAAACCTCTGCAGGGTTAATGTAGGACTGCCATAGCTGAAGCACAGAGAACACACCAGGACAGCATTTTTATACCCATTCACCATTGGGTCTAAAGCAGGGGTGTCAAGATCCGGTCCTGGAGGGCCGCAGTGTCTGCTGGTTTTTGGTGCGTTTAAGCACAAGTGATTAATTTAAGTCACTAATTGGCTAAGAAGTCCACACACCTTGTTCTCAATGCTTTAACTGGGTGCTGATTGAAAGGAAACCACAAATACCTGTAGACACTGCGGCCCTCCAGGACTGGAGTTTGACACCCCTGGTCTAAAGCAAAATGGAATATACTGCAATATATTGTGAATCTGTGGATAAATATATTTGAAGTTCACCTGTAGTAAACGCAGGTAGTATGGGAGAGATAGAACAGGGATTACACAGGCTTAAGACCTGACCTGCAGGACATCTTTAACAAAACAAATTTCCCCTGGTGGGACAATAAAGATAACCTTGAACCTTGAACCTTGAACCTTAACATGGTGATTCACAGGTGTACATGTTTGGCTGTGCTAGGCGCTGCTTAAGCACTGACGTGTGTGTGATATCATTCTGCAGGACATCTTTAACGCGGTGATTCACAGGTGTACATGTTTGGCTGTGCTAGGCGCAGTTTAAGTACTGACATGTGTGTGATATCATTCTGCAGGACATCTTTAATGCAGTGATAAAGCAGAATCCCTTCCTGGTGTACCAGCTGCCCTGTTTCTGGAACGTTCAGCTGTCTGACCACACCCGCTCCGAGAAGTGCTACAAGGACGTATCCGACCTGAAGGTACCCCACCCTGTGACTCTGTACCCCCCCAAACGCTCCCAACTGACCCCGCCCCCCGTCCTGGATCCAGCACCGCTGTGCGTGTGTGTGTGCATGTGCGTGTGTGTAACCTGTAAGTGTGTGTGTGTGTGTGTGTGTGTGTAACGTGTATGTGTCTGTGTGCGTGCGTGTGTGTAACGTGTATGTTTATGTGTGTGTGTGTGTGCGAACGTACGTACGTGTGTGTATGTGTGTGTGTGTGTGTGTTATGTGTATGTGTCTGTGTGCGTGCGTGTGTGTCTGCGTGCTTGCACCGGTGCTCTTTAACATCCTCCTCTGTGTTACAACTCTTCTACATCGTGACACAGAGGCAGAGTGTGGGGTGACTACTGATTTCCGGCTGGTCAGGAACCTCTTCCACACCAGGCGGTTCCAAGCAACCCCGTAGCTCAGGTCAGAAGGCATACCTGAGCTATAGTATGCTGATGACTGTGCCCTTGTGGCAATACTCCAGCAGCTCTGCAAGGCGCTCTCACAGAATGGGGTCGTCTGTTAAACATCCTCAAAACAGAAGTCCTCTGCCAGTGGTCATCCAGGTCCCCACCTGCACGACTCATCGCCTCCATCGCTGACTCTCCACTTGCCTGCGTGCCATGCTTCAAGTACATTGGGAGCATTCTCTCAGAAGACTGCAACATTGACCAGGATGTCCAGAACAGGATCAAACAGGACGCCTTCTTTGGACGCCTTAGAGAGTGAGCGTTCTGCAACAGTGACCTGCAACTTACCACCAAGGTTGCAGTGTATCAGGCAGGGTGCCTGTCCACGCTTCTGTATGGATGTGAGACGTGGGCACGTGTACAGCCGCCACCTCAAACAACTGGAGTCCTTTCACATGAAAAGCCTTCAGCGCATCTTGAAAGTGACCTGGCAGGACCGTGTCCCACATCTGGAGATCCTGAAGCGGACCAACAGCAGAAGCGTAGAAGCTACCGTCATGCACCACCAGCTCAGGCGGCTTGGCCACACCATCAGGATGCCAGAGGATCGCCTGCCCCGGAGAGTCCTCTATGGGCAACTGAGACTCGGTCGTCGCTCTGCTGGTGGACAGAAGAAGCGCTTTGAAGACCAGCTGAAGATCTCCTTCAGGAAGTGTGGACTGGACCCTGGCTCACTGGAGACTATGGCCTCTGACCGGACCACATGGCGTAGGTCATGTGATGAAGGAGTGCTGCTTGCCGACAAAAAACGGGCCGATAAGTATGTGACAAAGAAGTGCAGGAGACGCAACACGTCAGGCCTAGACATTGTGCATCCCGCATTGGACTTTATAGTCTCCACAGTACCCATAAGAAGCAATAGTAGAGGTCATCATCAGACTCGATGGACTACCAGAAGAAGAAGAAGAGTGTGTGTGAGTGCGAGCATGTGTGTGTGTGTGTGTGTGTGTGCGCTGTTACTGTTGACTCTTGCTCAATTTAAGGTTTAGACTGTGTCCACTGTACCAGACTGTCTGTATGCTTTCAGAACCACTGTCAATGTTTGGAGAGGATGTCATACATGTGCTAATGGGACTTTCTCTCCATCTGTCTCTTCTCCCTTTTCCTCCTTCTCCTCCTCTTCCTCCTCCCTCTTCCTCCAGGTCATCCACTGGAACTCTCCCAAGAAGTTGAGGGTGAAGAACAAGCATGTGGAGTTTTTCCGGAACCTCTACCTGACCTTCTTGGAATACGACGGCAACCTGCTGCGCCGGGAGCTCTTCGGCTGCCCCAGCGAAACCGACCACAACAGCGAGAATGTAGGTCACCTGACCCAGGGCGCGCTGCCCGGCAACCGCCACTGCTCATAAACTCTCTGCTCCGCGGTAATTGGCCTTTTGGGCACCACCAGCGTGCGAGTCATTGGTGGCCAGGCCAAAAGTTCCTATGTAAAGTAGGGGATGTTCTGTGCTTTCTGTGGTAGGTGTGGTTGGTTTGGAGTTACTTTACTTTGTGTCCTGATGAAGGCATGTGTTGCCGACACGCGTTGGTGCATTTTTCTACCATGATATAGTCGAATAATAAAGGCTTTTTAATCTTTTTCTACTGGAGATTGAGCTTCTTGGAGTTTTTAATTTTCTTCTATTTGGATAAGAACCCCACCTCGCAAGTAGAACCTCTTCATTTTGACACTATTTGAAGCCAAGGCAGGGTTCTTTTTTCATTACTTTTCTACGTAGGTTTGGAGTCACTTTCATAAAGCTTCCATAAATGTCCATTCAGGCCACACCAGCAATTCCACAGTGTCTGTAACATTGACCTTCTCAAAATCAATCTTCTACACTTGCTTCCTCTCATTGGGTTTTATCGTCACTTTAAGTGTTCAATCATTTCTTTTTCTCAAACAAGATTTGATGACAGCTGAGTCACAGTTATATCGCACGTGTTGCAAAATGGTGTCACCAGTTCTGGCTGCAAAGGGTCACGGCCCGGCAAGCTTTGAAGTGGGGTTTAAGCTACTGACTTCTGGCTGACTTCAAGGGCTTATGTTAGTGTATGGTGTAGCGGTAGTGGTGCACTGCTTATGTTAGCATGTGGCATAGAGTTAGCAATGCACTGCTTATGTTAGCGTATGGCGTAGCGGTAGCGGTGCACTGCTTATGTTAGCGTGTGGCGTAGCGTTAGCAATGCACTGCTTATGTTAGCATGTGGCGTAGCGTTAGCAATGCACTGCTTATGTTAGCGTGTGGCGTAGCGTTAGCAATGCACTGCTTATGTTAGCGTATGGTGCTTATTTATCTGACTCTGAAATATTGGAATAATCTGACTGTAACACCGTCCCTATTGTCTTCTGTGCGGCTCTTGAGTTCTACAGGAAGTCATACCTGCAGCAGGCTGTGTTTTTAATCACGGTACCGGTTGTCATAGCGGAAATTAATTCAGCAGGCTTCAGCTGTCATTGTTCTCCTGATCTTTTTTGACAGTTAGCCGCCGTGCTGTGGGAGTAAAGGAGAGTAAAGCCGGAGGGTGGTGTGTGTCGTTGAGAGCTTCGGTCATATAGCAATTAGCGCAGCGGGAACTTCCCGCCACCGGGGGAGAGACCCCCGGCTCGACGGGGCGCAGTAGCGTGGGGGCAAAGTAAACAAACTTCTGAAAAACGTTCCACCCCCCCAACTCCTCCCCCTCCACCCGCTACCTTCATGAAAGTGTGACAGCAGCAATGGCAGGATCTCTTTCAAGCGGAAGGAACCTTTTCCGTCGCTTCTCGGAGACGTGGCCAATTACCGCGGGCCGCGGGGGGCTGGCGGGGTGGTATCGGGGGGGTTCTTAACTAGCCAAGCTGCGCCGTCTCCGCTTGGCAGGGGGTCCGAGCGCTCTGTTGCCTGTGCGGAGCGACGCGGTGCGGAGGAGGGAGTACAGGGGTGCCCAACAGGCCGGATAAAATGGCTGTGAAATGAGGAGATACAGCCGCAGCTCTGGGTGTAGAGGAACACTGTTAGATACAGCCACAGCTCTGGGTGTAGAGGAATACTGTTAGATACAGCCACAGCTCTGGGTGTAGGGGAACGCTGTTAGATACAGCCGCAGCTCTGGGTGTAGAGGAACGCTGTTAGATAGAGCAGCAGCTCTGGGTGTTGGGTGTTGGGTGTAGGGGAACGTGTGTGTGTGTGTGTGTGTGTGTGTGTGTGTGTGTGTGTGTGTGTGTGTGTGTGTGTGTGTGTGTGTGTGTGTGTGTGTGTGTGTGTGTGTGTGTGTGTGTGTGTGTGTGTGTGTGTGTGTGTGTGTGTGTGTGTGTGTGCAGTAATATGTTAAAAGCCGTTTCAATTTCAATTTAGAGTAAATGAATAATGTAATGTAAGCTGATAGGAGAAGCACAGAGATGTATAAGGGCATCTTTAGAGTAAATGAATAATGTAATGTAAGCTGATAGGAGAAGCACAGAGATGTATAAGGGCATCTTTACAGTAAATTAATAATGTAATGTAAGCTGAATGGAGAAGCACAGAGATGTATAAGGACATCTTTAGAGTAAATGAATAATGTAATGTAAGCTGATAGGAGAAGCACAGAGATGTATAAGGGCATCTTTAGAGTAAATGAATAATGTGATGTAAGCTGATAGGAGAAGCACAGAGATGTATAAGGGCATCTTTAGAGTAAATTAATAATGTAATGTAAGCTGATAGGAGAAGCACAGAGATGTATAAGGGCATCTTTAGAGTAAATGAATAATGTAATGTAAGCTGATAGGAGAAGCACAGAGATGTATAAGGACATCTTTAGAGTAAATGAATAATGTAATGTAAGCTGATAGGAGAAGCACAGAGATGTATAAGGGCATCTTTAGAGTAAATGAATAATGTGATGTAAGCTGATAGGAGAAGCACAGAGATGTATAAGGGCATCTTTAGAGTAAATGAATAATGTGATGTAAGCTGATAGGAGAAGCACAGAGATGTATAAGGGCATCTTTAGAGTAAATGAATAATGTAATGTAAGCTGATAGGAGAAGCACAGAGATGTATAAGGGCATCTTTAGAGTAAATGAATAATGTAATGTAAGCTGATAGGAGAAGCACAGAGATGTATAAGGGCATCTTTAGAGTAAATGAATAATGTAATGTAAGCTGATAGGAGAAGCACAGAGATGTATAAGGGCATCTTTAGAGTAAATGAATAATGTAATGTAAGCTGATAGGAGAAGCACAGAGATGCTTTTAGGAGCGTTTGAAAGGGACCTTGCTCAGTGAGACATACCCTTTACCAAAAGACCACGTTCCCTCCGGGGCCCCGTGAGAGCGAGACTGTGCCACCGGGACGGGCGTAGCTTGACAGCGGCCGCAGGGCGCTCCAGCGGAGGGGCCACGCCGGGCCCTGCTGCTCATGGGAGCACGCCACGCTTTTTAATCAAAATGTCATCTCTAACTGGCTTAATAGATCAAATTATCTCCTCAGTTTGACATTTTACAACACGTTGGACGAAAGCCTTTTGGAACTTGTAATTACCCCCAAGACATTCGAGGAGTAGCGCTGTTTACCCCTTGGAGATGCGCGGTATTCAAATGCTATGTATTCTATGCTCATTAAACGATTGGCAGGGCAGTTACCAGTGAGCAAACTGCCCCCCCCCCCCCCCCCCCCCACACACACACACACACACACACACACACACACACACACTACAGTGATACCCAGCATGTATCTGTCTGATCTAAGGAATATAGCTCAGGTGATCAATACTGTGCTGTGGAAAACACAAATATTAATGCTGCAGGCGATTGCTTATGACGGTGGGTTTAAATTGTAGGCGCTCTAGTGGGAACCAACTGTTGTGGGCGGGAGAGGAGGAAAATACTGGAGAAACATCTGAGACTCTGACTGACTGACTGCTTCACTGACTGACCGATTGACTGGATGACTGGGTGGCTGGCTGACTGGCTCAATGAGCGTGTGCCTCCTGTGCTGGTATTAGAAAGAGGAAGAGGAGGGCGATGAAGTCCACGCCGCTCAGCTGTACTGCTCAGTTTATCAGCTGTACGGTAAAATGTCCAGTGTGAATTCAACTCTTTAACGGTGTCCATTAGGGATCGCATGCACTGTATCGGAGTTAAATGAACTCTTACCTGAGTTGAGATGGCCTTGGACATTTTACTGTGTGTCGGCTATGCTGATAGTACTCATTAGTTCTAACTGGGCAACTCTGTTATCAGGTTTTTGATATGTCCTGGGTAAGCCTGTGGAAGCCCTACCAGCTTTAATTAGTCATGGATTAATTAATGGTCCTATTGGTGGTTTGGTTTTCTGTGCTCCATCTCAGAATGAGATGGGAATGCTGGAGCTGTTTCTGTGCTCCGTCTCAGAATGAGATGGGAATCCTGGAGCTGTTTCTGTGCTCCTTCTCGGAATGAGATGGGAATGCTGGAACCGTTCCAGATTTGTCTCCGTGGCTCCGTAGATCTCATTATTCACGCTGTTAAAATGCCAGGCAGAGGTTTTTAAGAAACATGCCCTCAGCTCACTTCTCTCCTCAATCAGCCTATAGAACAAAAGCAGCATATTGAACTATGTAAACCACAAATCGCTCCTGACTTTTTAAACCAATGGCCACACTTGTCCCAGCTGAGGGCCGGGATTAAATGCATTTAAGAGAGGTGAGCGTGATTATTGGCAGTGCATGGCTGTGGTTCTGACTGCCTGGTGACTGCCGTTGGACCTTAGTTCAGCCTGCTTAACTGGTAATGGCTCGGTGCAGTTAAAGCACAGAAAGTAACGATGCGGCCATTGGCGGTTGCCCTGGGTGACCCTGTGACCTAGTACTGGCAGCCAATGGGATGACCTGCGGGTGTGATCTGTGGCCACAGTGCTTGTGGGTTCCACTAAAGATGGTTGAGGAAATAACAAGATAAACATGTCCTCATGAAAGTCACCGGAGAACGGTGCCACAAGTTGTAGTTGTCGGATTGTAGTCCATCTGGGAGCTTATTGGACACGTGTCAAGGCCAAACAAATGTACACATATTTACATGAATATCTAAGCACTGTGTGTATTAAGCAAATGAGTGATCTTGAGAGCTAGATGCAAAGCACGCTGGGAAGATGGGTGACCAGACTCTTTTTCAGTCATTTGAGAGAATGCTTAGATATGCATGAGTAACGCCCTGTAGAACTACTCAGGGGTTTGGCCGTGTGCAATTTTACAGGGAATTGACTTAACGTGTCGCCATCTGCATTTTCATAAGAATGTTTTTCTCGACTGCCGAGGCATTTTTAATCAGTTATTCAAAAAATGTGTGCAAAGTAACAAAAGATAAAAAGGCTGTATAAAAACACTTATTCCCATTTAAGGCAGAATACTACTTCCTCTCTGTAACGCTGTAGTTGTTGGGGTCAGAGAATGGGCCAAGCTGCCACTCTCCACATGCTCACCGTGTGTGCTCCCCCCCCCCCCCCCCCCCAGCTCCAGAAGACTCTATCAGAGTTGGATGAGGACGATCCCTGCTACGAGTTTCGGCGGGAGCGTCTGACGGTTCACCGCACGCACCTGTACTTCCTGCACTACGAGCACGAGCCCGCCGCTGACCACACTGACGTCACGCTGGTGGCACAGCTCTCCATGGACAGGTACTAGCGCGTGGCCCTCCCCGCCTGCAGGGGGCAGTGCAAGCTCCCCTGTGACCCCCGATACCTCTCCCAGTGTTTTGAACATCCGGAAGCTTCCAGATGTTCCCGTAACACAAAAGGAATTTTAACATTTCAATGATTCCCACAGACAGGGATTTGAAATTGTCACATTCGTTTTTTTTTCTACTATTCTGGTTGTATTGTCCTATAAACCTCCTGTGCTTGATACCGTAAAACCTGACAGTTTAAAACTTTCGTTTTTTTTTTCTTACCTATTTATTTCAAGGGGAAAATACTTGTTTCTGTGGCCCTTTAAGGAGATTTCCAACACAAACGGGAAAAGATGGTCCCCCTGCAGCTGTGCTTATTTCTTATATCTCTGATGCCTCTGACAACCAGACAGTCTAAACAGGAGAGACTAAACTAGGAACACAAAACTAGGATCTGTGGTCTGAAGTGAGAGCTGACGTTCTCTCTCTTGTGCTGGTGACATATCTGTGTGTGTGTGTGTGTGTGTGTGTGTGTGTGTGTGTCTCTCTGTCTTTCTGTGTGTGTGTGTGTGTCTGTCTGTCTGTCTCTCTCTCTGTCTGTGTGTGTGTGTGTGTGTGTGTGTGTGTGTGTGTGTGTGTCGCTCTGTCTGGGTGCGTGTGTGTGTCTGTCTGTGTGTGTGTCTGACTGTCTGTGTGCGTGCGTGTGTGTGTGTCTGTCTGTCTATGGGTGTCTCTGTCTTTCTGTGTGTGTCTCTGTGTGTGCGTGTGTGTGTCTGTCTGTGTCTCTCTGTCTGTGTGTGTCTGTCTGTCTGTGTGTGTGTGTGTGGGTGTGCGTGTGTAGAGTTATGACAAGACAACTGCAGCCGTGCAGGTACCAGAGGGAGAGTTCTCACTTTGATATAACTGATAGCCTCTGGACTCTTCCCGCAGGAGGACTGTGACACAGTCTGGATCTTATTTCCCCTGTTTGGTGATTCAGTGACCGACCCATTCCTCCTCTCTGGGTCCCTCTTATTCCAATGACGCTCATTATCGTCTGTGTGAATGTGCTTCTGTGCCATGACTCAACTTTATCTCCCAAGATGTAACCTGATTAACTGCACAAAACCTTATTTTGGAGGAAAACTATTCACTCTCAGCTCTTGAGATAAGCAGTGAAAATGTGCGTCTTTGTAGCGCGCTATCGTGCTAATTGGCAGTGTTTGTGATTATTTTGCAGAATAAGTCACAGACGCAGGTAATCCCCCCCAGTGACTTAATGATCTCAATGGAAGTGCAGTGATGGGCTCATTTCAGGTCAGGCGTAATTAAAGCTGAAAACCAGTTAAATAATGATGAATTACGATCCCAGGGTCTGAAGTGAAAGAACACAGCGGTTCAACTCACGCGTCAACCTTCCCTCATAAAAATAAGGATTTATTTATAATGATCAGACATTGGGTACTGGCTCAGATTTACATCCTAACAGAACATTCTGGTGGAACAGTTATGCCTTAATCTATAAACCCCCCCCCCCCCCACAAAAAAACCGTATCAGGAGCTCCAGTTTATTGGAATGAAGTCTAGAGAAAGGATACGGTTCCTCTTTCTGACGGGAATTAGGGGCACGTATGTCATTATACTCACAGATTAGGCCCGCGGTACATTTGCAGAGGTTTCGAGAGTTCAGCCGCAGACAGGATGATAGATTTGGGAGGGGCAGGGGGGGGCGAGGGGAGGGGTGGGGGTGAAGCTTCCTGCTCTGCGCCGGATCCAAAAATTCCTCCTATTATCAGCCGTCACTCCCGCACCCCAAACTCATGCACCAAAACCACCGCTGCGAGCTCGTCCGAGGCTCACATCTCACCTCAGAAAGCTTTATAATGAGTGGGCCTGTGGGCCTGTGGTTACTATGGCAACTATGCCCTTTGATTAATTTTTGAAGTTAAGTTGATCTACAAATTGATATCCGTCTCCCAAGCTGGCTAAATCTGGGCGGCCACTTCCATTCAGTGTAGCACAGTTCTAGATGCAATAATTTATTTTTTTAACTTCCAAACAATGGTGGGATTAATAAAATACAACAACGTGGAATCAGGGCTTATTTTCCCTTAAAATGATGAGATGAAGAGGAGGGGTCATATCCCAGTGACATCATCACATCAAACTTTCTTTTACTGATAGCACCGGAATCATGGGAAATGTAGGCCACACCAATTACACAGAGGGTAACGACGAACGTACCAAGTTCACCTCAGCCTGACATCACATGTGGTGGAGAGCCCTGCCTCCCTGCACTCTCCAAAATTGAGAGCAGAGGTTTGAGCAGTAGTGAATTATTTATTAATTTTTATGTTTATCTATCCTTTATATTACCTGTAAAGTCCTATTTATAATCGATATTGATAATTAATATCTCTTTTACAAGGGTGTCCTGGCCAAGCGGCAGCAAGCAAGAACAATACAAGACAACACTTAAACAATACAGTAATTGAGAAAAATAAAATAAAATAAAAATACATGGAAGATAATAGCACTTAGAATGAGAAACATGCACGCTCCTCAGTTACAGTGTTATGAATCAAGTCTTTGAATTCAGCCAAAGTAACAGGGCTCTCCATATTTAGCATGTTCCATGACCGAGGTACATTATAAGTAAAGGCCAATTTTCCACAGAGAAAGGGTGAGGTAATTTATAAAGCATAATAGACTTGCAAGGCAGATTGTAACTACTATTAATCCCTATCAAGTGAGACGAAAGATGAAAGATAATGCGAATACGACCATGAGCTCGGTCATACTGCGTGTTGTCTGAATGTCCGCTCAACCGCCGTTGAAGGAACGGTCCCAAAGCGTAACTCTGTGAAGACGTCAGGACGTGGAGGTGTGCTTTCTGGAGAGCTGTCCTTAAGTTCTGCTCCCTTATTATTTCTTTTGAGTGGCTGTTCACACTCAAATTTGAGTGAATGGCTTTTTTTCCCCCCCCCATTTAAATTCAAAGAAAGCCTGGTTAGGCTCCCATGGGAAAGCTTTGCAAATATAATCTAATATTAGGCTCTTTAAGAGCCCGGTTCCTTGGTTGAGTGTGATTTCTTTGGCCACTTTCCTCCGGATCAAGAAGCTCTCGTACACAATGCCACTTTTTCAGAAGCTTGTGCTAATTGGTAAATGGGGCCGAATCATTCATATTTAGCCACAGTCCAGGAGTTTGTGGTAATGTCCGTTTTTTTGGAAGTGTTAACGCAGACTGCTTACAGCCATTTCTCTTCACTCCTACAACTGGCCTAGCAAACATGCAAATGTGTGCACATGCAAACGCACATGAGCGCATACACACACACACACACACACACACACGGGCGCACACTCACTCACATTGACACACAGACGCACAGACACCTTCAGTGGTCTGCCCAAGAAAATGAAACTCAGCTGATTTCCCCTCCGTCACACTCACACATTTAAGATGGATAACGTCTGCAACTGTACAAGCAGACACAGGTGAGCACTTACCTCAGAGTTAGCTGGATAACTGCACCGAGTAAAACCAGGACCCTGTTTCACAAAGCAGGTTTACAGAGTTAGCTGCATAACTGCACTGAGTAAAACCAGGACCCTGTTTCACAAAGCAGGATTACAGAGTTAGCTGGATAACTGCACTGAGTAAAACCAGGACCCTGTTTCACAAAGCAGGTTTACAGAGTTAGCTGGATAACTGCACTGAGTAAAACCAGGACCCTGTTTCACAAAGCAGGATTACAGAGTTAGCTGGATAACTGCACCGAGTAAAACCAGGACCCTGTTTCACAAAGCAGGTTTACAGAGTTAGCTGGATAACTGCACCGAGTAAAACCAGGACCCTGTTTCACAAAGCAGGTTTACAGAGTTAGCTGCATAACTGCACTGAGTAAAACCAGGACCCTGTTTCACAAAGCAGGATTACAGAGTTAGCTGGATAACTACACTGAGTAAAACCAGGACCCTGTTTCACAAAGCAGGTTTACAGAGTTAGCTGGATAACTGCACTGAGTAAAACCAGGACCCTGTTTCACAAAGCATGATTACAGAGTTAGCTGGATAACTGCACCGAGTAAAACCAGGACCCTGTTTCACAAAGCAGGTTTACAGAGTTAGCTGGATAACTGCACCGAGTAAAACCAGGACCCTGTTTCACAAAGCAGGATTACAGAGTTAGCTGGATAACTGCACCGAGTAAAACCAGGACCCTGTTTCACAAAGCAGGTTTACAGAGTTAGCTGGATAACTGCACAGAGTAAAACCAGGACCCTGTTTCACAAAGCAGGATTACAGAGTTAGCTGGATAACTGCACCGAGTAAAACCAGGACCCCTGTTTCACAAAGCAGGTTTACAGAGTTAGCTGGATAACTGCACTGAGTAAAACCAGGACCCTGTTTCACAAAGCATGATTACAGAGTTAGCTGGATAACTGCACTGAGTAAATCCCAGAACAGCTTCTTTTTTACTTCGGTCCATGTTCCAGATTTGGGTTCCAGGCTTTAACTTATCCAGCTAACTCAGTAATCCTGCTTCGTAGTATTATTGATTATGGAAAACTTTTATTGCCTCAAAGGGAATTTTGTTTACACATAATGAGCGATACGATAAACATATAACAACATAACAATAACAGACAATAATCACAAACAAGTCATACATGAAAAACTTACAAGGGGAATACAAAGTGAAAATGCACAAAGGTAGAAGCAGCATTCACATCAGGGACAAAGAGAGGCACTAAGAGACATTTAAGAGAATGACACTCTTAAGAACAAAGGAAGTAAGTCCTCTTTTTGTTTTTGTTAGTGGCATCTGGTATCTGATGGTAACAGTCTGTAATGGTTGCATAATGGATGGGAGGGGTCGCCAATGATTTTATGGGCAAGGTTAAGGATGTACTTGTCAGACAGTGCAGTTATGCTTTCCAGGGAAGATGCTCCAGTGATCTTACGACCCATTGTAATGATTTTGTTCATTTGATTTTTATTTTGGAAGGAGAGGCCACCCCCTAGCACTGTATACAGAATGTGAGGATACTTTATATGAAGGTTTTGTATAAAAAAAAGAGTGAGCATGGTGTTATCACATTTAAATATCCTCAGTTGCCTTAAAAAAAATACAGCCTTTGTTGTGCTTCAGAGTATCTGGCACTGGTGTTAGATTTCCATGTTAACTTATTGTCAATAATGGTGCCAAGATACTTGCACTCTTCAACAATTTCAATGTCGGTGTTATTCAGGTGTACAAGGGAGACAATGGGCCATGTTCTAAAATTGATAACCATTTCTTTTGTTTTTGAAGTGTTTAAAATCAGGGAGTTATCATTGCACCAGTCATAAATCGTTCATCTCTTCCCTAGGGCTAGATTCAGCGTCAGATAAAAGGCCCACAAGTGCTGCATCATCTGCAATAATACACAGTTTGAGTGATGACTAACACAGTCCTTTCTGTATAATGTAAACAGCAAGGGCGAGAGGACGCACCCTTGTGGTACACCTGTGCTAATGCAGATAGTGGACGACTGTACAGAGTTTACACGCACATACTGCTGCCGGTCAGTGAAACAATTATTGATTCAAAATATGAGTGTTTTGGTAACACCCAAGCTGATTCATTTCTTCTGGTGTGCTGAGGGCTGAATAGTATTAAACGTGGATGAAAAATCAGCAAAAAGTATTCTCACATAAAAAGTGTATGTGTAAAAATGTTTGTACACATGATTCAGAAGAGTCACGATTGCGTCTTCAACACCCCGTTTTGCTTTATAAGCAAACTGGTAGGTATCCAGAAGCGAGTTAGTTGCCAATTGCAAATAAGACAAGATAATGCGCTCGAAACCTTTAATGACTATTGACGTGATTGCCACAGGCCTGAAGTCATTTAACTCAACAGGCTTTGTTTTTTTTTGGTAAGGGGGTTAATGCAGCCGTTTTCCATAGAGTAGGGACTGTATACCCCGCTGGACCTTGAAGGAAGAACACTGCAGGAGTGATAAGTGCAGTTATCCAGCTAACTCGGTAATCCTGCTTGGTAGTATACCCCGCTTGGTAGTATACCCCGCTGGACCTTGAGGGAAGTTGAGGAAGTGATGTTTCTGTGTCGTGTTCCAGGCTGCAGATGCTGGAGGCCATCTGCAAGCACTGGGACGGGCCCATCAGCCTGGCTCTGTACCTGTCGGACGCAGAAGCCCAGCAGTTCCTCCGCTACACCCAGGGCTCAGAGGTGCTGATGGGCCGGGGCAACGTGGGCTACCACATTGTCTACAAGGAGGGCCAGTTCTACCCCGTCAACCTGCTGCGCAACGTGGCCATGAAGCAGGTCAACACGCCCTACATGTTCCTGTCTGACATCGACTTCCTGCCCATGTACGGACTCTACGAGTACCTCAGGTGAGCAAGACTTCCTGTCCGTGTGTGGGGACTCTGAGTACCTCAGGTGAGGGTCACTTCCTGTCCGTGTGTGGGGACTCTGAGTGCCTCAGGTGAGCAAGACTTCCTGTCTGTCTGTGGGGACTCTTTAGGCACTGGCAGAGAGTGACAGAGCTCCCGTGTATTATGGTCTGTGGTCTGTGGGCTGTGATTGGCCTTTACCGTGTGAGTGTGTACAGAGCTGTAGAGTAGTGCTCCGGCCTGACGGTGTGCTGCATTTCTGGGCCCCAGGAAATCGGTGCTGCAGCTGGACATGGCCAACACTAAGAAGGCCCTGGTAGTGCCCGCCTTCGAGACGCTCCGCTACCGCCTGTCGTACCCCAAGTCCAAGGCCGAGCTGCTGTCCCAGCTCGACATGGGAACGCTCTTCACCTTCAGGTAAGCTCTCCCCGGCACACCTGCGCCCTAATCCAAGCAGGGCTTCCAATAGTGGGGTCCCGGTACCCCCAAGGGTTTGTCCCGCCGAGTCCTCAGCAAAATGAACACCTTTTTACACCTTTAAGAAAACGTGTTCATTTATTATTATTTTTTTACATTTTTATAAATCAGAAATACATGTTTTCGACTTTCACTTTTCACACCTACAAATCCTTTGGAAAGACTATGATTATTGCAGTTTATTACATATTTATATTGTACTGATTATGTCTGATGTAGATCTATGGCATATGGCATTCTGTAGTAGACATGATTCCAAACAGTAGTGTACTAAATAGCCACGGCATTCTAGCCTGTAGCAGGCAGAGCCAATCAGAATAGAGAATGTCTGGCTCAGCACCAGAACCAAATCAGAGAGGAAACAAAGTTTAATCAGCACTTGATGGTTTTCATTTAGCTTTCATTTAGCAACGGCAGACTACTGCAGCATCCATCATACATCAATGCTTGCTTGACTTTGGGAATAAGTGGAGCCATTATCATGTGTGGAACACCAGAGCCCTTCTTCCCTCCTCTCAGATATTTTCATTAGCAGGTTTCAGACGAGCGATTAGCACGAAGTGGAGCCTAAAATTAATCAGCAAATGTTTCATGTTCAACGCCGGTACGCAGGTTCGTTTGGGAATTCATAAAGTAAACCTCCTCTCTGCTCGTGCTGGATTTGATAATTAATTCATAAATATTTCCTGTATCAATCATGATAGGAACGGCGGAACAATCGGTTATGATAAATATCCTGATTGACTCTGAACAGCTCGATCGGTTGTAAGAGATCTGAATTGTTCCAGTTTTTTTGTGCCTGATGAATTGTGGAATGGCAGATCGCTAAGGGACACTCGTCATTCAGGCTGAGATTGAGAGAATACTCAATGTCAATATTGATCCCAGACGGCCCAAATCGATTCCACTTCCGCAACAGTGAACAACCCACCAGAAACGTCTCGTATAAATGCGGTTGTAAAGTGTTCTACAGATTTACGCATTTATGCGTTTAAACCATTTCAAATACTTTTGCTGGGGGGATTTTGGAAAAAAAGAAAGATTTTTTGGACAAAAATCATCTCAATAATGGGTCGAAATAAGAGATCAGCTGTGACTAAGAGAACCTGGATAAACACGGCAACAGTTGGTTTGTGTCCTCGCTGTCTCAGTTAATGCACTTAAAACATGATAAACGTTTTTCATCAAAGGCATGTCGGCTTCTTCAGGCTCATTCTTGGTTTCTGTGGCGTATCGATTCATTTCCTGTTCCCATGGCCACCGTGGCTGCCGTACCACGATCCCCGGGATTAAAACCACTTTCAATAGTCGTTTCAATCTTCAGACCAAGTCCGCGCCAGTCAAGCACGGCGGCGGTTGAAAGGTGTGCAAACGCGTTACGCCCGAATGCACAGCCTCGTTTATGGAGCCGCACACTCTGTCCATTGAGCGGTACTCTTTTGACCCGATCGGCTTCTTCGCCCCGAAACACGTCAGTGTAGGCGGGCTCATTTCTGCGCTTTCACAACGAGTGATCTTGCAGCTAATTCATTGGCCGCTGCTGGCGTGACACGGCTGTTCAGTGTATGTGGTTGGAGACCTACCTGTCACTCAGTGTGGGAAAAGGTGACTGACAGCATGTGACCATGTTATCATTATTATAACATTATAATTCATAATGCCTGCACAGCATTTCCTGATTACACGGCATGATGCATGGTGATATTAATCCCGACAGGGCCGTGTATGAGCTAACAGGTAATTGTTTGTGTATGAATTTTAATTGCATCACTCTATTGATTCTAATTATATTATGATCTTTTTATTTCTGTACGGCACATTGAACATGGGGAACTCCCTATATTGATAATATCCATAATACAAAGGAAATGTAAATGTAGCAATGTGACATTTCTAATAAGACATTTCTGTTTAGGCTGGACACAAAACTATCACATTATTATTATTATTATTATTATTATTATTATTATTATTATTTTGTTTTCCTTCAAACTGAAGGTTTTTCCTGGAGTGAAGTTATTGCATATATGTTAAACTGACCTCTTGGGGACCTCTGTTGCAGAGAATCTGAGCCCCACATGATTGGCTGTCTGTCTACTCTCTGTCTGTCTACTGTCTGTCTACTGTCCGTCTGTCTACTTTCTGTCTGTCTACTCTCTGTCTGTCTACTGTCTGTCTGTCTACTCTCTGTCTGTCTACTGTGTCCCACAGGTACCATGTGTGGACTAAAGGCCACGCCCCCACTAACTTCGCCAAGTGGCGGACGGCCACCACGCCCTATCGGGTGCAGTGGGAGGCGGACTTCGAGCCTTACGTGATGGTGCGGAGGGACAGTCCAGAGTACGACCGCCGGTTTGTGGGGTTCGGCTGGAACAAGGTGGCCCACGTCATGGAGCTGGACGCGCAGGTACCATCCCCACCCCCCCCCCCCCCGCCCACCGTACGGGACTCTGTTGGGCTCAGTCAGGCTAGAGCTAGCTGTTCCGCGGTCTTCATCCTGACACGGGGCTCGACTAGGTCGCTCCGTAAAAACCCGTTCACCCCGACTTTTGATTGCTTCATTTTCAGTGTTGATAGACTAATTATCTCAAACTCCATTTCTGGAGAGTTGTGCAGCGTCTGCTTTTCCCCCGGTGAGTTTCAGCACTCAAGTGTGCAAAAAAAGACAATTTACAAATCACTGCCTTCTGCTTTTATGTGCATTTTACATACTGTCCCAACTTTTTTTTTGGAATTGGGGTTTGTAAATTGTATTTCGGAATTGAGTTTGAGATGCCTGGTCTAAATATGTATGCTTCAAAAAATGAGACGAGCTCAGGTGACCTCACCAGCAGGTAAGCAGAGTTATGGTCATGGTGGTAGGCAGGGGCCTGGCCTTCTCTCACTCGTGTTTTTTTTTTTACCTGCAGGAGTACGAGTTTGTCGTCCTGCCCAACGCCTACATGATCCACATGCCGCACGCGCCCAGTTTCGACATCACCAAGTTCCGCTCTAACAAGCAGTACCCCGCGTCTGCCTCAAGACCCTGAAGGAGGAGTTCCAGCAGAACATGTCCCGGCGCTATGGCTTTGCCGCGCTCAAGTACATGACTGCCGAAAACAACAGCTAGGCCTCGCGCCCCCCCCCCCCCCCCCCGCCCCCCCAGGCCCCTCCAGTTCCCACCCCCACCGTTTGCCCCTCCTGCTGCCCTGAGAAGGTGGGGTGGGGCGGGGCGGGGGGTAGACGGCCGCGCGCCTACCCCGCAATATCAGGTGCTGGGGTTGGGCGGGGCCAGCACGCTTTTGAGAAAACAGCACATCCACACGGTCTTCTCCAGACCACCTCTGTGTGTGTGTGTGTGTGTGTGTGTGTGTGTGTGTGCACGCGTCTACAGCAGGGTCATGTTACTGTGTGTGTGTGCACGTCTACAGCAAGGTCATGTTAGTGGATGTGCGTGTGTGTGTGTGCGTGCGTGTGTGTGTGTGTCTCTCTGTGCGTGCGTGTGTGTGTGTGTGTGTGTGTGTGTCTCTGTGTCTGTGCGTGCGTGCGTGTGTGTGCATGCATGTGTCTACAGCAGGGTCATGTTAGTGGAT
This sequence comes from Synaphobranchus kaupii, assembly GCA_029718625.1. Lineage (NCBI taxonomy): Eukaryota > Metazoa > Chordata > Actinopteri > Anguilliformes > Synaphobranchidae > Synaphobranchus > Synaphobranchus kaupii. The sequence goes on along the minus strand of CM056381.1, from coordinate 5,158,832 downwards.
GTGCGTGTGTGTGTGTGCGTGCGTGTGTGTGTGTCTCTCTGTGCGTGCGTGTGTGTGTGTGTGTGTGTCTCTGTGTCTGTGCGTGCGTGCGTGCGTGCGTGCGTGTGCATGCATGTGTGTGTCTACAGCAGGGTCATGTTAGTGGATGTGCGTGTGTGCGTGCGTGTGTGTCTCTGTGTCTGTGCGTGCGTGCGTGCGTGCGTGCGTGCGTGCGTGTGCATGCATGTGTGTGTCTACAGCAGGGTCATGTTAGTGGATGTGCGTGGTGAAGAATGTGGTAACTCCTGCTGGGTTTTGATTGGTTATTCAGCTTGGGCCTGGTAGCAGTCTCCACTCTACAGTTTTAATAGGTTTTGCAAAAAAAAACAAACGCAAACAACACACCAACATTACAAAAGGAACAATTAGTAGAGAAATAAGTGAAAGACGTGGCACTGCTACAGCCTCTCTCTCTTTCTGTCCGTCATAAAAAACTAAATAGAGCAATTAAGGCTCCTCTTTTCCAGCTGCTTCTCTCTTTATTTTTCAAACTGTTATTTCTGTTATTTCTCATCTACCGTTCACTTGACTTGACGGAGAGCAATCTTGAGGATTACAGTTTGTGAAAATGTGTCCCTGGATTCTTGCACACTTGAAGGCTTTGTCTTCAGGGGGGGGGGTACCTTATTTTCGTTTATATTTGTGAAATTTGCAATTTGTACACCGTTGTGTTTTGCGATGGAGGGGGTGGGCGGGAATCAGAACGCTGTTGTAACGCAGTTCAATAATGGCTTCAGCCTGTTGTGATTTTGATTGACGGCGTCTAAAATTCTACTTTCGTAGGGGTGGGGGGGGGGGGGGGGGGGGGGGGGGTGGCTGTTGGCAGGGGAGACAAAATAATGATCAACTAAAACTTCAGCTAAAGAAATAAAGAAAAACCTCAATAAATTGCTGGCGCGGTTTTCAGCATTTCGAGCCACACGGGCAGATTTATGTCATAATCAGCAGCTGGTGTTGAGCAGAATCAGGCCCTGACACAGCAGGAAAGAGAAGTCCTGCAGTCCTGCGGTCACTTCCTCTCATGCTCAATCACACAAATGTGTTTTCAGCTCCACGGACATTACAGCAACGTCAACTTGGGGGCGACCGATCGTCCGGCTGAAATTATGGGTGCTTCAGTCACGAGTGGCGGGAGTTTGGGAGGTCGTGTGACTCTGACTGGATTTCGATTCAGGGCAGTCCACAATGGAAGGGAATTCAACGGAAGGCTTTTAGAAGCGGGAACAAACGTAACGGTTTCCCCCCCCCCCCCCCGAGGACTCACTTTCCCAGCAGCCCCGCTGGTGATGCAGAACCACTCGCCGTAACGACATCAATCCACCGTACGGTTGGACTGCGTGAAACGGGACTGCGTGAGACGGGACTTTGCGTGGATGGGAGGGAGGGTGTATTTTACCCACCCTTATTATTTGTCAGTATTTTGTGTCTGTGTGTGTTTTACAATTTCTGTGTCTAAAACAACAAGTAAGCAAGTAAGAAAATGCACTACTGGGAGGGGGGTGGGGGGAGGGGGGGAGGGGGGGTGCACAGGAGACATTGAGTGTTGGGGTGGGTGGGGCGGGTGGGGGGGGGGTGGGTGGTGGGATCTTTCCTGTTGTTGTGCAAACAAATGCAACAAGAGCCAACGAAGCCACTGGAGTCTCCAGGAGCAGTTGAAAAGGAGCGCGGTCGCTAACCGTTCCTGTCGTGTTTATAACCAATTTGCGGACAATTAATTGCTGCAGTGACTCCGAGCTGTTGGTCGACCCCGCCCCCTCCCCTTCCTGCAGCTCCCGAGTGATTGGTGGTTACCATGGGACTGAAACGTGTGGGGGTGGTTCAGCGGTTTGTCTATACCGCCGGGTGCAGCTAAGCGTGCACGCGGTGCCCGTGTGGATGGCGTGGAGAGCGTGAGCACATGTGTGTAACCCGTGTGCTGAGACTCAGCCATGCTGCTACTTGAATTAAAAATTAAAAAAATGAAACGATGAAAGAGGAGTGGTCTTTTCATTCTTTCAGTAGACACAAGAGTACTTCTGCCATCGCGTTGTTATGGAAATCGGTTACGCAATCCTGACACAAATATGCAGAAAAACACATACATTCGGTCACTCGTTTGCACCGGCCTAAAAGACTGAAAAGCTATTTTCTGTTATAACCTCTGCAGCATTTCCCCCCGCCCCTTACACTGTGCTGTTACATTACCTCTGCAGCATTATCCCCCGCCCCTTACACTGTGCTGTTACATTACCTCTGCAGCATTATCCCCCGCCCCTTACACTGTGCTGTTACATTACCTCTGCAGCATTATCCCCCGCCCCTTACACTGTGCTGTTACATTACCTCTGCAGCATTATCCCCCGCCCCTTACACTGTGCTGTTACATTACCTCTGCAGCATTATCCCCCGCCCCTTACACTGTGCTGTTACATTACCTCTGCAGCATTATCCCCCCGCCCCTTACACTGTGCTGTTACATTACCTCTGCAGCATTATCCCCCGCCCCTTACACTGTGCTGTTACATTACCTCTGCAGCATTATCCCCCCGCCCCTTACACTGTGCTGTTACATACCTCTGCAGCATTACCCCCCCCCCCCCTTACACTGTGCTGTTACATTACCTCTGCAGCATTATCCCCCGCCCCTTACACTGTGCTGTTACATTACCTCTGCAGCATTATCCCCCGCCCCTTACACTGTGCTGTTACATTACCTCTGCAGCATTATCCCCGCCCCTTACACTGTGCTGTTACATTACCTCTGCAGCATTATCCCCCGCCCCTTACACTGTGCTGTTACATTACCTCTGCAGCATTATCCCCGCCCCTTACACTGTGCTGTTACATTACCTCTGCAGCATTATCCCCCCGCCCCTTACACTGTGCTGTTACATTACCGCTGCAGCATTATCCCCCGCCCCTTACACTGTGCTGTTACATTACCTCTGCAGCATTATCCCCGCCCCTTACACTGTGCTGTTACATTACCTCTGCAGCATTATCCCCCGCCCCTTACACTGTGCTGTTACATTACCTCTGCAGCATTATCCCCCCGCCCCTTACACTGTGCTGTTACATTACCTCTGCAGCATTATCCCCCGCCCCTTACACTGTGCTGTTACATTACCTCTGCAGCATTATCCCCGCCCCTTACACTGTGCTGTTACATTACCTCTGCAGCATTATCCCCGCCCCTTACACTGTGCTGTTACATTACCTCTGCAGCATTATCCCCCGCCCCTTACACTGTGCTGTTACATTACCTCTGCAGCATTATCCCCGCCCCTTACACTGTGCTGTTACATTACCGCTGCAGCATTATCCCCCGCCCCTTACACTGTGCTGTTACATTACCTCTGCAGCATTTCCCCCGCCCCTTACACTGTGCTGTTACATTACCTCTGCAGCATTATCCCCCGCCCCTTACACTGTGCTGTTACATTACCTCTGCAGCATTATCCCCCGCCCCCTTACACTGTGCTGTTACATTACCTCTGCAGCATTTCCCCCGCCCCTTACACTGTGCTGTTACATTACCTCTGCAGCATTATCCCCCGCCCCTTACACTGTGCTGTTACATTACCTCTGCAGCATTTCCCCCCGCCCCTTACACTGTGCTGTTACATTACCTCTGCAGTATTATCCCCCCCCCTTACACTGTGCTGTTACATTACCTCTGCAGCATTACCCCCCCCCCCTTACACTGTGCTGTTACATTACCTCTGCAGCATTATCCCCCGCCCCTTACACTGTGCTGTTACATTACCTCTGCAGCAGTATCCCCCCGCCCCTTACACTGTGCTGTTACATTACCTCTGCAGCATTATCCCCCCGCCCCTTACACTGTGCTGTTACATTACCTCTGCAGCAGTATCCCCCCGCCCCTTACACTGTGCTGTTACATTACCTCTGCAGCATTATCCCCCGCCCCTTACACTGTGCTGTTACATTACCTCTGCAGCATTTCCCCCGCCCCTTACACTGTGCTGTTACATTACCTCTGCAGTATTATCCCCCGCCCCTTACACTGTGCTGTTACATTACCTCTGCAGCATTATCCCCCGCCCCTTACACTGTGCTGTTACATTACCTCTGCAGCATTATCCCCCGCCCCTTACACTGTGCTGTTACATTACCTCTGCAGCATTATCCCCCGCCCCTTACACTGTGCTGTTACATTACCTCTGCAGCATTATCCCCCGCCCCTTACACTGTGCTGTTACATTACCTCTGCAGCATTATCCCCCGCCCCTTACACTGTGCTGTTACATTACCTCTGCAGCATTATCCCCCCGCCCCTTACACTGTGCTGTTACATTACCTCTGCAGCATTATCCCCCCGCCCCTTACACTGTGCTGTTACATTACCTCTGCAGTATTATCCCCCCGCCCCTTACACTGTGCTGTTACATTACCTCTGCAGCATTATCCCCCGCCCCTTACACTGTGCTGTTACATTACCTCTGCAGCATTATCCCCCGCCCCTTACACTGTGCTGTTACATTACCTCTGCAGCATTATCCCCCCGCCCCTTACACTGTGCTGTTACATTACCTCTGCAGCATTATCCCCCGCCCCTTACACTGTGCTGTTACATTACCTCTGCAGCATTATCCCCCGCCCCTTACACTGTGCTGTTACATTACCTCTGCAGCATTATCCCCCACCCCTTACACTGTGCGGTTACATTTTCAGTTTGTTTAGTTAAATTTTCTTTTGTAAGAACACACCTGGTCCCGGCTCAGCGTTTCTCTCACAGAGCTTATTAAAAGATAATTAATCCTATTAATATTTTAGGTATTAATGTAGCCCTGTTGCATAATAAATTAGGTAGAACTGCATTAAGTTCCTCGGCCTCTGATGTGTCAGTGTGGCGGCGACGGCCATCTTTAGTCTATGCTGCACCTCATTAGTTTCCCAGCCAACCGCAGAAACTAAAGTCATCTCAGACAGAGGCAGAATCTTCTTGTTAAGTGTATTTATTTATTGAAACAAGTTTAACAGCGCAGTGTGACAATCGCTCATATTTTGCGCTGTGTCATCAGTGTGCAAACAGAGGTTCAAAAAACGGAATCTCAAACGGTGTTGATGACTGCTACTCTGAACAAAAACTGTCATAAAAAGAAAACCTGTGAAGGGGGAAGGAGGGTTGAATATTTTTACAAGTCGTCGTCGAACGTTTCGGTACACCTCAGAAATCCCTCCTCAGAGTCTGCAGCCAGGCTCAGCTCCTGGAGGAGCCAAACGGGAGGAGTTATGTCACATGGAGGAAAAATACGACACGTCAATTACATCTTTCACTGCTGGCAGGGGATTGAGGGCATTTAATGAGTTACAAATTAATTTCTCTATGTTTGTTTTTTGCTGGTAAAGCCTACACCAGGGCGGTATTTCATGAAGCAGGATTACTGATTTAGCTGGATAACTGCTAACCTAAAACCTGGGCTATGTCCGAATCAGCACCCTTCCATACTATTAAGTAGGCTTGTTGAGTAGACAGGATGAGAAAGTCGCTAATAGGTGAAATTTTCTGTAAATGTAGTATACTTAAAACCCCCGTATGATGTACTTATTTCCGGGGTTTTGCTGGGTATATTTGGGAGCGCCCCTTTCAAGAAGCACACACACATTTTGGTCATAAATATGACGCGCAGCTTCGTTTTAAAAAAATGAGACGCAGCTTTGCTGACGTTTTCCTTCCAATAACAACAAAAACAACACGTGACATGGCCGCGCAAGGGTGGGACGTCTTACCACACTTCCACTGTACAGTTGGAAAATAGTATGGAGGATATATTTGTTGAGTACTAAACAGTGCACATTAAAAAACACATCTGCCAGTGCACTGTACACAGGAGACAGGACGCAGTAGATCGGGCTCTGATTCGGACACAGCCCTGGAACCTCCCTGGTCTTTAAGGGGCCTGAATTACTCACAGTCTGGCCCCCAGGGGCCGTATTAAAGAAACATCGTAACTCTGGAATCCTATCTTATCTGTGTAGTAACCATGGTAATTTGAGTTAGGAATTGATTTAGGCAAATAGCCATTACAGAACTAAAGTTCTAAAGTCCAATTTCCTATCCTAACTCCAGATAGGAAAAAGTGTATTACAGAATCACCCTAACTTGCTAAGTGTCCTAACTTTAGGACAACCCTGTTGGTGTCATAACTTCATTGTTGTTAGCAGTTGGAATTAAGAAGATAACATTCACTATCAGTAGCTAGCTGTCTAACTCCATAAAGTTAATGGCTGCTCTTTTATTACTTTTGGAGAACGAGGGAAATGTCGATAAGTGGCATTTAATTGTGGAAAGGCTTATGGCAGACGCGAATGATGTGTTGGGGTTTAATGACAAAACACTTATTAGCACCCATCATTCTTCAAATTCAGCTGGCTTGAAATTGAAAGCTCATATTTTTGCTCCATTTTTAGGATAGTCACGGACTCGCAGCGCTTGTTGACACTTGTCTCTGCTAGAACGTTAAAGAACTAACGTCGATTTGTTTCATATCGCGCACTGATCAGCTGTGCACGATATGAAAAAGTGGCGATGGTTGTTAGGTAACAGACATTAAAGTTGATCAACGATTTGTGATTGAGTATTTAGGATTTCCTAACCTGAGATAAGATAGGATGGAGTAAGATAAGATAGGATTCCTAACGTTAGTTAAGATTTGTTTCTGTAATACGAATTTGTGAAAAATCCTATCTTAGACTTGTCGCATCATAACTTGGACTTAAGCTACGATGTTTGTGTTACACGGCCCCAGGATCCTGTCCTAAGCCCTCCTGTAATACGGCCCCAGGATCCTGTCCTAAGCCCTCCTGTAATACGGCCCCAGGATCCTGTCCTAAGCCCTCCTGTAATACAGCCCCAGGATCCTGTCCTAAGCCCTCCTGTAATACGGCCCCAGGATCCTGTCCTAAGCCCTCCTGTAATACGGCCCCAGGATCCTGTCCTAAGCCCTCCTGTAATACAGCCCCAGGATCCTGTCCTAAGCCCTCCTGTAACACGGCCCCAGGATCCTGTCCTAAGCCCTCCTGTAATACATCCCCAGGATCCTGTCCTAAGCCCTCCTGTAATACGGCCCCAGGATCCTGTCCTAAGCCCTCCTGTAATACAGCCCCAGGATCCTGTTCTAAGCCCTCCTGTAATACGGCCCCAGGATCCTGTCCTAAGCCCTCCTGTAATACGGCCCCAGGATCCTGTCCTAAGCCCTCCTGTAACACGGCCCCAGGATCCTGTCCTAAGCCCTCCTGTAATACATCCCCAGGATCCTGTCCTAAGCCCTCCTGTAATACGGCCCCAGGATCCTGTCCTAAGCCCTCCTGTAACACGGCCCCAGGATCCTGTCCTAAGCCCTCCTGTAATACATCCCCAGGATCCTGTCCTAAGCCCTCCTGTAACACGGCCCCAGGATCCTGTCCTAAGCCCTCCTGTAATACGGCCCCAGGATCCTGTCCTAAGCCCTCCTGTAATACGGCCCCAGGATCCTGTCCTAAGCCCTCCTGTGTCACCCTCAGTCATCGCAGGTTAAACAGGGATTCATTTACCAGTTGTTCTCTAAATAGTCAAACAATGAATGAAATCAATGTGGGGTTCAGTGGAACGCAGCCAGGCTGGGGGGACGGGGGGGGGTGCGCTTGACAGCACAAACCCTTATGTTCTCCTGTGACAGGAAGTACCGTGTGTCAGCACTAAATCAGCCCAGTGAATTTGTGCTCAGGCCGGTTACTATGGTTACGCTCCGTTAGAGCTGGCAGTGTGGACTCTTCCTCACCTGTGTGAAGTCGGCCTCCTCTGACATCTGATTCTTCACAAAGCTCATGATGTCGTCGTAGATCTCCCTCTGCTTCTGCGAGTCCAGCTCTGGGCTGCGGGGGGGGGGGGGGGGGGGGTACAAGGGGGTACAGGGGGGTACAGGGCGGATGTGAAGGAACAGGAAGGGTGTGGTTTCCACGCAGAGAAAGAGCTGTAACTGTGGTGACGGGTTCTCCGTTTGTGGAGAATGTAGGGCGGGGCGTCGGTGTGCATGCCGAGTTTGGGCCCTGATTAGAAATGCCGCTGGACGCCGCTGTGCTCCCGCTCTTCTCTTCTCTT
>CM056381.1:5117906-5150210 GCA_029718625.1 Synaphobranchus kaupii | reverse complement strand
GAATGAGGTGAATGCTGTTGTTTACATAGTTACTACCACTTGCTCGCTGAAGATTTTTTTATTTTTTATTTTTTTTGCGAGTGTTATTTTTAGATTTATGTTTGTGGATGCTTAGTCTTCCCCTTACATACGAGTTAGATTAAATGATTAAAATCTTTCCTTTGGACAGATTGGCCTGTGCAGGAAAAACAAGTCGCGCAGCGGCTTCTGCCTCCAGAGACAAGAGATAATGGTGGTCAGGTAGGACAGGGGCAATGGAGCTCGTCACACCACTCGGCTCGCACGCACTTTTGACACGGTCCCTGCATCCAGCAGAATACGTCTGGCGCCTAAAAACAGTCATCCGTGAACATCGATCAAAATTTTTACACCATTCTCAGACATCCATTAATCAACGGGGATTCAAAGGTCACGCACTGCTTTGCCTACTGATGGCTATAATAGGTAGAAACGTAGCGGAGATATTGCCGCTCGTGAATGCGTCTGAAACGTCCTGTTTACCTGAGATAACGTTCATGCTAAATGAGCCGTGATTATCTTGTCACCCGACCCGTCAATCACCTGACTGCTGCAATTCGTTTATCTGCAAACCGTTTCTCGGGGGAGAATCTTATTATTCCGAGCTGCTGAATTTTTAAGACACAAAATTGCCAAATTTTGCTTTACACCTCGCGTTCCCAAAATACATGAGGATGCACACGCTCCCTGATATCAGTGGTGTGGGTGCTGGACCGTGTGACTGATGTCTGAGGCTCCATTATCGTTGGCCTTGACCCTGCTCTGTCACTGAAACAGATACTCAGGTAATGTGCACCTTAACATAGGTAGGGACAGTCTTCAAAATAAATAACTAATGTTACAACGTGTACCTCCTGCCAAATACAGCCAAAGGAGCCAGAGGTCTTTCGTGCCTTTTCACTGGTGACTCTTTCACATGCATGTCGAGGAACGATATTCGGTTAAGAAAGTGCAAGGCCTTCTGGAACTGAATGCCAAGTCATGGAAATCTATTGGGTATAGGGGGGGGTGGTAATATTGCGATGTTTTTGAACCCCCTTTTTTTTGATGAAAGGTCATTCAAAGGTCATCGGGTTGTCTCATTATGACATCACTCCTACTGCTACACTCCAAACCGCTGTGGCATGGGCGGGTGGGTGGCCATGGTTACCTCTTCAAAGGTGGAGCCGGACGATCCAGACGCCCCCCTGGCTGTTGTTCTGGGAGGACCAACCGGGGGTGTCTGGGAGACGGGGCCCCTCAGATGAGCTTCCCCTGGGGCGGGAGCTCTGGTCCTGACTGCAGTCCAGGAAGGCGGCCCTCCGCTCCAATGGAAGGCTCTGCCACAGACCCCCATAATGGCCTCCGACACCACAGGCAGGCCTGTGTGCTCCGGCAACAGCACCACACTGCCTAGGAGCTGCTCCACTGTCTGCCTGTAGAAGACCAGGGTACCTGCGGGGGGGGGGGGGTCAGTCGGTAGGGGAGAACTAGGCCATCAGACAATGGGTCCATCGGGCAAAACCAATCAATGTGCAGTTTCATGTCTTTGGACCACAGTCATGAAATATGACATGTATTGGATATTCCCTACGTTACAAGACAAGAGTAAACTGAACTTTTCACAGAACCCCTGCTTGCAAACATTCTAGAGCATCATTTTAGAATGGCTGACACTGTAACCTTGGATAATGGCTCTGCGAATACTGGCTTTTATAGTGCTTCCTAAATCAATTTTTGGCTACTCCAGTCCCACTGAATTTCATTATACCTTGACTCAATTTAATTTTTTTATTAATGTATTTTATGCATTGAGTAAATTATGGAGAAATGTCTGTTAAGTTAGTATTCCAGGGGTAGACGGGATAGTAATTTAACCTTATCTGCAAGGGCGCTAGTCGTCCATATCTGTCCCCGAACAACTAGCTCTTTAAAACTGTCCTACGGGAATACACAAAATTCCATGGAAGGCTGCATAATTGGTGTGAACCAATACTCCATGATTCAGAATCTAAATGATTCGATTAACATGCTTGTCATGTTTCCACCGTACTTTTTTTCTTTCTTTTTTTTGATGCCCGTCTGGAGAATTACTGATGAGAATGAGCCTATTGACAAATCTGTCTGTCTGCATCAAAGGTCAGATTCTGCAGGCGAGGACGTTTAGTGAATGAACTGGAAGCCATTAGAGCGTTCCAGGCGTGGCAGGTGTGTCTACAGCGCTCACGCTGGATCGCAGCATGCCGCTGCTATCTTTAAACTGACACCTTTTTTCACTGTCAGTCTGATGGGAGGATGTTTAACCTCACAGCCCAGAAGCCTGCGTTTTTGTATCGTAGCTAAACGGAAGCTATGCAGACCCTTCTGAACGGGGCAGATTCCACTGCTGTGATGTATAGATATACAGTGCCCTCCACAATTATTGGCACCCCCTGGTAAAGATTAGTAAAAAGGGTTATAAAAGATTCACCTTTTGGTGAATTTGCTTAATCTCGCACTGAAAAAATGAGAAAAATCCAACCTTTAATTGATGTGAATTTATTCTGTGAGAAAAAAAAAAACCCTCATCAAGAAATAATTATTTTTAACAAAACCACGTGTGCCACAATTATTGGCACCCCTAGAAATTCTTATGAACAAAAATGTAACTGAAGCATTTTTTCCATTTATATTTTACTTTTTAAACTTTCAAGCAGTAATCCATGACTTCCTGTTTCACTGGGGTATAAATATGAGGTGACACAGAGGCCATATTCCCTTATTCATCCATCAACATGGGAAAGATAAGAGCACACACAAATCAAATGAGGGAAAAGTGTGTTGAGCTTCATAAGTCAGGGAATGGATGATCTGGAGAGATTCTGTAAAGAGGAATGGTCTCAGATTCCTTGCTCTGTATTCTCCAACCTTATTAGATGTTACGGGAGAAGACTCAGTGCTGTTATATTGGCAAAGGGAGGTTGTACAAAGTATTAAATGCAGGGGTGCTGATAATTGTGGCACGTGGTTTTGTTAAAAATAATAATTTCTTGATGAGGGATTATTTTTTCTCAGAATAAATTTACCTCAATTAAAGGTTGGATATTTCTCATTTTTTCAGTTTGAGATTAAGCTAATTCACCAAACGGTGAATTTTTTATAACCCTTTTTACTCATCTTTACCAGGGGCGCCAATAATTGTGGAGGGCACTGTATATGGCATTGTATATGGGTAGGCAACATTGTGTCTGTATCTTTAAAGGTATGAGATAAAGATCTACAGCCAACAAAAACACCCCGAAGCATCCAGTTTTGCAGTCGTGACACAAAAACAAAACACAGACTGCCAACCGTGTTCATGCATCTTGTGAGTTATGATTTTTCCCCCCTGATATAGTTAAATACAGTGTAAGACTTTCACGTTTCAAACAGCATAACGGGCCTTATGGAGCTACAATGTGTGCCACTCTTTTTTTTTGGGGTGGGGGTGGGGGGTTTATGTAATATTAATGCATTAATGAGATATGTACCCACCTCAATTAACCATAAAGATCATCAGGTCTCGTCATTATGACATCACTTCGACTGCTACATCATAAAAACCGCAATGAATGAGCATTCTCTCGCCCCATTTGGCCCATAACTGGACGCGAAAAGAGAGTATGCTATTCCCAAAATGTCAGACCTTGCCATTATGTCAATTGACATTTTGTCATGCCAAATGAAATACATTGATCATATTATTTTGGGTTGCCAGTGGCTGCCCAGCTAATGAGCTATATATACAGAACCTCCTCTAGGGAAAACTATTTGATATATTCCAGTTATAGGCAATTAAATTAAATGCATCTATTGCTCCCGATAAGCAGTTAATTCTGCAGCTGTGTTATAAATAGCATTAAGAAGAACATTAATAAATCCTCCAGCCCTCCTGACTGAAAGGTGCAAGGGTCTAGAGCAGGGGTGGGCAACTCCAGTCCTGGGGGGCCGGTGTGTATGACCGGTTTTTTTGCTGACACCAGTTACCCCTGGGCTCAATCTGCTAATTAGTCATATAAACCTACACCAACTCACTCGTAAATTAGACCACAATAAAACGCTACAATACATGCATACAGGCACAAGAGCAGCCGCTGTTCATATCAAGAAATGTATCTAAAATGTCAGATCATATTAATGATTGGGCTCATTCAGTGGTCCCTGACCCTGTTCCTGGAGATCTACCGTCCTGTACGTTTTCACTCCAACCCTAACAAAGCACGCCTCATTCAACAGCTTGGGATCTTGTTGAGATGCTAATTGGTAGAATCAGGTGAGCTTAAACAGGGTTGAAATGAAAACCTACAGGACGGTAGATCTCCAGGAACAGGGTTGGGGACCAATGGGCTAATTTAAATAACTAAGAGGCAGAAGTTGGTAACAGATATGACCCTCCTTGCCCATCCCAGGTGTAGAGCAAAGAGGCAGTGCCCACCCCTCAAACTCCTGGATGTTGGGTACGGAGACCGTGGAGGACTGGGACAGGCCCAGTTCGTCCCGCCGGGTCTTCCCCACTACTGCTCTCTGAGTCATCAATCACCCCTGGACAAGACCGTCCCTGACCTGGCTTCCAGCTATAGGGCATACAGAGAGGTCTGGGTACACAGAGAGGTCTATGGGTACACGCAACACACATGTACACAGAGAGGTCTATGGGTACATGCAACACACATGTATACAGGTCTATGGGTACACACGCAACACACATGTACACAGGTCTATGGGTACACGCAACACACATGTACACAGAGGAGGTCTTTTGGTATGCTCAACATACACTGCCTGGTCAAAAAAAAAGTCGCACACCTCTAATATTTCGTTTGGACCCGCCTTTAGCTTTGATTACGGCGCGCATTCATCGTGGCATTGTTTCAACAACCTTATGCAACGTCACAACATTTATTTCCGTCCAGAGTTGCATGAATTTTTGGCCTAGATCTTGTATTTATGTCGGGAGAGTCGAACCACTCCGTAAAGTCTTCTCCAGCACATCCCAAAGACTTTCTCAATGGGGTTAAGGTCAGGACTCTGGTGGCCAATTCATGTGTGAAAATGATTCCTCATGCTCCCTGAACCACTCTTTCACAATTTGAGCCCGATGAATCTTCCTGGAATATGCCCATTGATGGGATAACCTGGTCATTCAGTACATTCAGGCACTCAGGTGACTTCATTTTATTGCTGCATAACGTTGCTGAGCCTAGATCTGACCAATTGAAGCAACCCCAGATCATAACACTGCCTCCAGAGGCTTGTACAGTGGGCACTATGCATGACGGGTGCAATGGTGAGTTTTTTTTTGGCCAGGCAGTGTATGTATGAGTGAGTGTTGGGTAAGGCTGTACATTGCAACTACAGTACCACCTTTGAAAGATCCTGTGCAAAGCAAATAGTTTTAAACAGTTACAGTGTACAGTAAGAAAACACTCTGATAAAATAATTTAAACAATACACAGTGTGTGGTGGTAGTTCTGCAAACTAGAATGACCATAGCTCTTATAATTTCAGTGGGTATTGCACTTGTGGAAGGAGCATTTTAATTTTCCCTCTCTAGACTTTGCTCTGTATTTCTATGGCTTTTATTCCAGAACCTCTCCATCTCTCCATCTGTCCTTCGCTTTGAATCCTGCAATTCAACTTCTTCCTAATATTCAATATCATTTTGCAATACTGCAGCATCCAACAAAACATGTATGTGTGTGTGTGTTATTACACTTGAGATTCAGCTGCCTTAGCAATGGTTTTAATTCCGTCATTGAACTGTATGTAGTTTCAAGTGCTCTAGGAGCTTAGTGGATAGACGGTGCCCTCTAGTGGCAGACCACTAGATCTCCATACCTGCGCTGGCCATACATATGGTGATACTCGTCCCTCACTTCCTGTAAGCTGCATGGTCCATCACCGTCCACCAGGAACATCTCTAGAGTTCAAATGTGTCTATATTCATTTTTTTTAATACGTGAATTGGCCGTCTGCCACAGTATGGTATACATACAGGTATTTTCTGGTTACTTTGATTTGTGACAACAGTATCAGTGATCTAACAATCAAAATGACCCCTCACCTTTCAATGACAGCAACTTATCTAAATACGCCTCCCTTTCCTGAAGGAAGTCCTTGGCACGTTGCAGAATCTTCCACTGATGGACAGAAATGAAGATCCACAGCCTAAAACAAACTATGATCACCTTTGTGCTTATCCTGTTGTTTTGGGCCTAAAAACGACCTGCCTTTTGTGTGCATCGGATAAGGGAGTTCCTTATAATAAACAACGTAACCCCATATACTTGTACCATGTTATTTTTTATTCCATCACACCAACACCTTCAATGTGGTATCGTGCTGAATGTGTACATTTTTATTTGCGAGACATCGCTCTAGCTACCTTTGCTGGAGTCTTTTCTAAAGGGCAGACCACGTTTCTCACGCTGTCAAAGAGACCAGCCAAGGTGGCGCGGTGGCGGGCCTGCAGTGCGCGCCTCCGTTCCTTTTGGTGCTCTGCAATTTCCTTCTTCCGTCTGGCGCTGCCGTTTCGCCTACTCGCCATGGTCTAACACTGCAGCTGATACGTACAAAATACATTTTACGCTACTTATAATGTTGCCGTCTATTACAGGTTTATAGCAGGGGTGCACAACAATGGCCGATCCGTTTCAGGATTTTGTGCCAACTTCTGCTCTTAATTGTTTAATTAGCTCAATCCCATCGTGATCTGACATTTGTATAAGCACCAGCTGCATACTGCAAATGTATCCTAGAGATTTTACTGTAATCAAGTACAGTAGTGAGCTTATAGAGCTATCACAAAACCAAACCAAGGGAATTGGTTGGAACAAAAACCTGTCACGGGACACCGGAGTTGTGCACCCCTAGTTTACAGTATTAGCAAGTAGCAATTTAGCAATAAATAAATAAATAAAGGGAAAATTAGATCAAACTAGACAGGTAGCGAGCAAGGCCATTATTAGACCAATTAATGTAGGCCTACAGTCTCATGAATTAACTGGTTAGCAAACCAGAAACTTGAAATGACTATAAGACACACTTTAGTTATCATTGTGTATATCGTTAGATATATGCCTTAGGCCTAGGCTAGTCTCGTGAATTAACCAGGCGACTTAGCTAGCAAGCCAGCAAATTTACCTTAAGACACACTTTACTCTTGAGTTATTATTTAGACCGCAATTAACAACACTGGAGTAAGTAATTACGAATTAGCTAACGTTACCTGGTTTGTAAAAACAACCAACAAAACATTACTTTAATATTTTTTGGAGTATAATATCTATAAATTACCAGAGTTATAATTCGACAACCGTCTCGAGAAGATCTCTTGGGGCAAAAGCGGAAGAGCGGAATTCCACCTAGTACTTCCAGAGATAGTATAGTACGGTACTTCCTTTCCTGTCCAGGGATGCTCAACGCACGTGCCTGTGTGGAAAATCGTTAAGGTTTACATGCCAAATCTGGGTTTGTTTTGAAATACATTTTACGGTTGTTTAAGGTCAGCGAATTCGAAGTTAGTGAGCAAAATATGTATTTATCTAATAATATCTAAATATCCGAAGACATATCATAACGTAGCCTATTCAAACTTGGCCAACAACGAGAACTTCGGAGAAGTGACGTAATGAGGAAGATCGGCTTGAAAACAACCCAACCAGCCAACTCACGTGGAATACATGTATGTAACGTTATCTTGCTCTGTTTATTTTGGAATATATTGTTGTTTGCAAGTTTTCCGTTTTTGTCTGTTATAATAATGTTTATATGTTAGCAGGGTGGATAATTGGCGCTAAAGCTTATAGCTAAACCTGGACCATCTGTGTTATGAAGAAATGACGTTACAATGACCAGTAAAACAGGCTTTACCAAATTCTAACTACCACGTTTTTATGTTGTTACATAGACTGAGCCTGTACAAACTAAATGATAAGTATGTTGCTGGCAAAATACAAATGTGAGAAACTGGTAGCCTAGTGAAGGATGATAGTCCTGGGGGTATACTATGAAGTAGGATTACTGAGTTAGCTGGATAACTGCACTGAGTAAAACATGGAACCATAGATCTGTGCCCTCTAAAATCTGGAACATGGACTGAAGTAAAAAGAGCTGTTCCAGGTTATCCAGATAACACAGTAATCCTGCTTCATAGTATTTCGCCCCTCCCTTGTTTGTAGTGATTTAAACACCAATTAATTATCTGTGTCATAGGGTGCAGAGGTTAAGGACTGAGTGTGTGCCTTAGACTCGTGTGCGGACATTATGGTTATTTCTGTAGGGAATCCTAAATGGAAACTCTTGGGCTGTGTCCGAATCAGAGCCCTGTCTCCTGCGAAGAGTGCACTGGCAGAAGTGTGCTGTTTAATGTGCACTGTTTAGCAGGACGCGAAAAATATCCGCTATACTATTTCCAAACCGTACTGTGGAAGTGTCGTAAGCAGGTCATAAGACGTCCCCCACTCTTGCGCTGCCATGTCACGTGTTGTTTTTGTTGTATTTGAAGGATAACGTCAGCGAAGCTGCGCCTCATTTTTCAAAAACGAAACTTTACGTCATATTCATGTGACCAAAATGCTCGTGTACTTCTTGAAAAGTGTGCTCCCGAATGTACTCAGCGAAACCCCGGAAGTAAGTGTGTCATCCGGGTGTTTGAAGTATACTGCAATTTGAAAAAAAATTGCGTACTCTACGACTTTCTCGCCCTATCTACTCACCAAGGCTACTCAACAGTGTGGAAGAGTGCTGATTCGGACACGGCCTTGGTGCTGTGTAAGTGTAGGGCAGGGTTGATTAAGGATGTTTCTGGACTTCATGTCGTCGCCTGCTCTTAATTATTTAATTAGGCCAGTCATACACATTTCACTTACATTTAACGATAAGCTCATGACTCTCAGCTGACAGCTGTTTTAGTGTGTAGTGTTTTACCGTAATTTAACCGATGAGTGTGTACAGCTAATTAGCTAATTGAGCCAGGGTAATTGGTGGAAACAAAAAACATGCATACACGTCAACCCTAGAGGAATGGAATTGCCCACCCCTCTAATAGGATATCAATATCACCACCCTACTTAAACCAACCTTTAATTTGATGGATAGCTTCCCTACCATATCCATATCTACCAGACCAATAAACACTCGGGAGTAGCAGGACTAGCCTACCGGAGATTTATGTGTCAGGCAGTTAGATGTCGACGTCAGCCACTAGAGGGCGCCTCACATCAATATGGTCCAATTGCAGAAAGATGGACTGTGGTATTCTTCCCCTGGATACTATTTTATGCTGAATGCGATCATAGAAGGTCTGACACCGCAAGGCCATTCTGTAATGGATATCCACTTTAAGTTCACTTCTGAATGGTAGCCCACGTAAATGAGTGTAATATCCTGGGTATGAAATGAACTTTTTCACCCGCTGGCCAGACTGGCTTGTGGACTCTAAAAATCACCAGCCACACATTTTCAACATTTTACCAAACACACAATGCCTTTTACAATATAGCACAGCCTGGTTGGTGGCTGCTTGAGTAAAAACTTTACCAGCTACAGTGAAAATTTGACCAGCATTTGGCTGGTGGTGGCCGGTGTTAGTTTCACACCCTGCTAATATCATAGTGCTTGTTTTCTTTGTTTTGGGACACACTGTGCAAAACAAGAGTAGCCAATTAGTTTCATAATGTTGTTTTTGCAGTAACACACTATTAACTGCCTGTAAAAGTGAATAGTAGTCTCGCTGATGGTGCGTAGTGCCCATTTACTGAAGGTGAATAGCATATTTAAGGCTGAGTTTTAGTGCAGGCCTAAGGTAGCCTGAAAGCCAAGCTGCTACAGGCATAATGGACAAGTAACCTACTGCAAATGCAGGGAGCATGTCGCATTAATAATTTAACATGCGCTCCTCAAACTTTCATCGGCTCTGAAATGTCTTCCCTTGGCAGTTGAGTGCAGCTGGTTTTTTTATTTTTTTATATTCAAGTATATACTCCGCCGGGATGTTTTTTCTTCCTGCAACAGGAGCCAGCGAATAACAGGAGATACCACACGCACACGCACACGCACACATGCATTTCCTTTTACAAAGAAAATGACATCACTTAAAAATGTCTATTATCCATGTGGATCAGTGAGCAGAGAGGTATCCAGTTAATAGCACACATCAATGGTATGGATTGTCCATTTGTAATATTATTCAGTGAGAGCTGTATTTCCACCTAGTGGCAGGATTAGTGTATGTCATGCGGAATGCAAATGTTGAGCATATCTTTGGTGAGGGTTCATGAAAACCACAATTTTAAAAAATCCTCACGTGTATTATTAAAAGTATTATAACATTAATCATGATTTTATAATGAAAAGAAAATATTTGCATGTGCACTTGAAAAAATGAATATGAAAAACGACCAAACAGGCATAAGTCTTTATTTTGTTTTATTTTTTTATTTTTTTTGAATATTTCAACATTTTAATAACATGTTTTTTTTTTATTTCTTTTTTTTTGCAACAAAAACCCCACAAGGTCACATTAAAGGGAGGTGGTTTAACATGTGAACCATCTAAACCTGAAAAGTACAAGAACATCCAAAGTTTGGCTTCAGACCAATTTGGCAACTTCATTTTAGGGAAAATGACGACAAGGTGGGCTAATCCTTAAGAATGGAGGTAGGTGGGCTAATGCAGGCTAATTCTTGTGCACCTTACGGTCATCAGTTCAACGACAGGTCATCGATCAACCTTCTGCACTCTTACTACGGCTTATATGTGCGCTATGAGGGGCACTGGCAGGGATTTTGGGCCCCATAAAAATGTCTCACATTGGGCACCACCACCGCAGGCCACCCCATCACTGCACAATTACATCACTATATTTTGAGGGCCCCAGTCAGTCAGGGCCCTTGGAATTGTCCTAAGTCCCCGGCCCCCATACAACACCCCTGTGCACCATTTCCCGACAAAACACATTTCAGCGGTTTTTACACTGTTTTCTCCTGGCCTCAGTGCACGGTTGTGCTCTAGTGACATCCCCAGAGAATGTTCCAGATAAACTGTCGTTATTCAACGTACCTTCATCTGTGGGGGTAATTCCTCTCCGCTCTTAGAATAACTGGTACTTTCCTGAGCACGGTTTAAAATTTTCCTGTGAGAGGACCCAGTACGAACCCAGCTCAGAGTGTTATGTGGGTATTGTAGTTTTGATGTCATGATTGTCATTGGCAGGGAAATGTAGTTCAGTGGCATGCGTGGACAGAGGCAAACGGCAAAGTGTGGGAGGCCCTTTGTGCAGGAAATATCATTTGAAGTGAGCGCTCTTCCCACTGATAAGATTGTGGCCCAACTTAGGGCCAATGGGCAAAGAGGAAGAGATCATGTGACTTAGGCCTGCACCAATGGCTGATCTTAAGTTCTCTGCAGCTAAAGTGTCCTAATCCTGTTTCTGGAGACCTAAATTATCGTCAAAATATGTCTGTACCGTTAAAAACCCTGTACAATCAAATTCACATTTTTTAAATGTAGTTATCCATAAAGAATGAAAGAAAACACATAATATAGCAATGTAAGCCTATTTCATTCCGTTTTGATTTTAAATGAATAAATAAATGTTCTTTGTTACATTGTGATTCATATTTTAACAAATCAGTGGAGTGACTCTACCGGTAAAAAGTTTTAGTACATCCATAATTTTCAAGCAATCAGATAAAAAAAATAAAAAAAAGATATAAACATCTTTTATTTTACAAAAAGAAATAAAAAATCTTAGACGCATTAAAATGGCCACTTTCTGCAGTAATAACTGCTGAGCATATTCTTGCCTTTTTTTTTTTTACAAGCATGGTTATATGGTTCTGAAAGTTCACAGCAACACTGCTGTAGAATTTCCCACAGATGTGCTGCACTTGTGGGTTGCTTCTTCTTGACCTTTCTGTAAAATTTCACTTCTCTTGCTGGAAAATGTAAATAATTTGTTCACCTGTTTGTTTAGCCAAATATTTATTTTTTTAATGAAATTTTGGTCACCATCCTGTGAAATAAAAGGTTATTTTTAACTTCTGACTATTCACTTCTTACCGTGTGCCATTTGATGTTATTTACAAAAGTTAAACTGCTTAAATGACACTAAAAACAGACTAGGAAAATACAACTAAAGTGTACTAAAACCTTTGACCGGTAGTGTAGTTTAGTGGGAACTTAAAGTAAGTATTCCATACTGAATGGACACATCCTGTAGAGTCCTCCAGCTCTCCTGTATAAATTACACGCTTCCTGTTTTTAAAACTTTTAAATGTGAATAAAGTAACTGTGCATCTTTATCTTGTTGCATAATGAGCTCTGCAAATTCAATGAAAAAGTGATTGAACAGGGTCTTTAATAACCATGTTCACCATGGCAGTGTGCTGAAGATATTCAGTGATTGACACAGTTTACCTAATGTATGGGACCCTTGAGGAATAAGGCTGCTTGCTGTTAGTGTATAATAAGGACAGCAGCCAGTAGGATAGGCTTTACTTCTACTCAAACTGAAGGGGAAGAAATTGAGGCAAAGGATGAGGTAATGACCTGTACAGTACATGGAAACCCCCGTTCAAACACGTACACTCAAACGCACATAAATACATACATACATACTTACATAAACGGAGTAATGCTCGATATGTAGGAGATGTGTCTAAATAACAATGACGTTCGGCAAGAAGAACAGGCCACATTAAGGTACAGAGAAGATTTCAGCCTTTTCAAAATGGCTGACAGATTTAGTAGATTCATTCTCTTCGACGTGGAAATGAAACCATTACACATAGCCAACACGTACTCCCCAGCAGACTGTAGGCCAGGGGTCCTCAATCTTATCCAGAAAGGGCTCAATCTTATCCAGTGCAGGCTTTTGTTCCAACCAAGCAGTTACACACCTGATTCTACTAACTTTGCTAAAGACCTTGATTAGTAGAATCAGGTGTGTGACTGCTTGGTTGGAACAAAAGCCTGCACCCACACCGGCCCTTACTGGGTAAGTTTGAGGATCCCTGCTGTAGGCCTATAATATGTGTGACCAAATGTAAAACCAGGTGATCCCACGTTATAGCGGATCTTTGTGCTCTTAAACAACTAGCACAGGACAATCTTCTCAGCTGTTTGAACAGCATGCATGGGGCTCTAACCTCTTACAGTAGATAAATAACAGCCCGTTTGTTCTGCGACTTTGATCTGAAATACCAGTGTGCTTCCCCATGTGCTCGTTTAAACGCTCTTGTTTTTTTTTTTTCCTTCTGTTGGTGGGTCCTTTTTTAAAATCTTTACAAAAATAGAAGTTAGGAAAAACAGTGTTACAAAAATAAATGAACAGCGCAGTTGTCCAACAGTCTACTTCCACATGATATCTTCACATTAAGAGCCGATTGATATTGTACAGAGAGGGATGTTTTGCCAGTACTAGCACATGTTTTGTGTTTTTAACAGCATGTGCTTTCCAGAATGCCCCGGAATTTAGAATGTTTGTGCATTTCAGAAGCCCTGTGAATGTGGGCGGAGCCCCGCTGCCTGGTGTCAGTGAAAATCTGTCAGTAATTTCAGGGCAGGTCTGTGTATGCAGTGTGTCGGTGGCATAAAGGAAATGGGAGAGAATTGGTTTGAAGGCACAAGTTTCAGTTTGGGTGGTGTTCAGCTGGACCCCTCCTCTGATGTGGGATGCCTCTCAATGTAGCATCTGCAGTGGGATCTGTATGGAGCGAAACACAGTGGAGCATTAGAATAGATATAGAATAGAATAGAATAGTATACTCTGGCATCCATATTTGCTTCGGATCCTATAGGACCTTGGTCGAACTGCTGCAAACATAAATCTTAAAACAGGAAGTATAACTAAAAATAAAATATGTTTTTATAAAGTATTTTAAGGTATTTTTAACAAATGGTAAACATGTTTTTTTAGAATAAACTTTGGAAAAATATAAGATTGTCTAATCTACCAATTGTTATAGTAGAAATTGCTCTTGAAAAAAGACATTTGGCCTATTTTCTACAATGTTTTTTTTCAGCAAAACCTTTCATGTGCTTTTGCGTTTTATTCCATAAGGAAATACGAAGCGTCCTCATACTCTTTTGTGAATATAGTTTTGCTAAAAAGCAAATTTCAGATGTATCTGCAGTGCTGAAGTAATTTTTGAGGAAAGAATATTTATATGATTAAAACATTTTTTTTTAACTTCTTTTGTGATTCATTTAATTGTTTCTTCAAGATTTTGCATGTTATTTTAACGACCCTAAGCGACTGAATGGCCCTTTTCACTGATCCTCTACGGAGTTCCGGAAGGTTCCGCTTAACCCCCATCGGAGGGCCAGTGCTGAGATAGTGAGTGCCGAGGCTGCTCTGCCATTGGCTGGGAAATGTGCCATCATCATCGGCCTAGGCTAGTGATGATTGGCTGGCTAGTGATGATTGGCGGATGCCTTGTTACGGCGGGCCAGCGATAGGTTTCCCTTTTGGCAGTGATTATCTCCTCTCAGGAGAGGGTGGAAGGTCTGTGTGCCAGAGGGGCCGTTTCCCCCGAACAAGCGCCTCCCCCACTCCCCCCCACATATCCGCTTCCCACCTCCGGCAAGACTGCTGAGGTGTGCAGGGTAGAGAGGCCTTGCTAAAAGGCCTCTATGCGCTCCCGCAGGGTCCAATCGATAGCGCCCATCCCTCATCAATGTTGTATTCCCTGATAATAGTGCCTGCTCATTTCACGTCTGCTGATTGATTGGGGGGTGAAGGAGCTTTACTTCTGGGGCGGGACACCAGCCTTCACCCTTCCCTTTTTATAAAGCACATTTCCCATGAAGCTACAGCGAAGAGTTTACGTCTTCACTCCATTCATGTCCTGAAATGCGCTGTACATGATGATCACATGATGGCTGTAACGATGATATATATACAATATAAGAGAATTACAGCTTTGTTTTGATAAAAAATACTTTCCAGGAAATTAAATGGCTTTTTCCCCCTAGCCCCCCCCCCCCCCCCCCCAGTCACATAAAACAACTCTGGCCACATTGAGCCTCACATATTTAACCCTTCAGGTTTGCCTTAACAAGTCAATGGAAATCATGGCACCGCAACAAACAATAAACCTCTCACATAAACACCAGTCATTTCCAATGCAAGTGACCACAGCTTTTCTAGTGCACTGTGCATGAGTGCATTTGTAGTGTATCAGAGAAGCATTCCCTGTGGCCTACATGTGCGTACAGCACACAGAGGTCAGGTGTGTAGAATGTGTGGTACGTACGTTCACAGTACGTGGAATTGCGATACATTTTAGGACGGAGCATCCGTGACTAAGGAATCTATTGAGAGGTTTCCCCTGAGCAAGTGGGGCTGTATCCCATCATGCCTTTGGAATGGGGTCTGTGCAGCGCAGCTCTGCTGACAGAGCTTCTGTGGTGAACTATATCAGTGCCTCGTAAAAACCCCCATTATGGGTGCAGATACCACGTGCCTCACGCCTCTCGCTGATTTCAGCCAATCGGGAGCCTTTCCCATGCATGGCAGAGTGTTCTGAGTGGCTGGTGTCCGTCTAGTGATTGACGTCATTACGTCAGCCCCTGAGTAATTTTGGTGTTTGTGAGGATTCTCTCTCTTCCTCTCCCTCTCTCTCTCTCTCTCTCTCTCTCTCTCTCTCTCTCTCTCTTCTCTTTCTCTCTCTCTCTCTCTCTCTCTCCCATCACTGTAGCAGTAGTGCATAACTCAGACCTGCCATCAGCATCAGTCTTCTCTGACAGCTCATCGAGCTCTGCTGGCCATTGGCTGTGGCCCCTGGGGGCCTGCCTCAGAACAGAGGCGCTGGGCCGGAGCCAAGCTGCATTATGATGTCATAATGGGGGCAGCAGGCAGAACTAATCGCACAGCAGAGTCACGATCCGTGTAACCGTAACCATAACCGTAACCGTACGTAGATTCCGTGACCTAGCATCGATCCTGGGTCTGATTGTGGTTAGTGGGGCGTGGGAGGTTGTTGGGCTCATTTAACTGGTCATGGATCAGCTGATGAGGCCAAAGTTTTGTTTTCTGTAGTTGCACAGTTTATTTTTCTTAAAGCAATCACTCATTTCTTTACCCTCACCTTTATGGGAGCGGCTTGTTCTGTCACCCCCGTAAAAGGGTAATTGTTGTCTTTTTGTGTCGGGCAGCTGGGTGGCTCATCCTGTTGAGATACTACACTACAGTGCATGGATGAGGCCCAGTGACAGTGGCTAACTGCCCTACAGGGTGACCTGTAGAAAGAGGAGGGTTTCTGTAGTCAGGAATGACTACATGAATGGTAAAAAGGCATAAAACAAATAAATTAAATCAAATGTTCTACTTCTTGCATTACATTGCATTGCTGACAATTAGCAGACACTCTTATCCAGAGCAAATGACACAACTTTAGCATTATTTACACTGTGTTCATTTATGGAGGAGAGCTAATGTTACGGTCAGCGACGTGGTGCTAACGCAAAGAGCGCTAACGTTACGGTCAGCAGCGTGGTGCTAACGCAAAGAGCGCTAACGTTACGGTCAGCAGTGTGGTGCTAACGCAAAGAGCGCTAACGTTACGGTCAGCAGTGTGGTGCTAACGCAAAGAGCACAGATGTTACGGTCATCAGTGTGGTGCTAACGCAAAGAGCGCTAACGTTGCGGTCATCAGCGTGGTGCTAACACAAAGAGCACTGACGTTACGGTCAGCAGTGTGGTGCTAACACAAAGAGCACTGACGTTACGGTCAGCAGTGTGGTGCTAACGCAAAGAGCACTGACGTTACGGTCAGCGGCGTGGTGCTAACACAAAGAGCGCTGGATTTTTACTCATGAAATGGAGGTCTGAGCGTGTCAGGCGGGCGGGCGTGACACCAGATCCCTCAGAGGCGTTGAGTTCCCCTGCCGTCTTCCTCGAAGTTAATCCCGCCCCGCGGCACAGATGGCGCTCAGCGGACCGGCGGAAGCGGCCAGGAGATGGCACGGCTTCGCTGGGCATGAAGGATTGCGTCCTCTTAGGCATTAAGTTGGATCAGTATAATCCAGCCCAGCATATGCACTCCCCCCCCCCAGCGACATTTTCCACTTCTGTCAATCTCTCTCTCAATCTCTCTCTCACCCTTCCCTCGCCCCCACCCCCCAACAAACAAACACCAACAGGGTTTCTGCTCTGTGGATTCTGGACCTTTGGATAACCGCTCTCATGTGGAATGTTGTTCCAAATGATGACTGCAATCACTATTTTATACATGTTTATTGTACAATGGAATATTCATGTCAAAAAGAAAATAGTTTAAGGAAATTAATGTTGTACTCCCAGTGTCCCACATTCTAATTGGCTAATAATGGCACCGCAACCTATTGTGAAAGGGATCTTTTGATCCCTAAAGCTTTTTGATGTGGAGAGAGAGTTTTGTGTGCGCTTTACACAAGTAGGCCTTAATAAACAGCTGATTTGTGACGAGCGCTCTTACTAGGCCCTATTTAAGTGTGGGATGGTGAACGTGCGTTAGCGATCTGCGCTGAGAGCAGAGTGCTGCAGGAACGATGCAATGGGACGCAGGGCGCTAACCGCTAACACCGCGGGTTTGTAGCTGCGGAGTCCGGTTAATAGCCGTCCTTTGCTGCGCCCGATCGGAAGGCCATTGAGAAGCACACGCGCCGACATCCGCCGCTAACGGCGATCAAACGGCTGCGTGCCGCGGCATGCTCTCGTGATCGGGGGGGGGCCGGTGAAAGGCTGGCGGCCCCCCCAGGGGGATTGGGCAGGACAGAACAGGCCCTGAGATTAAGTGCAGCTCAGAGGGTAATGTAGCGCTCAGTGTCTACATTCAGTAAGAACAGCCCTACATCAGCCTCTCAACATGAGTACTGCCTCTCTGACAGAGGACATGCAAACAACATTATCTCTCTCTCTCTCTCTCTCTCTCTCTCTCTCTCTCTCTCTCTCACACACACACACACACACACACACACGCACACACAGTGCACTGTGTTATAAACATATCGCCAAAATGTCAATTTGAGCCAATTGTTTGAGGATTTAATGTCAGAACATTTTTTGAGGCAGAGAAGGTTTCTTCTATGTGCACCGCATTGCTTTTGTTCTGTAATTTACAGCTGGTATTGAAAATACACGTAGGGTTTTTTTCCCTAAGTTTGGTATGCGTGTAATCCATTGGTTTGTACTGTATTGATCATTTTATTCAGCCCTACTGGTATTCTGTTGGAATGCTAATGATGCCATTAGTATTGATTTTGTGGTCAGAATTTAGGAGGCTTCCAGTGCAGCAGAGTACCTGCTTCACACAACTGTGAGTCTGGCAGTGACCACTAGAGGGGGGGTAGCGCACCATTAGTCAGGCACGACGGTACCACAGGTTCAATCTGTTCACATTTGACCTCTGCTTTTGGAAATCACTGCAACGTTTTTATTCTTTCATTCTACATCTATCGTTCTCCTCATTTTCCCATATTGCAGCCAATGATTAATTTCATATTATATTCACAATAAAGGCACTTTTTTCTCCTTTTTTTCTTTTTACAATAATGCTAATAGACCACTCTTACCAAGCTGCATATTACCATTAAAGAAGACATGAGAATTTGTTAGTGCAGAAATGTATTGGGCAGAGCCAGTAATATTATCGGCAGGTAGCCATACTGTGTACGCCAGCTTGTTGACAGGATTTATGCATTTCTGATGTGTAAAGCCAGGGTGGCTTCTGTGGAGGCTAACAAGGCCCTGCAGGTCAGGAACCATACAGAAGACACGGTGAGCACAGGGGTACCCCCGAACCCCCAAATCCAGCGGAGAACCCCACACTTCCTCTGGCCTCCTTAAAGCACATCTGGATTGAGAAACCAGCCAGGTAAAATAAAAATAATTTAAAAAATATAAATGATTGCATCACACACAGTGCTCCTTGGTAAGCTCCAGCTCCTCGGTAACGTGACAATCCGGACGGATCTGGTAGTTTGTATTTGAAGCTGGTACTTGCCCTATACTGTGCGTCGATTCATGTGTAG
Organism: Synaphobranchus kaupii; assembly: GCA_029718625.1. Taxonomy (NCBI): domain Eukaryota; kingdom Metazoa; phylum Chordata; class Actinopteri; order Anguilliformes; family Synaphobranchidae; genus Synaphobranchus; species Synaphobranchus kaupii. Next base: position 5,131,178 of record CM056381.1, on the reverse strand, counting down.
GTGAAAGAAGCATTCAGACGCTCTCCCACACCAGACTTACTTCTTAAGATCTATTTTTAGCCTTAATGTCACATCTATTTAATGTAGGGAAAGCAGCTTAGCCTTAGCTTCATGTCCCTCTTGCTGTGGTGTTTGCATGACAGTGTGGGGGGATACTCTTTCACATATGTGATAATTCTGACATAACGCTACGGCCATTTTCTATTTTACTCGCCACAGATCCAGCTCTTTTGGGCACAAAATTCAAAGCGCTGCCATTACTAACGCTCTCATTTTCGAATGAATCCTGAATATGGATGAAGGGGCATGGGGTTGATAACAGAACCAGGATGTCTAGCTTGGCGTTGCGATGGCACCTGGAACTTCCTGGTGCTGAAATGGGACATCCTAGAACAAACAGGAAGTAGAATGGAAACAGCACAGGAGCTGAACATTTGGTCTCTTTATAGAATATGTGTGATGGTCTCTTTATAGAATATGTGTGATGGTCTCTTTATAGAATATGTGTGATGGTCTCTTATAGAATATGTGTGATGGTCTCTTATAGAATATGTGTGATGGTCTCTTATAGAATATGTGTGATGGTCTCTTATAGAATATGTGTGATGGTCTCTTTATAGAATATGTGTGATGGTCTCTTTATAGAATATGTGTGATGGTCTCTTATAGAATATGTGTGATGGTCTCTTTATAGAATATGTGCGATGGTCTCTTATAGAATATGTGTGATGGTCTCTTATAGAATATGTGTGATGGTCTCTTATAGAATATGTGTGATGGTCTCTTTATAGAATATGTGCGATGGTCTCTTATAGAATATGTGTGATGGTCTCTTATAGAATATGTGTGATGGTCTCTTATAGAATATGTGTGATGGTCTCTTATAGAATATGTGTTATGGTCTCTTTATAGAATATGTGTGATGGTCTCTTTATAGAATATGTGTGATGGTCTCTTATAGAATATGTGCGATGGTCTCTTTATAGAATATGTGTGATGGTCTCTTATAGAATATGTGTGATGGTCTCTTATAGAATATGTGCGATGGTCTCTATAGAATATGTGTGATGGTCTCTTTATAGAATATGTGCGATGGTCTCTATAGAATATGTGTGATGGTCTCTTATAGAATATGTGTGATGGTCTCTTTATAGAATATGTGTGATGGTCTCTTTATAGAATATGTGTGATGGTCTCTTATAGAATATGTGTGATGGTCTCTTTATAGAATATGTGTGATGGTCTCTTTATAGAATATGTGTGATGGTCTCTTTATAGAATATGTGTGATGGTCTCTTTATAGAATATGTGTGATGGTCTCTTTATAGAATATGTGTGATGGTCTCTTTATAGAATATGTGCGATGGTCTCTTTATAGAATATGTGTGATGGTCTCTTATAGAATATGTGTGATGGTCTCTTTATAGAATATGTGTGATGGTCTCTTTATAGAATATGTGTGATGGTCTCTTTATAGAATATGTGTGATGGTCTCTTTATAGAATATGTGTGATGGTCTCTTATAGAATATGTGTGATGGTCTCTTATAGAATATGTGTGATGGTCTCTTTATAGAATATGTGTGATAGTCTCTTTATAGAATATGTGTGATGGTCTCTTATAGAATATGTGTGATGGTCTCTTTATAGAATATGTGTGATGGTCTCTTTATAGAATATGTGTGATGGTCTCTTATAGAATATGTGTGATGGTCTCTTTATAGAATATGTGTGATGGTATCTTATAGAATATGTGTGATAGTCTCTTTATAGAATATGTGTGATGGTCTCTTATAGAATATGTGTGATGGTCTCTTTATAGAATATGTGTGATAGTCTCTTTATAGAGTATGTGTGATGGTCTCTTATAGAATATGTGTGATGGTCTCTTATAGAATATGTGTGATGGTCTCTTATAGAATATGTGTGATGGTCTCTTATAGAATATGTGTGATGGTCTCTTTATAGAATATGTGTGATGGTATCTTATAGAATATGTGTGATGGTCTCTTTATAGAATATGTGTGATGGTCTCTTTATAGAATATGTGTGATGGTCTCTTATAGAATATGTGTGATGGTCTCTTATAGAATATGTGTGATGGTCTCTTTATAGAATATGTGTGATGGTCTCTTTATAGAATATGTGTGATGGTCTCTTATAGAATATGTGTGATGGTCTCTTATAGAATATGTGTGATGGTCTCTTATAGAATATGTGTGATGGTCTCTTATAGAATATGTGTGATGGTCTCTTATAGAATATGTGTGATGGTCTCTTATAGAATATGTGTGATGGTCTCTTATAGAATATGTGTGATGGTCTCTTATAGAATATGTGTGATGGTCTCTTATAGAATATGTGTGATGGTCTCTTATAGAATATGTGTGATGGTCTCTTATAGAATATGTGTGATGGTCTCTTTATAGAATATGTGTGATGGTCTATCTTATAGAATATGTGTGATGGTCTCTTTATAGAATATGTGTGATGGTCTCTTTATAGAATATGTGTGATGGTCTCTTATAGAATATGTGTGATGGTCTCTTATAGAATATGTGTGATGGTCTCTTATAGAATATGTGTGATGGTCTCTTTATAGAATATGTGTGATGGTCTCTTTATAGAATATGTGTGATGTCTCTTTATAGAATATGTGTGATGGTCTCTTATAGAATATGTGTGATGGTCTCTTTATAGAATATGTGTGATGGTCTCTTATAGAATATGTGTGATGGTCTCTTATAGAATATGTGTGATGGTCTCTTTATAGTGATGGTCTCTTATAGAATATGTGTGATGGTCTCTTATAGAATATGTGTGATGGTCTTTATGGTCTTTATAGAATATGTGTGATGGTCTCTTATAGAATATGTGTGATGGTCTCTTATAGAATATGTGTGATGGTCTCTTATAGAATATTGTGTGATGGTCTCTTATAGAATATGTGTGATGGTCTCTATATAGAATATGTGTGATGGTCTCTTATAGAATATGTGTGATGGTCTTATAGAATATGTGTGATGGTCTCTTATAGAATTGTGTGATGGTCTCTTATAGAATATGTGTGATGGTCTCTTATAGAATATGTGTGATGGTCTCTTATAGAATATGTGTGATGGTCTCTTATAGAATATGTGTGATGGTCTCTTATAGAATATGTGTGATGGTCTCTTATAGAATATGTGTGATGGTCTCTTATAGAATATGTGTGATGGTCTCTTATAGAATATGTGTGATGGTCTCTTATAGAATATGTGTGATGGTCTCTTATAGAATATGTGTGATGGTCTCTTATAGAATATGTGTGATGGTCTCTTTATAGAATATGTGTGATGGTCTCTTATAGAATATGTGTGATGGTCTCTTATAGAATATGTGTGATGGTCTCTTATAGAATATGTGTGATGGTCTCTTATAGAATATGTGTGATGGTCTCTTATAGAATATGTGTGATGGTCTCTTATAGAATATGTGTGATGGTCTCTTATAGAATATGTGTGATGGTCTCTTATAGAATATGTGTGATGGTCTATTATGAATATGTGTGATGGTCTCTTATAGAATATGTGTGATGGTCTCTTATAGAATATGTGTGATGGTCTCTTATAGAATATGTGTGATGGTCTCTTATAGAATATGTGTGATGGTCTCTTATAGAATATGTGTGATGGTCTCTTATAGAATATGTGTGATGGTCTCTTATAGAATATGTGTGATGGTCTCTTATAGAATATGTGTGATGGTCTCTTATAGAATATGTGTGATGGTCTCTTTATAGAATATGTGTGATGGTCTCTTTATAGAATATGTGTGATGGTCTCTTATAGAATATGTGTGATGGTCTCTTATAGAATATGTGTGATGGTCTCTTATAGAATATGTGTGATGGTCTCTTATAGAATATGTGTGATGGTCTCTTATAGAATATGTGTGATGGTCTCTTATAGAATATGTGTGATGGTCTCTTATAGAATATGTGTGATGGTCTCTTATAGAATATGTGTGATGGTCTCTTATAGAATATGTGTGATGGTCTCTTTATAGAATATGTGTGATGGTCTCTTTATAGAATATGTGTGATGGTCTCTTATAGAATATGTGTGATGGTCTCTTTATAGAATATGTGTGATGGTCTCTTATAGAATATGTGTGATGGTCTCTTATAGAATATGTGTGATGGTCTCTTATAGAATATGTGTGATGGTCTCTTATAGAATATGTGTGATGGTCTCTTATAGAATATGTGTGATGGTCTCTTTATAGAATATGTGTGATGGTCTCTTATAGAATATGTGTGATGGTCTCTTATAGAATATGTGTGATGGTCTCTTATAGAATATGTTGATGGGTCTCTTATAGAATATGTGTGATGGTCTCTTATAGAATATGTGTGATGGTCTCTTATAGAATATGTGTGATGGTCTCTTTATAGAATATGTGTGATGGTCTCTTATAGAATATGTGTGATGGTCTCTTATAGAATATGTGTGATGGTCTCTTTATAGAATATGTGTGATGGTCTCTTATAGAATATGTGTGATGGTCTCTTATAGAATATGTGTGATGGTCTCTTATAGAATATGTGTGATGGTCTCTTATAGAATATGTGTGATGGTCTCTTATAGAATATGTGTGATGGTCTCTTTATAGAATATGTGTGATGGTCTCTTTATAGAATATGTGTGATGGTCTCTTATAGAATATGTGTGATGGTCTCTCTTATAGCAATATGTGTGATGGTCTCTTATAGAATATGTGTGATGGTCTCTTATAGAATATGTGTGATGGTCTCTATAGAATATGTGTGATGGTCTCTTTATAGAATATGTGTGATGGTCTCTTTATAGAATATGTGTGATGGTCTCTTATAGAATTTGTGATGGTCTCTTATAGAATATGTGTGATGGTCTCTTATAGAATATGTGTGATGGTCTCTTATAGAATATGGTGTGATGGTCTCTTATAGAATATGTGTGATGGTCTCTTATAGAATATGTGTGATGGTCTCTTATAGAATATGTGTGATGGTCTCTTATAGAATATGTGTGATGGTCCTTCTTTATAGAATATGTGTGATGGTCTCTTATAGAATATGTGTGATGGTCTCTTATAGAATATGTGTGATGGTCTCTTTATAGAATATGTGTGATGGTCTCTTATAGAATATGTGTGATGGTCTCTTATAGAATATGTGTGATGGTCTCTTATAGAATATGTGTGATGGTCTCTTATAGAATATGTGTGATGGTCTCTTTATAGAATATGTGTGATGGTCTCTTATAGAATATGTGTGATGGTCTCTTATAGAATATGTGTGATGGTCTCTTATAGAATATGTGTGATGGTCTCTTATAGAATATGTGTGATGGTCTCTTATAGAATATGTGTGATGGTCTCTTATAGAATATGTGTGATGGTCTCTTATAGAATATGTGTGATGGTCTCTTATATGTGTGATGGTCTCTTATAGAATATGTGTGATGGTCTCTTATAGAATATGTGTGATGGTCTCTTATAGAATATGTGTGATGGTCTCTTATAGAATATGTGTGATGGTCTCTTATAGAATATGTGTGATGGTCTCTTATAGAATATGTGTGATGGTCTCTTATAGAATATGTGTGATGGTCTCTTATAGAATATGTGTGATGGTCTCTTATAGAATATGTGTGATGGTCTCTTATAGAATAATGTGTGATGGTCTCTTATAGAATATGTGTGATGGTCTCTTATAGAATATGTGTGATGGTCTCTTATAGAATATGTGTGATGGTCTCTTTATAGAATATGTGTGATGGTCTCTTATAGAATATGTGTGATGGTCTCTTATAGAATATGTGTGATGGTCTCTTTATAGAATATGTGTGATGGTCTCTTATAGAATATGTGTGATGGTCTCTTATAGAATATGTGTGATGGTCTCTTATAGAATATGTGTGATGGTCTCTTATAGAATATGTGTGATGGTCTCTTTATAGAATATGTGTGATGGTCTCTTATAGAATATGTGTGATGGTTCTCTTATAGAATATGTGTGATGGTCTCTTATAGGAATATGTGTGATGGTCTTAATTGATGGTCTCTTATAGAATTATGTGTGATGGTCTCTTATAGAATATGTGTGATGGTCTCTTATAGAATATGTGTGATGGTCTCTTTATAGAATATGTGTGATGGTCTCTTAATAGAATATGTGTGATGGTCTCTTATAGAATATTGTGTGATGGTCTCTTATAGAATATGTGTGATGGTCTCTTATAGAATATGTGTGATGGTCTCTTATTATAGAATATGTGTGATGGTCTCTTATAGAATATGTGTGATGGTCTCTTATAGAATATGTGTGATGGTCTCTTATAGAATATGTGTGATGGTCTCTTATAGAATATGTGTGATGGTCTCTTATAGAATATGTGTGATGGGTCTCTTATAGAATATGTGTGATGGTCTCTTAATAGAATATGTGTGATGGTCTCTTTATAGAATATGTGTGATGGTCTCTTATAGAATATGTGTGATGGTCTCTTATAGAATATGTGTGATGTCTCTTTATAGAATATGTGTGATGGTCTCTTATAGAATATGTGTGATGGTCTCTTATAGAATATGCATGTGGATGGTCTCTTATAGAATATTGTGTGATGGTCTCTTATAGAATATGTGTGATGGTCTCTTATAGAATATGTGTGATGGTCTCTTATAGATATGTGTGATGGTCTCTTATAGAATATGTGTGATGGTCTCTTATAGAATATGTGTGATGGTCTCTTATAGAATATGTGTGATGGTCTCTTTATAGAATATGTGTGAAGGTCTCTTATAGAATATGTGTGATGATCTCTTATAGAATATGTGTGATGGTCTCTTTATAGAATATGTGTGATGGTCTCTTATAGAATATGTGTGATGGTCTCTTATAGAATATGTGTGATGGTCTCTTTATAGAATATGTGTGATGGTCTCTTTATAGAATATGTGTGATGGTCTCTTATAGAATATGTGTGATGGTCTCTTATAGAATATGTGTGATGGTCTCTTTATAGAATATGTGTGATGGTCTCTTTATAGAATATGTTGCGATGGTCTCTTATAGAATATGTGTGATGGTCTCTTATAGAATATGTGTGATGGTCTCCTTATAGAATATGTGTGATGGTCTCTTTATAGAATATGTGTGATGGTCTCTTATAGAATATGTGTGATGGTCTCTTATAGAATATGTTGTGATGGTCTCTTATAGAATATGTGTGATGGTCTCTTTATAGAATAATGTGTGATAGTCTCTTAATAGAATATGTGTGATGGTCTCCTTATAGAATATGTGTGATGGTCTCTTTATAGAATATGTGTGATGATCTCTTATAGAATATGTGTGATGGTCTCTTTATAGAATATGTGTGATGGTCTCTTTTCTATAGATATGTGCTGATGGTCTCTGTATAGAATATGTGTGATGGTCTCTTTATAGAATATGTGTGATGGTCCTCTTATAGAATATGTGTGATGGTCTCTTATAGAATATGTGTGATGGTCTCTTATAGAATATGTGTGATGGTCTGCTTATAGAATATGTGTGATGGTCTCTTATAGAATATGTGTGATGGTCTCTTTATAGAATATGTGTGATGGTCTCTTATATGAATATGTGTGATGGTCTCTTATAGAATAGTGTGATGGTCTCTTTATAGAATATGTGTGATGGTCTCTTTAGATATGTGTGATGGTCTCTTATAGAAATATGTGTGATGGTCCTCTTTATAGAATATGTGTGATGGTCTCTTATAGAATATTGTGTGATGGTCTCTTATAGAATATGTGTGATGGTCTCTTTATAGAATATGGTGTGATGGTCTCTTTATAGAATATGTGTGATGGTCTCTTTATAGAATATGTGTGAATGGTCTCTTTATAGAATAGTGTGTGATGGTCTTCTTTATAGAATATGTGTGATGGTCTCTTATAGAATATGTGTGATAGTGTCTCTTTATAGAATATGTGTGATGGTCTCTTCTTATAGAATATGTGTGATGGTCTCTTATAGAATTTGTGATGGTCTCTTATAGAATATGTGTGATGGTCTCTTATAGAATATGTGTGATGGGTCTCTTATAGAATATGTGTGATGGTCTCTTATAGAATATGTGTGATGGTCTCTTATAGAATATGTGTGATGGTCTCTTATAGAATATGTGTGATGGTCTCTTATAGAATATGTGTGATGATCTCTTATAGAATATGTGTGATGATCTCTTATAGAATATGTGTGATCTCTTAAGAATATGTGTGATGATCTCTTTATAGAATATGTGTGATGATCTCTTATAGAATATGTGTGATGGTCTCTTATAGAATATGTGTGATGGTCTCTTATAGAATATGTGTGATGATCCTCTTATAGAATATGTGTGATGATCTCTTATAGAATATGTGTGATGATCTCTTTATAGAATATGTGTGATGGTCCTCTTATAGTAATATGTGTGCTTGGTCTCTTATAGAATATGTGTGATGGTCTCTTATAGAATATGTGTGATGGGTCTCTTTATAGAATATGTGTGATAGTCTCTTATAGAATATGTGTGATGGTCTCTTATAGAATATGTGTGATGGTCTCTTTATAGAATATGTGTGATGATCTCTTTATAGAATATGTGTGATGGTCCTCTTATAGAATATGTGCGATGGTCTCTTTATAGAAATATGTGTGATGGTCCTCTTATAGAATATGTTGTGATGGTCTCTTATAGAATATGTGTGATGGTCTCTTTATAGAATATGTGTGATGGTCTCTTATAGAATATGTGTGATGGTTCTACGTTATAGGAGATATGTGTGATGGGTCTCTTATAGAATATGTGTGATGGTCTCTTATAGAATATGTGTGATGGTCTCTTATAGAATATGTGTGATGGTCTACTTTATAGAATATGTGTGATGGTCTCTTATAGAATATGTGTGATGGTCTCTTATAGAATATGTGTGATGGTCTCTTTATAGAATATGTGTGATGGTCTCTTATAGAATATGTGTGAATGGTCCTCTTATAGAATATGTGTGATGGTCTCTTATAGAATGTGTGTGATGGTCTCTTATAGAATATGGTGTTGATGGTCTCTTTATAGAATATGTGTGATGGTCTCTTTATAGAATGTGTGTGATGGTCTCTTATAGAATAGTGTGTGATGGTCTCTTATAGAATATGTGTGATGGTCTCTTTATAGAATATGTGTGATGGTCTCTTTATAGAATATGTGTGATAGTCTCATTATAGAATATGTGTGATGGTCTCTTATAGAATATGTGTGATGGTCTCTTATAGAATATGTGTGATGGTCTCTTATAGAATATGTGTGATGGTCTCTTATAGAATTATGTGTGATGGTCTCTTATAGAATATGTGTGATGGTCTCCTTTATAGAATATGTGTGATGGTCTCTTTATAGAATATGTGTGATGGTCTCTTATAGAATATGTGTGATGATCTCTTATAGAATATGTGTGATGATCTCTTATAGAATATGTGTGATGATCTCTTTATAGAATATGTGTGATGATCTCTTATAGAAATATGTGTGATGATCTCTTATAGAATATGTGTGATGGTCTCTTTATAGAATATGTGTGATGATCTCTTATAGAATATGTGTGATGATCTCTTATAGAATATGTGTGATGATCTCTTATAGAATATGGTGTGATGATGATCTCTTATAGAATATTGTGTGATGATCTCTTTATAGAATATGTGTGATGATCTCTTATAGAATATGTGTGATGATCTCATTATAGAATATGTGTGATGGTCTCTTATAGAATATGTGTGATGGTCACTTATACGAATATGTGTGATGATCTCTTTATAGAATATGTGTGATGGTCTCTTTATAGAATATGTGTGATGGTCTCTTATAGAATATGTGTGATGGTTCTTCTGTTTTGCCCTGGAGGTGCTATAGTAGTGTGATGTGCTCCAAATCGGGGCCAGAGGCAATCGCATCCAACTGCAGGCATGCAGCTCCGCAGCTCCAGACACCGCATGCGCAGTTTAGAGAAACCGTTTTAGACGACGCATTTGATTTCTCACTTGTCACTTTCCGTTTACGATAGTACCTACATAACTGCATTAATCAGACACGACCCCCCAACCACAGCATAGCCCCCCTCACACACACGCACACACACACGCGCCCCAACACAGCATCGCCCCCTCACACACACGCACACACACACGCACACGACACACGGTGCCCCCAACACAGCATCGCCCCCTCACACACACGCACACACACACGCACCACACACACTCGCGCCCAGAACACAGCATCGCCCCCTCACACACACGCACACACACACACACACACACACACACACACACGCCCCAACACAGCATCGCCCCCCTCACACACACGCACACACACACACACACACACACACTGCTGCACAGCCCCTACTTGCTGGAGGCTCTCTCCTGTCACCTGGTTTGTGCAGAACAAGAACTGTCCAAGCAGGCAGAGCCCTCTGACATGAACAGGCCCTGGGGGGGGGGGGGGTAAATGCCCCCTCTGTCGCACCCTGACCTCCCAGCACACATCCTGGAGCTCTCTACCTTTTCCTTTCTTTTCTTTCTTTTGTTTGTTACAGAGCATGACTGATGTGCTTTGCGGTGCACTGTAAATCAGGGCTGCTGTGTCAGAGAGAGACGCTGCAGTCACACGTCGCATGCCATTAGTGCTGTGCTAAGTGTGTGGCTGTGTGTGGCTGTGTGTGTGTGTGTGTGTGTGTGCGCGTGCGTGCGCATGTGTGTATGTGCATGTGTACGTGCGTGTGTACGTGTGTGTGCATGTGCGTGGGTGTGTACGTGCATGTGGTACGTGTGTGTGTGTGTAAGTGCGTGCGTGTGTAAGTGCGTGCATGTGCGTGTGTGTGTACATGCATGTGTACGTGTGTGTGTGTGTGTGTGTGTACGTGCATGTGTACGTGTGTGTGTGTGTGTGTGTACGTGCATGTGTACGTGTGTGTGTGTGTGTGTGTGTGTGTGTACGTGCATGTGTACGTGTGTGTGTGTGTGTGTGTTGTACATGCATGTGTACGTGTGTGTGTGTGTGTGTGTGTGTGTGTGTGTGTGTAGTGTGTGTGTGTCGTGTGTGTGGTGTGTGTGTGTGTAGAAAGGCTTTCAGCTCCACTGCCTGCATTATGTCTTCACTCTGCGCTTCCCGTGTGTCGGGAGGAGAGGGAAGCAGAGCAGATCTGTGTGCTGATTGGCTGCTTTTCAGCACAGCCGTTCTGAGCATGCCCAGTCAAGGGGCACGTGCGGTTAGCTCTCAGTAACTATCACTGTGAGGGAATAAACATGCACACTGCAATGAGTCAAAGTGTCATGTGAGGGAAAAAAATGATCAAAACTCGCACAAGTCCACTTTTCATGGGTAACTCCAGTTTCCCATTAATGTATTAAAATGTGGCGGGCCCGCCACGGTTTTAATTTCAACCGCCACAGTTTCAAATTGATCAAAAAATATATATATAAATTTGAAATTGTAGGGCGATTTCAGGCGATTATGTGCGCAGCGTAGCCCCCGTCGCTTCAAAAAAGACCCTCTCTCCACCCTGGTCGATGCCCCTCCCCCCTGCTTACACACAAAACCCGCCGCACACAGAGGCTGCATCTCCTCACGAATCTGAGGAGATTGACGTGGTTAGTATGGTTGTGAAAAGTTAAACCCTCTGTGGTACACTATAATGGATACATATTGTTTCAGCATTAAGCTAGCCAAGCTCTCGACTGTGTTACGATATTAATTTTATCATCAGCCAACGTATTATAAGATAAAAATATTTTTACAACTAATGTTATTATTAATAATATATTGTATCTTGTGGAAGATAATACTGACGTTATTCAAGGGAGATATCAGTACGATGTAAAAAAAATGCAACCTGCTGTGTTTCCCCCCGTTTCCCCTCACCAAAATATAGCTTCCCTTCAGGGCAGGCTCTCAGTTTTTTTTTTTAACAATCTCCGTCTGGTGTCACCCGGCTCGTTCGGCTTCTACGTCATATAACAGGATCTACTTTTTAAAATGACATGTACTACGAAAAGACAGAGAGAAGACGAAGAGGAAGAATCAACAGAGGGTAGCAAAGATTTAATAGCAAGCCAATCAGATTCAGAGGCTTTCTTGTCAATAAAGTATTCAACTTGTTTTTATTGTAGTTTTCAATCCCACTTAAGACAGGGCTGAGCTTTGGACTAGAACAGGTTAAAATGCATTGCGATGGTTTCTGTATTGTCTACTGACAAAAAGTTTTTGAATATTTTTCATTAGACCACGTTTTTGGTGGTCTGATGTTAGCTTGCTGTCTAGCCAAAAAAAAGTCAACAAACCAAAATTCTGTATATTTCACGTGTTCCATTTCTCATGTTCCAATCACAAAGAATTGTGGATCTAGTCTTCTTCTTCTGCGATTTGGGTAGGATCTTCATTATTCCACATCCCCAGGCTCGGGGCCGAGGGGCTATCCTTTTACCACCCCGAGCCCGGGGGGGGGTTCACCCCGGACTATATTTCGGGGCACACCCTCCAGTAGCCACGTCACCGTGTCATCATCCAGAACCGACAGACCATGCATCCCATTGGGTGCCCGATAAATCGGGGCAGTCCAGGATGACATGGTCTTGCGGTTTGTTCCTCCGCGCCACACTCGCAGGCTGCGCAAGAAGCCAAGCCCCCATCTGTGCATCGATGAGCGGAAGCGCCCAACGCCGGTCCCGGAGGCGGTTAAGCCTCACCCATGCCAGTCTAGGCAGGTCCACCCCAATAGGGTGGAAAACCGACGTCTGGGATGAAGTCACGGAGTCTAGAGGTGTTCTCCTCCCACTCCGTGCTCCAGATGTAATCCGCCCCACCGTGCCGCACTGATGTTAAGATCACTGCATTGCTGCAGGAATTCCTGTGCGGCAGGCACAAATGGTGTGTCTCGACTTAAGGCGCCGGGGAGGCTCAGCAATTACAGCGAGCCTTTCGTGGAGCAGATGGTTTGGCTCCACGGCCCCGGCACGCGAGACGTGCTGTGGCTCCCGCGCGGGCGAAGCCCAGCGGGCTGGATGCCTGCCAAGAATGGAAAGATTGTCCACGGGAGTGGGACGCAGGCATCCTGTCACGATGCGCAAGGGCTTCGTTAATGGGCGTGTCGATGAGGCGGGTGTGGGCGCTGCGACACCATACCGGTGCGCGAGTACTCACTAGTCGAGTAAACAAGGGCCAGGGCT